>OY757014.1:18887747-19364841 GCA_963580285.1 Lucinisca nassula | reverse complement strand
GTGCCCTTTTCGCCATTCTTCGAACGCCACAAACGTAAATATCCGCGAATTACCCTTGACATGAACACTTTATACAGGAAAAAAGCGGTGGGGTTACGATATGCATTATTTTTGCTATTTATGAGCCTAAACATAGTTTATGGGTACGCGTTAGAACTGCCTCAAAACTGGCCTCAATGAGGCGGTTCTAACGAACGACTGGTCTCGGTAGGCCAGTCCAGTCGTCACCTGAATGGTGAGTTTGATAGTGTTGGGTCCGCAACATCGATCATGAAATGTATTCTAGTCATTCGCGAAAGAAAGTGCTTGTATGCTTAAGTGGTAATAGTGTTGTTGACTGTGTCGTTAAACTCAAACAAGGAAACAAGCAAAACTCGCATGCCACATTTTGAGCAGAAATGAGAAAAATATTGTAAATTTTCATTTGAGGTTCTATGGCAGTGTATTTCTGAAATGATTGTGTTATTGGCTCGAAGTCTAATATCCATATTTCACACGGTCGTGAAGTTTACGGAACTAATTCGGTGCTAATGGTATTAACCCATTTAGTACCGGAAACCCCAAAACGGGTTGTTGGCAAGCAGTGCAGGCCCAGACCAGACGCCGCAGAACGCGGCGTGTGATCAGGGCCCACACCATTTGCAACATTTTCAGCAATTTTCCAAATAGTTTTTTAAGAAAACACAACCTGACACCCCTAAATTTTGAAATGGACTCTTGCTATATATATAGGAGGAAGATTCCATTGGGTACAAAACCGGGTTAAGAACTTTGAGTAAGGCTTATTTTATTGTTTTCGTTATGAATCATATTAAGTTTTAATTGACTTAAAAAGAGTTATGAAGTGTGTAATGAACTCGAGTCATGATGATGTAGGGAAAAAAGACGGATTAATACTACCACTTTGGTATCTCTGGATAATTCCATTTCCTGTTTAGGGGTGTCTGGTTTGTGTTATTTTGATAAAAGTATTATTTGGTGAAAGTTTTACAAAAGACATCGCGTCTGATCCGAGTCTACGCTGTTTGCCAGTAACCAAAATGGGACGCTTGGCGTGTATGGGTTCAAGCCCTGTAACAGCTTGGGGCAGCACATGTTAACTTAATGTTTTTGATACAATTCTCACAAATGATAAAGCTACATGAATGAAAGAAAGAAAACAGAAAAAAAACAGGATTTTAATTTTTGAGGCCGACAGCTCAGTAATGCATCTTTAAAGTAAAATTGTATGTTTACTTAAAGGAATCTTTGCATCTCGTTTGTTTGTTTGATTTAAGGTTTAACGTCCCCGTCAACATTGTATATGTCATTTTGGAGACGTTGCTTCCTTTTTGTGGGACTTTTACCCGACATTGAGATGAGACATCTCAAGCCCTCTGACCCATGAAACCAATAAGGGTTATAAGCATGGACGGTCCGACTTGCACCGCTTTGTCTGGACAGGCTTAGATCCTCTAAGCGGTTTACCAGCACTCGTGTGCGGTCGGTTTCACCTCCGCATCATGCAACCAAGCCTCGATGGGCGGGGGCCGTGCACGTCGTTAGAGTGCGATTTCAATTTTTGTGGAACTCACTTTATACATTCCCTCCATAAAATGTGGGAAAAAAAAATAATTAAACGTCTCTTTGTTTTAAAAACTAAGTTTTTTTTGTGTGTTCACAGATCAATTAGTTAAGATCAAGTTCCCGTCAGTCAGCCTAATCCGCAGTTTAAGTGCGTGTTTGAGAACAGTTACCCATTCGGTTCGGTGTGGTCCCTGTTTGTTAGGATCATTAAGCATATAATTTTCTTTTACCGTTTTCTGAACACTTGTTCTGTGTTTTGTTACAAAGCATTTTCACCTACCAACAAAGAACAGCAACAACATGGGCGATCAAACAACACCAGGTCCACAAATAATGACAGAATTCTTTTCTATTTTAGATTGCTATATACCTATATACTAGACTGTTGGGCACACTTTCAGATTCGCAAACCCCTTTGTCTACTCTTATGACAGTCACCTAGCTACAGTCATTTTTAGCAGAACTGTTGGTAGTTCTTGAGAAGCTTGAGTGGTTCAAGCACCGATTGTTTGTTTACCCTGGCTGAGTCAAACCTCTGCTCGATGTCTTCTTCCAACAGCACCAGGGATCATTGAGGAAGAGTTGTCTTTTTATCTTGAAAATGTATGTTGCGTTTACAGGCATGTTGTGTTACTCATTAGAATCGGCTCTTCGAGGCGATCCTAATGAGTAACACAACATGCCTTTATTGTTTTATATAGCAGATTGAAAATACACGAGTAAACTCATTTCTCCTTTTGCTTCCTTATGGACACTATGATTAACCCCAAGGGCTGCTACGTTTGGACTGCCCCTGTAAAGAATAAACTTCTACAGTTCCAGAGTGGTTCGGACCTTTGAAGTTCGACTGTATATATCCATACTCCCGCTTTTTTCCATAAGGGAATAATAAATATATTGGAAAGTCATGTAAAATTTAAAGTGTGGTTGGTGTCCATAGAACACTGATGAAGAAGGGAGACCCTCGAAAATTTGGTAAATAGTTGAAGGAGGGTGGTGGAGATCCCGCCAAAAAAAAAAAAAAAAAAACGTTTTGATTCATTTACAAGGGTTTCTTTACGCGTCGTATAGTGAGTGAGTGAGTGAGTTTTAGTTTTACGTCCCACCAACAGCTAAGGTCATACGGAGACGGGACCTCGGTTTAAAGACTCATCCGAAAGTCTGTTACGCGTCGTATAACGAAGTCAGTTAACTTTTGGAGTCAAACGATGTGAGACAAGTTTCGCTGGAATTCATTGTCTGATGGACAATCGAACGCGGGAAACGGATCAGTGGAAGATAGTTTGTTTTTTTTACAATGTCATTATATTATATTCTTTTAAGGTATCAAATGTCTAAAGCCATAACTCGGGGCAAGACTTTTGTTTAACTGACCGGTACATCGGTTGACCCAGTGTCAATTGCAACAATAAAACGGCATGTACAAAAGATGCCGAAACACAGCTAGGGTCAAACATTTAAGAAATAAAAACAGCTTCAGGCCCAGAGAGAAATTAAAATGTTTAACATGCTTCAATTGAACAGGCGAACATGACATAAGAAATACGGCCCCAGTAATGGTTTATTTGTTGTTTGAAATAGGCAGTGACCGCTTTAAAAAAAAGTAATCAAGTGGTCATTTGTAGGATTGGCAAGAAAGACTTTCAAAGACTGGATATGAGATTGATATAACTGCTTAACCCTTGTTCTGCTGAGCCCGGATATGCCTTATCTTTCAAACAATGTAGATCCAGATCAGATGGCTTCTTCAGAAGCCATCTGATCAGGATCTTCATTGTTTGTCATTCAGTTTTTGAATTTGTTGCAATAATTTGCTTTGTTGATAATCAGTAGTGGGTGTGGCATATTTAAGTGATGCAGGACAAGGGGGTTAACATGAATATTTGGACAGAAGAATAAATGAAGACCACATGACTCCTCTTCGGATTCCCGTCTCTCAGTAGTCCATCGACTGCCGGTAATCTTCGCAGGCTGTCTGAGCATTTTTGTTTGGGTGGGGGGGGGGGGGGGGATAACTATTTCTTTCTTTGATATATGGTCAACAGGATTATTTACCGACTATGATGATTGACTGCCTCTGTTATAAATGTTCTTATTTCTTATACCTCTTTCTGGCCGTTTCGATAACTGACCCAATTTTATTATGATTATTATGACATTTATTGTACAACTTTCATATCTACTAATGATTACATATGATCGAGTTATGGTTTAGCTTTGATCTAACGGATTCAAGGTACATGTTTGTCATGTAAACTAGTGCTTTATTACAGTTTTATGACAAAGAGTGGGTAACGTGGTGACATGATCTCTGGTTGTTATCAAAGGATCCTATAAGTTTTTGACTGTCATTGCTTGAATGGGAAAAAATATGGTCACGTGACTAATTGGTGACGACCGTCTTTGCCGTATATCGAATTAACCTTTGTCATTTTGAGCTAGATCTATTCATCATCAAATTATATTTATTATTGTCCGTTTTACTTATCAGTATTCCCCGCACATACGGGCTTGGAGAAATAGATTGGATGCATTGTACTTCCGTACCTGAGGACCTCCTACTGGCAAACCGCTTAGGATGTCTATGCCTGCCCAGGCAAAGTGGTGCGAGTCGGACCGTTCATGCATATAAACCCTATTGGTTTCATTCGGCGGCAGGGCTTCAGAAGTCAATTCCTCTCAGTATCGGGTAAAAGTCCACATAATTGGGCGCAAGTCTCCAAAATGACCTATACAGAGTTGACGGAAACCTCAAATCAAACAATCATTTACATGTATTTATTATTATCCATTTTCCTTGTCAGTTTCATAGAAAGACAACAAAAACGAAAAAGGAAAGGAAAACAGTGCCATAGAAGCGGTGTAAACGCCTTGCTACTCCCTAAACTAAGGGTCGTGGGCTCGATCCCAGGCTTCTCCAGTCATTCGGATATGTGCGTTTATACCGAGCACGTGCGCTTTGCGAAGAGTCAAACTCTCAGAAGATTCTTCCAATGCAGTATGTTGAACAGTGGTTATCGATATAGCGAACAGCGAGGACTGTGATCAAACTGCGTGGATGCACAGGCTGATCAGTCTTCGCTGTGCTCACATTTTTGAAGACGCATCTTCGTCAGTTGTGGATCTTCATTAACGTGCCTACAGGTTACGCTTGCTTTGGGCGTTTATGATTTTTATTGTCTGATGAGCATTCTAGAGTATGACGCTTGGTGAACCAAGAAATCCACAAAATTAAGCTTTGAAAAATATATCAAATATAAATTTACCTTTATTTTAATAAGTTTATTCAAGTGCTCTTGGTTTATTATATTTTCTGCCAGTTCAGGAGTGCACAGTAAAATTTATTGAGTATAGCTATAGATGGCTGTAAATATTAGTCATTTTCTGGACCAGTAACTCTTAAGAACTTTTGATAAAAACAGCAAATTAAAGCTGATCAAAATCGTAGCAGATTAACTCTTATATGACACACAGAAGTTTCCACCTAATATTCTGGGACAGGCCCAGAGGTGACTGGTTATTTTCGACTGTAATTTTTACGAAAATGCTTGTACTTTAAACAAACATGTATACCTTTATCAGATGTGATTTCCGGCGTGTGATCTGGGGCATGGTAGAAATATATGGGTTAGTGAATTACTAGTAATGCTGGCAAACATGTCGCGGAAATTCAGTGTTTTAACGTTAACAAAAGTTGGAACTGATTCTAAGTTAAATTGCATTACAAGGTGTGAAAATGTATGACAAATGTATGGCGTTTGATTGGACAGCGCAAGGGCAATTATTTTCTCTTGCGCTTTAGCGATGGCCGCCATCTTCGATTTACTGCATAAAAGCAAAATACTTTCATAAATCACAATGATTTCCAGCCAATGAATGAAAACATACTTTTTTGAATGTTTTTATTCATTCGGTACATGTATTTCCATTATACTAGTGACATGACGTAAAATTTTCCCACTGAGCGCCGCTACAAAATAAATTCTTTGGACAGCAATGTACAAAATGTCGCCAAAGAGCTTTCCGGTATAACAAATTCGTTATTTTGGCCACGTTTCCCGCATGAGAGCTATGCATTTGCCTGATTTTGAAAGGCCCATCAGAGAAAAAGTTTACTGAGGAAATCATGGTTTTGTAAGCATAATGTAAATATAATGTCCAGCTGTTTCTGCCAACGTATGTCAGTTTTGTTTAAACTGTACATCAAACAAGCAGTCTAAGGTCAGTATTATTCTGTATCTTGAATCTTGATAGCATAGGGAGGTTAAGTTATGATCAGTTATAATTAGTTCTGATCAAGGTTTTCTCTAACTAGTCACAGACGATCGTGAATAATGATTCTAATCATGTATCAAGTATGAAACAAATTAGGAGCACATCGGAACATTTATCAGCCCAAATGGAAGAATACTTAACTCGTTTCTTGGGTCGATTGTCAGTCGACACAAAAGCTCCTATACCGCTGTTGTCTGTGTGACTTTTCTGATTCAACAGATTTGGAGGGTGCCCATTTGTAGTATATTATAATAATAATACGGGCCCCGTCAAGCGATTTTGGTACTTATCGCCTATGCGAGCAGCGAAGGTTCAAGCGAGCCTGCGCATCCGCGCAGTCTCGCCAGAACCTTCGCTGCTCGCTCATACAAGCAGTGAATCAAGAGGAACCTCAGACAGAAAGCCATATCCCTGGCCCCTCTGAATGATTGGGCATGCGCAGTTAAAATTTGTCATGACGGAATGCTCGAAGACACAAATTCGCTTGGCGGGGCTCATACCATATTTGTCATTGTTTTACATCTATTTCCTTACCTTATGCAAACCGTGCTGAACCTGCAAAGACATCGCGTTCTACGACATCTGATCATGGGTTTATCTTCTCTGTCAGTGTCCCGTGTTTGGGACGTCAGACTTGTTAGGATTAAACAGCGCAGTGTGCAAGTTTCCGGAAGCGCGTTGCAGAGACACTCGGACATAGTCGACACACCAGTGCTGCCAGTGTAGATGTAGATATAAATTTTACCATACAGTAATATCATTGCGGTCGTGTTCCAAGCATGATTCATGTTGACTTCATGAAAAAGACTGAACTAATTCAAACTTCACAATTCATGAATTAAAAAAAACAGTTATGTTTAAAAATACTTGTATTGATATGATCGTATTTTTTATTAATAAACTGCAATTCAGCTGAATAGATCATTTTTAATGACAGATTCAATCTGTCGTTTCTAGCTATCCTGCGTGTTGTAAAGTAGTCCCGGCTTTCTTACGACTTTCTTCCGGCTTTCACCGCCAAAGAAATATGAGTCCGCACAAAAATGTAGTCCGGTTTGGCGCAGTTATCAAAATTGTACATCCTATAATCGCAATAAAAACTTTTGAAGCAGACGACTTGACGATTGTATCTTACGTTTCAGAGAATAGATTCAGCATTTCAAATGAATCAGCTGCATCAAGCGAGACTGTATACCCAAATCAATGCGGCGTCTGCTCAGACGTCTGCTCAGGTTTTACACTGTTTTCTAACAGTGCTGTCAATATTTAATCCTTAAAGAGCAGACCAGAATATTAATGGGTTTTCCGATATTCGAGGTCAAGTCTAGGTCAGTTACAACTAGGTGTATATCAGACTTTGCGAGAAAGGTTGTCCCTTTCAACCCTGGAATATGGTACAGATACCTATGCAAACAGTGTAGGTCCTGTGATATAATTCTAGCTGCCATATTTAGCAGAATGGACGAGCCCAACTTCAGTCATGGAAGAGTACACTCCAGAAACTCAAGGCAGTGAATAAATCAAAGCACTGACAACTCTCATGCCGATTGTCTCTAAATGCAGGATGGTCATGAACGAGGACTTGGACTGATCCGTTTAAACTTAAGATGTTAGTAACTGAGGCAAAAGATGTAGAACATGATCAGCACCGTGTTCTGTGGCGTTTGATCTTAGTCCTCATTGTTTGCCAGATCGAACATTTTATTCAAGTGCAGATTTTACAGTACCCAAGACTGACAAACGACCCGGCTATGTTTGGGTTGATTGTTTGGCATTCGACCCGAAGTTACTAATAAAAAAGCGATTCAGAGCTAACGTCTACGTTACTATCACTGACTTATCAGAATAACCTTTTTTTGCAGAAAATAGCCGCAGTGAGATCAGGGTATTCCATAAGACTAAAGAGGGTCTTCCTGGAATCATAGGGTGAGCTTGGCAAACAGTGTAGACCAAGTTCGGACGCTGCAGAATGCGCTTCTTATCAAAATCATCACTATTCGTTTGGAATTTCAGAGTTAAATTAAACAGTTTAATCTCAGCCCAGGACTTTTACCCCAACCTACATCCCACCAACACTTTCGGTGCTTTGATTCTGAAACCAAACGATTGAATGATTACAACACGCGGTCGCTTAGGCACCATGCCCTAAGCTAAAAAGGTTAAATCAATCAACCGGGACGTATGGTTACCAGTCCGGCCACGATCCTGTGTTTTGTTTTGTTTGATTTGAGGTTTAACGTCCCTGTCAACACTTTATAGGTCATTTTGGAGACGTTGCTTCCAATTTTGTGGGACTTTTACCCGACACTGAAATGAAATGACATCTCAAGCCCTGCCGCCCAATGAAACCAATAGGGTTTTTATGCATGGACGGTCCGACTCGCACCGCTTTGCCTGGGCAGGCTTAGATCCTCTAAGCAGATTACCATTACTCGTGTGCAGGTCGGTTTCAGCTCTGCGTGGAAGCATCATGCAGCCCATATATTTATTTAAGCCCCGAATGGCGGGGGCCAACGATCCTGTGTACCACCTTCACACCAGCACTGATAGAAACCACATGTTCAGGATCAAACTTTTGATGTGTGATGTAAGGTCGTGCCTAGAAAAGAAGAAATTGTATTTTGTTCTCAAAAAGCATCAAGTGAGAACGTATTGCAACATTTTTCATTAAACCCTGGACAGTTAGAGTGAGTGAGTGAGTGTTTGAGTTTTACGTCCCACCAACAGCTAAGGTCATACGGAGACGATACCTCGGTTTAAAGACACATCCGAAAGTCTGGAGAAGTCCGGGATCGATCCTGCGATCCCTGGTTTACAAGGCGAGTAGGATAACCACTACACCACGGAGGCTTCTAATGGACAGTTAGAAGCTGGCCGGAAAGCGGATGGCGTTGACTCTGATTTTAGGTGCTACATGTGTGTGATCTATTTGTCTGTTGGAGCGACATCTTACTATCAACAGAAGACGCTAGTGGATGTCGACGTAGCGGAAGATCGATTCATCCGACAGACGCATATGCGAAGCAGATTTCCGCCGGTATCTGCTACACTGTACCCGTAGATAAACAAATGGTTTCAACTACCGACTGACACAGTTCGTCGCCCTTATGCGATGCACTTTTGAGAGCTAGACGTCCCTTTCGTGACCAAAATTAAGACGTCGACACAGTACGGAACACTTACGCTGGTGCATGAAATACATATGTATATTGGCGTCTAAGCGACTCGCGGGATATGCGTTTCAGTGACACATCGCACTTCAGCGTGAATCACGCCGATTGTCGTTTCAGGGTGTTTCGACATATAGGTGTAAGGTATGTCGAGGCGACGCGTGCGTAATAGAGCATTACATATCGGATGGAATAAGCGAAATGGTATGTCGAGCCATTGCATGTAGCTAGCGACATTAAAAACATTCAAGATCATGTCCGAGACGTTAACTGAACAGCGAGACGTTACATCAATCAAGTGCGTCGGCCTCACGTGGTTCCATTTGTTTGTTTACGCTCAGAATCCGGGATATCTAATCCAGCAGGATTACGCGCGGGTTTATAGTGCTGTACTTACTCAAAAATGTCTTCAAGCCAATAGAATTCATGACTGGACTGACCAGCCTTTTTCCTCCGATCTCTTCGTGAAAAATAGAGTCTTTTGTGGGGAGGTGTCCACAACCGACCAGACAAAAATGTTACTAATTGACAGTAGCATTGTTAAAACTTGAATTTTAATGTTTGGTTTTGAAAACATAAATAGTTTCTTTCCAAAATTTGAAACATCGAATGGCATTTCATGATACCACCGGTGTATAGACATCTGCAAACATATCATACAATGGAATTTGCAGAACTATACTTTTTTAAATTTTAAGACCTTTTTAGAAAGGTTGTCTGTAAGTTTTCACAGTGTTTTGATTTTCTCATAGAATCTGTCATTTCAGTGCCTTTGGCGCTTTGATTCATTTGGTTATAATGCGGAATATCTTCCAAAATGTGTTTATAAATTGGAAAGCTTGAATGTATTCAAATAGCAACGCAGAATACAAATGTGAGAGAAAAAGAATTAAGGCAATAATGTAAGTGATAAAATAAGTGATAAATATGTGCGACTTGAATGAAGAATACATATGCCCAGTCCATTAAAAGATGCCCTTTTAAAATGATCAGATTAATATTTGAAATAGTCATATGTTATCCATGTATGAAGCAGTGTCCTATATCATTTCAGCCGAAAAAATATGAAGCGGGCAGAGGGCAAGAAAAAAGTACTTATTAAATGAAAAGCATGTGAATATTTTTTGCTGTAACCTAATATTTCTTCTTTTTTTATAAATTCACACCTGGTTGGTTTGAATAAACAGACACTTGGTGGGAAATTTGTTAGAGCAGCCGCTAAAATATGCCATTCAAGCAGCTAATAGAGCAGGTCATGTGACCGTTGCACCAGTTCCAGATAAGTTTACTTACAATAACCCATTGTATACTAGTAGACTCTTCCATTGCTATATGTGGAACAAGTCCATTTTTTGTCGTGTAAGGGGTGTCAGGGCTATTTTTTTTTCTTCTTCCTTTTTCCCCCTGATCTGACGCCGCATTCGGTGGTGTCTGATCTAGGCCTGCACTGTTTGCCAGTGTACCTCTTTAGGGGTTTCCCGCATGCTATGGGAGAAGCAAAGGTACCAGTGCCCCCGCCCATCAGGGGCACACGAAATAGTTGGGCTCCATGATACTTCCACGCAGAGCTGAAATCGACCGCACACGAGTACTGGTAAACCGCTTACAGGATCTAAGTCTGGCCAGGCAACGTCTCCAAAATGACATATACACTGTTGACGGGGGCGTTAAACCTCAAATCCAACAAACAAAAACCAGTGAAGAAATGGAAGAGCACGTCACCCTATGCATGCCATCGATTACAGACTTGTATGCCCTTTCAGTATGAAATAAGGACCATGCAGAGAGAATTTGTCATCGACAAATTAAATGACCTTATGTGTACGGAAAGTGACAAATATGTTCTAGAAAGGATTAACCTTTGGAAGCAAGGAATACACCACAGAACTGGAAAATATGGAGTGAACATGGATTCAGAATCAATCAGTGTTCATTTGTTTTTGACACCAAGCATTTATTAATTTAATGACACTGTGTATGTCAAAGCCCTCAAGGTGTTAATTGCAAGTAATTAATGATCTTTAAGACTTGACTGACAAGGTGTCAGTTTTGCCGGTCTAGAAGGAAGTCTGCATTTATCTGCATTTACTTTTCTCCATGATCATCACAAAAACACACCTATATAATTTTGACCCCCTTGAACCCAACTTTTATATAGTAAAACTGGGGTTTCTGGGGGTATACCTTATTTTTCTTATTTCTGCTCTAAAATAAAGATTGTGGGTACTCCTTATAACCGCCTCGAGGCGGTTCTAAGGAGTACCCACAATCTATATTTTAGAGCAGAAATAAGAAAAATATCACAATTTTTCATCTTAAAATTTTCATTTTTTCGACGATAAAGGTGGCAATGTATTTGTATAGGCGTGTTTGCGTAATGTGTTGAACACACAAGACTGCAACAGTGACTGTCATTCATTTCCTCTTTCTCCGATGTCCTTCACTTTTATCCTCCATTCTGACTCTTCTGTCTCTTTTTCTCCCTTCATCACGAAAACACGCCTATATAATTTTGACCCCCCTTGAACCCTACTTTTATATAGTAAAACTGGGGTTTCTGGGGGGTAATCCTTATTTTTCTTATTTCTGCTCTAAAATATAGATAATGTGGGTACTTGTTAGAACCGCCTCGACGAGGCGGTTCCAACTAGTGCCCACAATCTGTATTTTGAGCAGAAATAAGAAAAATATCACAATTTTTCATCTTAAAATTTTCATTTTTTCGGGGATTAATGTGACAATGTATTTGTATAGGCATGTTTGCGTAATGTCTCTGAGAGATGACACAATATGACCCACAGGGGTTGACATGTTGTTAAACCCCCAAGTTGGCCCCAGCGCAGTTACAAGGTAGACCATTAGAACTGTAAAAAAACCCTCCCTCCCCTCACCAAAAGAGAGAGAGAGAGAGAGAGAGAGAGAGAGAGAGAGAGGGTTATTCTCAGAATGCTGATTGCTATACATTTTTAATTATCAAATAATTTCTCATATTTTCCAGGGTGGTTTTGCAAGATGTTATGAAATGCTTGATCTCAACTCGAACAAAGTGTATGCTGGAAAAATCATCTCTAAACATAGAATATCCAAGCCACACCAAAGACAAAAGGTTTGTTACTTAATATTTCTCTGTTTATACATATAAACTTCTTTATAACACTGTTCATTTGAATATGGTTGATGAATATAACGTCAGTTTTAAATGTACAGATTATGTAGAAAAATGGCCAGAAATGCTAATTTTCTGTATAATCTGTAATTCTTGCTTTTTAGCTCACCTGAGCACGAAGTGCTCAAGGTGAGCTTTTGGGATCGGTCTTTGTCCGTCGTCCGTCGTCCGTGCGTGCGTGCGTGCGTCCGTCCGTCGTCAACTTTTGCTTTAAACAACTTCTTCTACAAAACTGCTGGACAAATTTTGATCTAATTTCACAGGAATGCTCCTTGGGTGATCCTCTACCAAAATTGCTCAAACTGTTCTGCTCGGGTGAACAAGATGGCCGCCAGAGCTAAAAATAGAAAAACCTTTAAACGACTTCTCCTGCTTAACCAGTGGATGGATTTTGAATTTATTTCACAGGAATGTTCCTTGGATGACCTTCTACCAAAATTGCTCAAACAGTTCCGCTCCGGTGAACAAAATGGCCGCCAGAGCTAAAAATAGAAAAACCTTTAAACGACTTCTTCTCCTTAACCAGTGGATGGATTTTGAAATTATTGCACAGGAATGTTCCTTGGGTGCCCCTCTACTAAAATTGCTCAAACCGTTCCACTCGGGTGAACAAAATGGCCGCCAGAGCTAAAAATAGAAAAACCTTTAAACGACTTCTCCTGCTTAACCAGTGGATGGATTTTGAATTTATTTCACAGGAATGTTCCTTGGATGACCTTCTACCAAAATTGCTCAAACAGTTCCGCTCCGGTGAACAAAATGGCCGCCAGAGCTAAAAATAGAAAAACCTTTAAACGACTTCTTCTCCTTAACCAGTGGATGGATTTTGAAATTATTGCACAGGAATGTTCCTTGGGAGCCCCTCTACTAAAATTGCTCAAACCGTTCCACTCGGGTGAACAAAATGGCCGCCAGAGCTAAAAATAGAAAAACCTTTAAACGACTTCTTCTCCTTAACCAGTGGATGGATTTTGAAATTATTGCACAGGAATGTTCCTTGGGAGCCCCTCTACTAAAATTGCTCAAACCGTTCCGCTCGGGTGAACAAAATGGCCGCCAGAGCTAAAAATAGAAAAAATGTTAAAGGACTTCTTCTCCTTAATCAGTGGATGGATTTTGGAAATTACTTCACAGGAATGTTCCTTGGGTGACCCTCTACCAAAATTGCTCAAACTGTTCCGTTCGGGTGAACAAAATGGCCGCCAGAGCTAAAAATAGAAAAACCTTTAAAGGACTTCTTCTCCTTAACCAGTGGATGGATTTCGAAATTACTTCACAGGAATGTTCCTTAGGTGACCCTCTGCGAAAATTGCTCTTACCATTCCGCTCCAGTGAACAAGATGGCCACCAGAGCTAAAAATAGAAAAACCTTTAAACGACTTCTACTCCTTAACTAGTGGATGGATTTTGAAATTACTTCACAGGAATGTTCCTTGGGTGACCCTCTACCAAAATTGCTCAAACGGTTCCGCTCGGGTGAACAAGATGGCCACCAGAGCTAAAAATAGAATAACGTTTAAACGGCTTTTTCTCCTTAACCAGTGGATGGATTTTGAAATTATTTCAAAGGAATGTTCCTTGTGTGACCCTCTACCAGAATTGCTCAAACCGTTCTGCTCGGGTGAACAAAATGGCCACCAGAGCTAAAAATAGAAAAACCTTTAAACGACTTCTTCTCCTTAACCAGTGGATGGATTTTGAAATTATTGCACAGGAATGTTCCTTTGGTGAATCTCATCAAAAAATGCTCATACCGTTCCGCTTGGGTGAACAAAATGGCCGCCAGAGCTAAAAATAGAAAAACTTTTAAACGATTTCTTCTCCTTAACCAGTGGATGGATTTTGAAATTATTTCACAGGAATGTTCGTTTGGTGTCCCTCTACCAAAATTGCTCATACTGTTCAGCTCGAGGGAACAAAATGGCCACCAGAGCTTCTCCTGCTTAACCAGTGGATGGATTATAAGCCCTTGGGCAAAAAACGGCCCCGCCCCGGGGCCCACTGGTTTTACATAGGCTTATATAGGGAAAACCTTTAAAAATCTTCTTGTCTGAAACCAGAAGGCCCAGGTCTTTGATATTTGGTATTTAGCTTTGTCTAGTTGATCGCTACCAAGACTGTTCAAATTATAGCCCTGGTGCCAAAAACAGCCCCACCCCGGGGCCCACTGGTTTTACATAGGCTTATATATGGAAAACCTTTAAAAATCTTCTTGTCTGAAACCAGAAGACCCAGGTCTTTGATATTTGGTATGAAGCTTCTTCTAGTGGACCTCTACCAAGATTGTTCAAATTATAGCCCTGGGGCCAAAACTGGCCCCGCCCCGGGGCCCACTGGTTTTACATAGGCTTATATTGGGAAAACCTTTAAAAATCTTCTTGTCTGAAATCCGAAGGCCCAGGTCTTTGATATTTGGTAAGTAGCTTCGTCAAGTGGACCGTTACCAAGATTGTTCAAATTATAGCCCTTGGGCCAAAAAATGCCCCCGGGCCAGGGCCCAATGGTTTTACACAGGCTTTTATAGGGAAACCTTTAAAAATCTTCTCGTCTGAAACCAGAAGGCCCAGGTCTTTGATATTTGGTATGAAGCGTCATCTAGTGGACCTCTACCAAGATTGTTGAAATTATAGCCCTGGGGCCAAAAATGTCGCCGCCCAGAGACCCTTTGGTTTTACATAGACTTATAAAGGGAAATTTTTAAAAATCTTCTTCTCTGAAACTGCAAGGCCCAGGTCTTTGATATTTGGTATGGAGCTTCATCTAGTGGACCTCTACCAAGTTTGTTAAAATTATAGCCCGTGGGCCACAAATGCCCCCCACTCCGGGGCCCTTTGGTTTTACAGAGACTTACATAGCCTGGTGCATAGACTTATGTAGGGAATATCTTTATAAAAATCTTCTTCTCTGAAACAGCAAGGCCCAGGTCTTTGATATTTGGTGTGTAGCGTCATCTAGTGGACCTTTGCCAAGATTGTTCAAATTATAGCCTTTGTTTTTGTTTGGTATGAAGCTTCACCTTTAAGACCTCCCTCAACATTATGCACATTAAAGCCCTTCGGCCAGTAATGGCCCTCCCTGGGGCCCACTTGTTACACTATGGATCAGGTGAGCGATCCAGGGCCATCATGGCCCTCTTGTATCAATTTCAACCCATTTCATTAGGGGGTGGGGTAATAGATTGTCAAAAAAGAAAGCTAAAATGTTTAATAATGTTTACCAGGTATATTAATAACATACATCTGACATTGTTTGAACGTCTGCGACAATGTTAATGGCTTCATATCTTTTAAACATGAACAAAACGACAATATGGCTATATCAGAACATGCATTTTTTGGCCAGAAAAATCCTTTTTTCACACCATAAAACTTATAAATGAAATTGTGTTTCAATTCTAATGAAATACTTTGATTAATATCGCATTAAGGAAGCAAAAGTATGTGCAATAATAAAGGTATAATCCTTGTTCTTGTCATTTAAACAATATCTTAATGCTTTTTTAGCCATTTTTATTGGGGGGTGGGGTAATTTTTTCTGCAATATTTCTCTCAGATGCCTGGTGACATGGTCAAATTTCACGCCTATTTCGTGTATCTAATATTATTACACAATATATGTGAAAATAAGAAAAATCTAAAGACGAAAAATGCATTCTTTTTTCAAATATAGCGAAAATTGCATCCCAAAACAGCAAAACATGCAGAAAAGGACATTTGTAAATAGGTGTTTCGACAAAAATCTGTGAAAGTGTTTGTCTTTCACACATAGGTACGCAAACATGACATTATCCTGCATTGTGTTTTTTTAAACCAAACTTGGAAATATTGTTTTAAACAATTGTTATCGACAATTTGTCAATGACTGGGGTAATTATTGAAACATTCGATAAATTCGAAAACAGTACCCATCTTTAAGGCTAAAAAGCTCGAAAAAAAGCCTGGTGTGCCTATATTTTTATACCGGCAAACGATTGCAGAGATTTCAAGCTACAAAATATAAGCAAATAAAAAAAAAATCTAAAGAGAAAAGAATTACTCCCCACCCTCCTTAAATGACTTCTTCTCCTTAACCATTGGATGGATTTCAAAATGATTTTACAGGAATGTTCCTTGGGTGACCTTCAACCAAAATTGCTCAGACTGTCCCACTAGGATGAACAAGATGGCCACCAGAGCTAAAAATAGAATAAAACTTTAAACGACTTAACTAGTGGATGGATTTCGATATAACTACACAGGAATGTTCCTGGAGTGACCCTCTACCAAAATTGCTCAGCTGTTCTGCTTGGATGAACAACATGGCAACCAGAGCTAAAAATAGAAAAACCTTTAAAAGACTTCTCCTCCTTAGCCAGTAGATGGATTTCGAAATAATTTCACAGGAATGTTCTTTGGGTGACCCTCTTCCAAAATTGCTCAGACCATTCAGCTCTGATGAACAAGATGGTCACCAGAGCTAAAAATACAAAAACCTTTAAATGACATCTGCTCCTTAACCAGTGGATGGATTTTGAAATAATTTCACAGGAATGTTTCTAAGGTGACCTCATACCAAAATTTCTCAAAGCCTTATGCTTGGATGACCAAGATGGTCTCCAGAGCTAAAAATAGAAAAAAACCTTTAAATGACTTCTTCTCCATTACCAGTGGATGAATTTCAAAATAATTTCACAGGAATCTTTTTTGGGTGACCCTCTATTAAAATTGTTCAAACAATTCTGCTGGGATGTAAAAGGTGGCCAGAGCTAATAATAGAAAAACTTTTAAATAACTTCTCCTGTTTAACTAGTGGATGGGTTTCAAATTATTTTCGCAGGAATATTCCTTGGATGACCCTCTTCCAAAATTTCTCAAACCATAGTGCTTGGATGAATAAGAATTAGATGGCCACCAGAGCTAAGATTATAAAAAACCTCCTTGGGTCAACCAAAATTGCTCAAACCCTCTACTCCACCATGGATTACCTACAATTTCATTTGTACTATATGGATCAGGTGAGCAAACCAGGGCCATCATGGCCCTCTTGTTTGTTTTTTGTTACTATGGTTTCTGCTTTGGACCTGTAATAACAGTGTTATAAAGCCTTAAGGGGAGACAAATCATTTTAACATAGTTACCTCCCTTAGAAGCAAATTAGTTTACCTTTTCAACAAACATACAAAATAATTGATCTGAAAATACAAATAAATTGAGCCACAAAAGGCGATATTTGTCTTTTGGCAATTGGACACACAGTGAAAATGAGATCAGCATGAAGACACACTTACTCAGAATATAGCCTGCCCTGTCAGTATGAACATGCTTTACTTCAAGGCCCAGGGTAACTGCCCATCAGGGCTTAGAGAAACAGACTGGGCTGCTTGGTGCTTCCACAGAGCTGAAGCCGACCACACATGAATACTGATAAACCGCTTAGAGGGTCTAAGCCTTCCTAGGCAATGATGTGCGAGTCGGACCGTTCACACATATAAACCCTATTGGTTCCATTGGACAGCAGGGCTTGAGATGTCTTTTCATCTGAATGTCAGGTAAAAGTCCCACAAAATTGCGGAAGCAGCATCTCCAAAATGACCTATATAGTGTTGAGGATGATATTAAACCTCTAATCAAGCAAAGCAAAGTAAAGATTCTGATCAGACTGCACATATGTGCAGTCTGATCAGAATCTTTACTTTGCACAAATCTTTGCTTGTCATAACTCAAGCAACATCATGTAAAAAAACTCTCTTTTTTGTCATTTTTTTTTTTTTCTTAAGGTGAATGGATACACCTTCAGAGGAGGCAACTCTTGCAAAAGTATTTTTGTTGACCCCATGTCAATAGGGATCAACTCTTAAAAGAAAGAATTTGCGCCTTTAAGAGTAGACACATTTTTCATTGGGACACTGGGCTTATAGAAAAGCGAACAGGAAGTCCCAAAAGTTGTCTCCCTTTGAAAAATGGCAGATAAATTTGACCACACACGAGTACTGGTAAGCTGCTGAGAAGGACTAAGCCTGCCCAGACAAAGCGGTGTGAGTCAGATCGTTCAATGCATATAAGCCTTCTGATTTCATTGGGCAGCAGGGCTTGAGCTGTCTTTACATCTTAATGTCGGGTAAAAGTCCCACAAAATTGGAAGCAGCGTCTCCAAAATGACCTAAATAGTGTTGATGGGGATGTTAAACCCCCATTCAAACAAACAAATCTGCCAGGTGTTCCCATTTCCCTTAAACAAAGGTGCAGACCAGCCTGTTCATGTGTGCAGTCTTATCAGCACCTTTGTATTCTGTGCTTGGATATTGTGTTTATCTAAGACTCTTGCTAGTCTGTGTCTGTGCTGGCATTACGTGAACACGCCTATACAAATACATTACCACCTTTATCGCCCTAAAAAATGACAGTTTTATGATGAAAAACTGTGATATTTTTCTTATTTCTGCTCCAAATATAGATTGTGGGCACTCGTTAGAACCGCCTCATCGAGGCGGTTCTAACGAGTTCCCACGGTACTAACGAGTACCCACAATCTATATTTTAGAGCAGAAATAAGAAAAAAAGGTATACCCCCGGAAACCCCAGTTTTACTATATAAAAGTGGGGTTCAAGGAGATCAAAATTATATAGGCGTGTTTTCGTGATGGGGAGACTAGTTTGTGCCTAAACTGGTCCCAAAACTGGAAGACAGGTTTTCTTGTTATGGGGCTAATATATGAATTACTTTTGCTTCAGAATAATCCTTTAACAAATAGTCCCTTCATTCTAAATACCGGACCTAAATCTAAATTTTTATCTTATTTCCTTTATCGATTGCTTTCAAACCTAGACTAAGTTTAAAGTGGCATTTGGATTATCAAATGATTGTTAAAACTTGACAGTTTAAGAATGATTCAATAGAAGTAATTTTTATTTTGCTGTATTTTATTTTTGTTAATAAAAAGGAAAATAATTGCCTTTCAACTGTGGCCATTATGGACTGAATAGCAGCATGGTAAATCCTAACAGTAGCAGGTCTGCATCTTAGTTTTTAAACCCAAAAGTGGACTGAGTTCATCTTGTCGACAAGTCTATGTAATGTAATGCCCCCAATCCCCATACTCTTCATCACAGTGTGGTGTACAATACATTAATTTTGCCACACCTATTTCTGACATTCAGCCAATCAAATTATTTGATATAATGTTACATTCATTCAGTTCACAAACTGCATGACAGACCATAATCTATATATTTTTAGAATCCATCTTTAAACTTTGTTCTAAAAATTAAAAAAATGTGTTTAATTGAACACTGAATAACATTATTACTGAATAAAAATCATGTGTGGTGTACTTTAAAGGTAGCATTTTCCTGGCCTCAGCATGGTTATATTCAGATCACAACAACCATTCAAGTTTCTTTTTAATATGATTCAAATTAGAACACCATTTGCCCCACTTGCTATAGATCACATTCTTTTCAATCAAAATTCACTTACAATAATTTTGGCAACTAAACCTGTATCTTTATCTGTTAAGGTGTGCCTTCATGATAAGACGTGGTTTGAAGGTGAATTCCTGTCATAAAACTGAGGCTTTATTAAACTACTGACTGCTGTTTTCAAACCACAAGTTTAAAGATTTTCTCTTGAAGCATTAAGATTAAAATGTAGAAAAAGATTAGGAAGATGGCTTGAGTATGAAATAAACCAAATACTTGTGTATTCATCAGTAATACTTTTCAGAAGTCCGTCACATTGATCCATGTCACCCTGGATTTTGTACTAATTTTCCGGAGTCAAATTAATACCGCAGTATCAGCTTTGTGTCTGTGGTTAACCAGTGTGGGTCTAGATCAGACTGCTCCTAAAGGGGCAGTCTGATCTGGGTCCACACAGTTTTCCTGTATGCCAAAATATTTTTTATAAGTTTGCTAGAAGACACAGCAGATGGCATGTACAGACAACATTTTCAGATGTAGTTTTTCTTGATGTCTTAAAGGTTAACATAAAAATCCTTCTGAAATACACTTTCAAGTTTCCCTTTCCGTCAGGCGAATCATATTTAATGCTCTGCATGCATGGTATTTTTTTTCAGCAGACCACATTTTGAAATACCTTTATTTTTCCCAGAAAACAGGATTTATCATTTCATGCAAAATGTCTTCTTTGGAGACAATTTGCAATAGATGTCAAGTCCTGTGTTTTGGGGAAAATAAGATTAAAAAAAGTAAGAAAAATATCACCAATTTGTCATCCGCTAAATTACATATAGCCAAGAGAGTAGTAAAGGTTAAGGGTGTTTTGTACAGTCATTTGGGACAATGACCTGTTATTATTAAACTTCCTTTTAATAAATCTGTCAGCTTGGTAGTTTCACTACCGGTACTCAAAACTTAGACATCGCCAGCATTTTGAAAGTATTCTTTTTCCCTATAAATAATTCTAAGGAAAAAAAACAACAGATTTTAGACTGCTCAAGAAAGTTCATTATGGCAGTATAAACAAGGTTTGTGGTAAAAAAAAGGAAAAATCCACAACACACATACTGGTAACGAATGATAATGTATTATTGTAAACTAAACAACACTCTTTCTCCATTTAAAGTTTGGTTCTTTATGTTCAACAGGCTTGTTAATTAATGTGACTTTGGCTAAGCTGATTTTGACTCTACTCCCGTCCCTCCTTTCCAACCCTTACTGGTTAATGTTGTTAATAAAATTGCTGAAAATGGATACTTTCTACTTAATAATGAAATGTTATTTTCATGGTCCAGTCACCTATTCACAGGTCCTGTTTATTTTCATTATCAGAGGGTATTTTAACTGTGTCACTGACCTTCTGTCTTATCAATAAATCTTCACTTAATAGCCATATAAGTACAGTATACTTTGAATCTTGCTTGTTTTCCATTAGTTTTATGTCTATGTTACCATACAAGCTTTCCTCTGGGAGCAATGCCTCAAATTATGTATGAATCAGGTCATACATAATTCACAGACTTATTTCTTACAGGTTTTTGCTCTCTCAGTCCATATTATATTGACTTGGTTTGACTTCAGTTATAATGCTACAGGCATTGGTTGAAATGTAATTGAACTTGTAGAAGAGAACTTTTGTCCTGTGAGCTACCACCTCTGTTTACTGCTAATTGTCCTCTGGAGACAACAGTTTAGAATCGATCTCTTCTTTTTCCCAGAAAATAGGTTTTGACATTTCACGCAATTTGCATGAAATGTCAAAATCTGTTTTCTGGGAAAAGGGAGACAATTTGCATGAAATGTCAAAACCTGTTTTCTGGGAAAAGAAGAGAAATACTTTCAATTTGTTGTCTGCTGAATTAGCCCAGAGATGAGTATAAATTGAAGCTCATTGCATGATGCTATTAATTCTTTTGAAAAAATACCATTGAAATCAGGATCAAGGGATAATTTTTAAGAGTTATGGAAGCTTAAACTTGTTTAAAACAATCATCAAGGGCATACATATACTATAAGTTAAGTCTAAGAAAAACCTGATACACCCAATATGTTTTCAATAAGAAAGAGGGAAACTGTCCTTTCAGAAAGTTAGCATCCAATCAGGAGAAAGTAGTAGGTATCTAATCAGGGCCTGATATGCAATATGGAAAAAGCTTAGTCATTTTTTTATCGAATTCAAAAATAATTCAACCTGGTACCCCTAAATTTTGAAATGGACTCCTGCATTATGTAATGATTAACGCATTGCATGCTGGAAACCCCTAAAGGGGTACCTTGGCAAACAGTACAGGCTCAGATCAGACATCGCAGAATGCAGCGTCTGACCAGGGCCTGCAGTATTTGCTAACAGAATTTTCTGTCAAAAATAGAATAAAAACAAAAAATAGGTCTGACACCCCTTATAATACAAATGGACTTGTCCAACATATAGCAATGGATTAGAGTCCACCAGTATACAATTGGTTAATCATCTGCTAATCTTCTCATCTAGAGCCCAGTAAATTATAGAGTACGGTATTATACCCTAAGTATTCGGACACCTTCTTGTTCTAAAATTTGAACAACTGAAATTGTGTCAAAGAATAGCAGGATGAGTGGCAAACAGTGTAGACCCTGATGAGATGCTGCCTTTCCATGGCCTCTCAACTGGGTCTACACTGTTGGCTTAGACAGGTCTGTCTGTCTGTCTGCATCCATACAGTAATTACAGTATGAGAATGATTCTAGAAAAAAAGGACTTAGGGAGATTTGTATCTTCATTACAAGTGATGAAAAAGGAATTTAAAAGATTTTCTCACTTAATTGTTAAGAACAGTTGGTCTCTAATCAGAACACACAGCTCTGAGTGTTGACGATTTAGTATTATCCTTTGTGTGCTACCATCTGGCTACATTTTGTTCAGATGAGTTATGATGTGATTTGTTGAGTTCTGTTTTATCGGCCATGTTTTCCCTGGAGTGTCATGTCACATACAGAATGACTGACATCACATGGTCAGGTTTCTGCACACCCACCCCCTCCATCCCCCACCCCATACGAACCACCATTTGAGTTGCAGCACACATATTGGGTGTCCAGTCCTACTTCATCATTCAAACTCTAAAGAACAGCTTAGCTGTGCTTGATTAATTCATATTAATTCATATTTCAAAAATGGATATTTTACTGATGAAATTTTGTGACCATCTAATTGAGGCGGTACTAACGAGGATCCACAACCGATGTCTTGGAGCAGAAATAAAAAGAATAATTTATACCCCTGTAAACTCCAGTTTTCTCTATATAAAGTGGGGTTTAGAAGGGTGTTTGTTTCATGGACTTGTTAAAATAGCACGTGATGGGAGCCCATGTAGCATAAACATAAACTCCTACCAAATGGAACACTGGTTCCCTCACAACAATAATTTCAGTTATGGGGTGTTTTGAAACTCAGTTGAGCAATTTAAGGCAACCTTGGCCTTCTTGTTCCAATTCCATGATTAACCCATTATATAGCAGATAGCAGGAGTCTGTTGTGAAATGTTGGTTATTTTTGAAATTCATTTCAAAGAATGGCTGAACATTTTTGCAAACAGTGAAGGCTCTGATCAGACACTGCAGAATGCAGAACATTCTTTGTACCTGCACTTCTTGCCTCAGTCACCCTTTTGGGGGTAAAAGAATCACTTGGCCGATCAGCTATATCTGTCAGGCTCATTGGGCTCTAATTGCGGAAATACATCATCTTTCTTTTTTTACCCTATTCTCAAGTTTTCTGGGGGCTTAAACATAATTACAGATTTCAGGTCTGTCCCAATCCATTACTCTTACTTCAAGTGTCTTGCCATGTTGCTTCCGAATGCATCAAAGACTGAAAGTGAAAACAAAATTAAATTAGCAAGTTATCTTCTCTAGATCTTTCTGCAATGGACAAGTTTTTTTTTGAAGGACAATCCACTCCAATGTGTTCCATACATACCCCTGACAGCGGTAACCAGCATCTAATAAGCTCCCTCTTTCAAATAAAAGTGTCCACTTTCATGGACCATGGTGTAAATAGCTGTTGAATTGAAGTTTCATGTGAAATAAACAGCCCAGGAGGTCTGTATGAATGGGCCAGAAAGACGGCCAATGAATAACTGGTTTAAGGGCAGAGGTGAAGTGTAATTAGGGCCACAGAGTGGCTCCAATGAAGTGGAAGATGGGCCACACTGGTGAAGATTTAATATGATTCCTGGACCATAAGACATCAAAGTAATTTGCAAAGTATTTGTCCTATTTTTCAGAGAAAATAAGACTTGACATTACATGATCCCCGCCAAGTGCATGCATTATTTTATATCTCCAAAATGGTTAATTTACTAATGAAAATTGTGTTAGTATTCTTATTTATACATAAAGCACAGGTTTTATGTGCTTGTTGAAACTGCCTCATTCTGGTGGTTCTAATGAGTACCCACAACCTATATATCTTGGAGCAGAAGTAAGAAAAATAATCAATACACCTCTAAACCCCAGTTTTCTCTATATAAAGTGGGTTTATGGGGTGTTTATTTCAGGGTCTTGTTGACCCATTGCATGCGGGGAAACCCCTAAAGGGGTACCTTGGCAAACAGTGCAGGCATCAGATCTGGGCATCAGAATTTTTCGTCAAAAATAGAATAAAAACTTAGAAAATAGGCCTGCCATCCCTTATATGACAAATGGACTTGTCCAACATATAGCAATGGAAGAGTCATAGAATATACAATGGGTTAATGTGATGTGAGTGAGTGAGTGTTTTAGTTTTACGTCCCACCAACAGCTAAGGTCATATGGAGACGGGACCTCGGTTTAAAGACTCATCCGAAAGTCTGGAGAAGCCCGTTAATGTGATGTGGACAAATGTGACAGAATACTATATGGCGTATAGAGAGGGTCCTCCCTTGCTTTGCTTATACATTGATATTTGTCATATACATCATCTGTTTTAATAAGGGGAGTGATGGATGAAGAGTTTTTGATATAAATTACTAGAAACATTACCCAAGATCAATTTCAGTATATCATTTGTTCATCTTTCTGCTCTGAATACCAACACATGATCTTTCCTTGATTGATGTGGCCCTTAAAGTTGTCATTAGAAAAATCTTGTGTGTAAATATAATCATGACTATTCATCAGTCATATTCACCATGGCCTAATAGTTCATGATCAGATTTCTCTATTAACCCTTTCCCCCTTTCCCCCCCCCCCTGTCCATAACCCCCCTACCTTTGCAAACAGTGTAGATCCAGATCAGATGGCTTCTGAATTTTAGCTCAAGATATTAAAGGTGCTTTTTCATCCAACAAGTACTGATTTTTTTTCTCACATCTACACGAAAACATATATTGTGGGTGGGTACTCATTAGAAGCGCCTCAGTGAGGCGCTTCTAATGAGTACCCACAATAAATGTTTATATGAAGAAATAAGAAAAATCCCTCTTATCTGGGGCTTTATCTTCAGTTTTTTGTTTGATTTGATTTGAGATTTAACACCCCCGTCAACAATATTTAGGTCATTTTGAGATGTTGCTTCCAATTTAGTGGGACTTTTACCCAACATTGAGATGAAATGACATCTCATTACCTGCCGCCCTGACGGTGCGACTCACACCACTTTGCCTCGACAAGCTTAGACCCTCTAAGCAGTTTCCCAGAACTTATGTGCAGTCGGTGAAGCATTAGGCAGCCCAGTCTGTTTCTCCAAGCCCCAACGGGTGGGGGCCATCTTTGTCTTTATCTGTGCCATTGAGGTTTTAATTTTTTGCTGAAACCGCTCATAGTGTTTGTTTGATTTGAATAACGTCCCCGTCAACACTGTTAAGGTCATTTTGGAGACGTTGCTTCCAATTTTGTGGGACTTTTACCCGACATTGAGATGAAATGACATCTCAAGCCCTGTCGCCCAATGAAACCAATAGGGTTTATTAGCATGGGCGGTCCCGCCTCGCACCGCGGTTCCTGGACAGGCTTAGATCCTCTAAGCGGTTTACCAGTACTAGTGTGCGGGCCGGATTCAGCTCTGCGTGGAAGCATCATGCAGCCCATATATTTCTTCAAGGCCCTATGGGCGGGGGCGAACTGCTCATAGTGTATTCTGATCTACTTGAAATATTCAGGATTGAAGGGGTAAAGAGAATTGCAATTTATTAGGACTACCAGCTGCTACTTTCAGCACTCTTGAGTGTATCTTAATTGCCACTAATTGACCTGTCTGTATATAAACATTCTTCCAAATTAGTTTCATGTGTTTGTAATGAATACTGGTATTGTTCAGGGATACAGAAAATTTGTTTGTTTATTTTGGAGGTTTTTGGCCCAGTCAACATGAAGGTTATGCCAGAGTGATACTTTCATAACAGATTCTGTTTTGACCAGATTACTTATTCAATGCAAAGTAATACCAAGCAGCAACAGTGCAACACAGAACAGAACAATCTGTTAATGTCAGTTGTCTGTCTCCATATGATGTGAGGGACCTGCTAAGGAGTGATACTTCTGTAGGACTAAGATATTGACTGGATCACTGCCGGGCCCAGCATCATTTCTTTTGTGGGGATTGCATGGTCAAGAAATATTTCCTTCAGAAAAAGTTTGATCTTGGAGCATGCTGCATATTGATCTTTAACCCATTGTATGCGAGAAACCCCGGATAAACAGTGTAGGCCCAGATCAGACGCCACAGAATGGGGCATCTGATCAGGGCCTGCACTATATGCTAACAGAATTTTCCGTCAAAAATAAAATAAAAACGAAAAAATAGGCCTGACACCCCTTATATGACAAATGGACTTGTCCAACATATTGCAAAGGAAGAATCCACTAGCATACAATGGGTTAAAACAGGTCTATTAGAAAGAATGCAATGAAACTTGCCAGACAAGGCATAATTCATGACTCCAGATAAGCAATAATGGTGTAGATAACTTTGGAATAATTTTCTTTAATTCTTGTTGAAAACTTATGTTGAGGGTTCTCGTTAGAATTAGAAGCCTCCGTGGTCGAGTGGTTACGCTACTAGCCTTGTAAACCAGGGATCGCAGGTTCGATCCCGGGCTTCTCCAGACTTTCGGATGAGTCTTTAAACCGAGGTCCCGTCTCCGTATGACCTTAGCTGTTGGTGGGACGTAAAACTGAAACACTCACTCACTCATTAGAATCACCTCATCAAGGAGTAAGGAGTATCCACAACATAAGTTTCTAATAAAAATTAAAGAAAATTATCTCCAAATTATGCTTGTTCCTCCTTGATGGCCATATTGTTAGAGCTACTTTCTCTGTATTCACCTTATTTGCATTATCTGCTGGTTCCTAGTCTGAAGGTTATCAGTGTTGAAAAAACAGGTAACCAGACCCCCCTGACCTTGAAAGGTCAGGGGGGTCTGGTTACCTGTTTTTCCAAAATTGACAATGTGCAAGCTGGGAGCCAGCAAATAATGCAAATATGGTGAATATAGGGGAATCTGGCTTTCAGAGTCTGTTGGCAGTAGCTAGCTGCAGGTAATAACAGATTCTAGGGGTCATGACCTCAATTTATGGACAGGTTAATTGCTAATTTATGATTTAGATTAGAGCCCTACAGGTAGCCATCAATAGCTACAGTAACTGTACAAAATTATGTTCTGCATGTAAAAAAAATATTATTATTGCGATAAAGAAAAAAAAAATCACAAACAGCACTAGCGCGCCGAATGTCACTTGAGTATCGACTGTAAATTTAGTCCTGTACTGACACTTTTTTGTTTTACCCTAAATTCCAGTATTTATTTAGGGAAACATGTAGACCCTGATCAGACGCCACTGATCTCTAGTGAAGTCTGCACTGTTGACCAGTGTTAAATCCAGTACTCAAGTCTAAGTTATTTCCAACCCTTTTTACACAACACAATCACATGGACAACATTAAATTTTGTGGATCTATAAATAATTTTGTACAACTGTTGTTGCACATGTACATTAACCCTTGTCCTGCTGAGCCTGGATATGTCATATCTTTCAAACAATGTAGATCCAGATCAGATGGCTTCTGAAGAAGCCATCTGATCAGGATCTACATTGTTTGTCATTCAGATTGTGAATTTGTTGCAATAATTTGTATCAAGTAATCTAATTGGCTGATAATCTGTAGAGGGTGTGGCAGATTAAAATATTCAGCAGGACAAGGGTTAACCCTTTAGATGCTGAGAAGCCTGCATTGGAATTTAAATGTTGTCTGTTTTATTGTCTATTACATCGTGCAAACTTAATTTTGAAAACATTTTCTTTTTCATACAAGCAAACAGTGTGGACCCAGATTCGAAAGGAGCAGTCTGATCTGGGTCCTCACTGTTTGCTACAATGACACTCACAACAATTGTTGATTGACATGTAAATCCTTATCCTGCTGTTCACAAGGACCCCTATCGTTGCAAACAGTGTAGATCCAGATCAGATGGCTTCTGAAGAAGCCATCTGATCAGGAGCTACACTGTTTGTCATTCAGCTTGTGAATTTGTAGCAATAAATTACATCAAGTAATTTGATTGGTTGATAGACAGAAATGGGTGTGGCTTACATGAATATTCAGCAAGATAAGGGTTAAAGGTTAAACTTCATTACTCAGATTCAAATATTAACTTTTGGTTTGGACCCAAAATAGAACCCAGGATCTGAGTCTTGATAACATTTTTGTTTTAGGGGAGTATAGCACCATAAAGGGGAGAAACTGTTTTCATGATAGATTTGCTGCCCTTGTCAGTAGTTACATTTTAAAGAGCTACATTTTCAACCATTTCGTACTAGAAACTCCAAAATGGGTAGTGGTACCCTCACAAACAGTGCAGGTCCAGATGAGACGCCGCAGAATGCGGCGTCTGATCAGGGCCTCCACTGTTTGCTAAAAGTTCAGCCATTTTCCAAATAAATTTCAAAGAGATAACACAACCTGTCACCCTAAATTTCGAAATGGACTTCTGCAGAATATAATGAGGAAAATACCATTTGTTGCAAAAAGGGTAAAAGAGCAGCAAGTTCTTCAACTAACATTAGCCTGAGTCCACAGCTTCATGCAAAAAAAAAAAACTTGCAGAAAAATGTACATAATCTAGCAATTAATACAGTGATATGGGAATTTTGAACTCGTTTGTATAAATTTATCGAAATACAAAAAGTTAATAGGTTAATGCAGTGTGTTAGAAAACATCAAATTAATATCACAAATGACCCTACACCTGGCAAATTATTGTGTATGATTGGATAAATAAGCATATGTTTTTCATGAAAATGTCTTTATGAAAAATTTATGATATTTGAAGCATAATTTGAAACACTTATTGATATTCAGTTGGAAAATTATTAACCTAACAAAGGCAAATTGAACTCAAGATATTTCATCTGAAGTGAAAATCAAACAAACACTTTTAGTTTAAGCCATATAAGGAGTTTCATATGTCTACACTGTTTGCAAAGATAGGGGACAATTAGGGGTTGATAAGGGTGAATATATATATCCTGATATTTACTGGTGTCCAATTTTTTTCTGATTTTTATGGTACTTTGTTCATTATAGGGGCTGTGGGTGTCACAAATCATACAAAATGTTATTAAATTATAGCAAACATAAAGGCATTCAGTTATCTTGATGTTTCAATGACTTTTGTGACAAAGAAACTTGTCATGAACAACAAAACTTCCCAAGTACAGTTGGACAAAGTTTTCATTTATAGCTTGTCAGGTGTATTGTAGCTATAGGCACATACTGTGTGAACCCTTTCACTGGTTTCAGCAGTGGTACAAACCCCATTTTACTGTTTTTGAATTTGTCTGAGTACAGTTCTTGAAAACAATTTGTTTGTTTGATATGAGGTTTAACGTCCCCGTCAACACTGTAAAGGTCATTTTGGAGACGTTGCTTCCAATTTTGCGGGACTTTTACCCGACATTGAGATGAAATTACATCTCAAGCCCTGCCGCCCAATGAAACCAATAAGGTTTTTAAGCTTGGACGGTCTGACTCGCACCTCATTGCCTGGGCAGGCTCAGTCGATCCTCTGAGCAGTTTACCAGAACTCGTGTGCGGGTCGGTTTCAGCTCTGCGTGGAACCATCATGCAGCCCATCTATTTCTTCAAGCCCCGATTGGTGGGGGCTGTCCTGAAAACAAAGAAACACTAACCCTTATCCTGCTGTTCACGACAACCTCTATCTTTGCAAACAGTGTAGATCCAGATCAGATGGCTAGAAGCCATCTGATCAGGATCTACACTGTTTGACATTCAGTTTGAGAATTTGCAGGAGTTAATTGATTGGTTCAAAGTCAGCAGTAGGTGTGGCTTAATTAATTATTCCGTGGAATAAGAGCTAATTACACACAATTGCCCCAGGTCCAAAAAACATACCTATGATACCTCCCTCATCAGGAGGGAGACTCCCTCATTTTGATGCTAATTTTTGCCCAATTTATGCTAAATTTTAGAAAAATATTGGAGTCACCCTCATTTGAACTGAGAATTTCCCTATTTGTTCTTTACATCTCCCTCATCACAATGGCAAATCTCCCTCACACAGTTAATAAATTATCACAGGTATAAAAACGTGGACCAGAAATGTCATACCCTAAGTGGACTCTTCCATTGTTATATGTTGGACAAGTCCATTTATCATATAAGGGGTGGAAGGCCTATTGTTTAGTTTTTATTCTAATATCGATAGAAAATTTTGCGGCGTATGATCTGGGCCTGTACTGTTTGCCAAGGTACCCCTTTAGGGGTTTCCCCGCATAGTAGGTTAAATGTTATGGACTCTTTAGTTAGAGGTTATTTCCTGGAAATTTTGAAAGATCTGTCTATAATTATGCTATATGATTTTTGTTGCAGATTTTGAGAGAGGTTGAGTTACAAAGACATCTAAAACATCCCAACATTGTAGAATTCCATAGTTTCTTTGAAGATGATGAAAATGTGTACATCACCATGGAGAATTGCAATAGAAAGGTAAACAGTTTATTATACATGTACATGTTAACCCTTGTTCTGCTGAATATTCATATATGCCACACCCACTACCGGTTATCAACCAATCGGATTGCTTGATGCAAATTATTGCAACATATTCACAATCTGAATGGCAAACAATGTAGATCCTGATCAGATGGCTTCGTCAGAAGCCATCTGATCTGATCTGATCTGGATCTACATTGTTTCAAAGATAAGGAATATCCGGGATTAGCAGGACAAGGGTTAACAGAAATGTTATTGAAACCTCTGTATGTGGTTATTATAGGGGTCCACCGTGATTTTTCATGCATTATCATTGGCCGGATCCAGAGAAAGCTGTTTGAACATGAGGCCACTAGGCAGAAGGTTCAAATATCTCCAGCATGAAATATCCATGGATGATCAGTTTTTGCATAGCTTATGATTCTGACAGCAAAATTTTGATGAAAACACTCAAAAGCTCTATATAAACTCCATATAAACTCTTCAACTGCGACCGGCGTTTAAACCAACATGGCGGCTTGTTCAGAATGTTGTTTACAATGCCGTCGTTCAGCACAGTAACCCTCTGATGTCATTATAGAACGCTAAAATGCTACGTTCAGGACGATAATGCTAATGTCGCTCAACATAACGTAAACAAAGCAAGGCCAATCTTGTGATATCAAAAGCTCAAAATCAATGTTCAAACAGCATGTGAATTTCATGATTTGAATCAGTCACAAAATAATATATGAAAATGATGTCTGCAGGTATTCTGATTAGAAGTTTAAGAGTTTAGAAAGCAAATACATCTTAACCCTTATCCTGCTGAACATGACCAGCCCTACCTTTGCAAACAGTGTAGATCCAGATCAAATGGCTTCTGTAGAACAGGATCTACACTGTTCCTCATTCAGTTTGCAAATTTGTGTGAAAAAAATCATTTCAAGCAATTGTTTGGTTGATAGTCAGAAATGGGTGTGGCAAATTAATTTATTCAGCAGCATAAGTGTTAAAGGAAAGGTAACTCTTTCTTTCTCTTTAACTTTTTCCTAATCATTAGGTTAACCCTTATCATGTTGAATATTCATTTAAGCCACACCCATTTCTGTCTATCAACCAATCAAATTACTTGATGTAATTTATTGCTACAAATTCATAAACTGAATGTCAAACAGTGTAGATCCTGATCAGATGGCTACTTCAGAAGCCATCTGATCTGGATCTACACTGTTTGCAAAGATAGGTGTTGTCGTGAACAGCAAGATAAGGGTTAACAAGTCCATGAAATAAAGACCCCTGTTGAGTCTAAACCCCACTTTATATGGAGAAACATGTCATTCTAGGAGCAGGTGAAACCACATAAAAGAGACTTTATTTACTTTTTATTTCCCAACAGATTAATTAAGTATAACCTTTTCAACTTTTAAATACATGTATGCAATAGATTTATCAGCTTATACCCACCACTTGACAAAAATAATGTGGTCCACATCATACATACGTAAGGGAAACCGGTGCATTTTCATAGTTGTAATATCTTGTATCTGTTCTAGATAAGAATTTGGTACAATGAGTTTTTTAAACCACCCCAACCCCAGATTGAAAGCTTTATATTTCCCACTTGCAATGCTCAACTTTTAAGAAACAAAACTAAACAGGACAAGCATACAAAATTCCATTTGTTGTAAAAAAAATCTTTTTTTGGTAAGCAGACAATTCACATGAAATGCCAAGCTTTATTTTCTCTTTATGTGGAGGGTCAGACCCATTCTGATCTAGTATACTACTACTGCAATGTGGGTAATTGCTTTCTGTTAAAAAATGTATAGTCTAGTGACAATTTGTAACCCCCCCCCCCCCTTTATTTTATTTCAATTCTGAAATCCAAAATTTTTATTGTGTATTTTACCCTTGAGATGTCATTTCATCTCAATGTTGGGTAAAAGTCCCACAAAATTGGAAGCAACGTCTCCAAAATGACCTTTACAGTGTTGACAGGGACGTTAAACCACAAATCAAACAAACAAAACCCCTCAAATGAAATGTCAATGCTGATTTTCAAAAATTCAATGCTGAAATACCCTTTAATCCCCCCCCCCCCCCCCCCCCCCCCTCTTTGTCTACTTTTCACTAAGCTCCGATGACTCAAGGATATTTTTTTCTTATTTCCTAATAAAAATCTGTATTGTGGGTACTTCCTAGAATTACCTCAGTGAGGCAGTTCTATCAAGTACCCACAACATAGATTGCTGCAGTTATGAATTATTATCTTTACAATTTCTAGTACATGTACTCGTTCAGAGAACTTTGTTTTGAGCGAAAAATAAGGACATAAAGTACATCCTTGAAAACCCTCTTTTTCTCCATATAAAATTGGGGTCAGAAGCCTTGTTAACTGACATGGTATTTTTCAATCAGTAAGCTGGCAAACCCCCACACCTGTATTCTACAGCAGGTTAGGATTTATATCTCTGTGCAGATAGTAGCAATGAATGAATTTGCATAATGTTAAACATGAATTAATGTACGTTTTGCATACCCCAGAGAAAATTTAATCGAAATTTCAGTAAATTTCATTGAAATTTCACTGAAATCCTCATATTTTGGTGGATTTCACCCATTTGACCAAAATTTGATGAAATTTCAATGAAATTTCAGTGAAGTTTCAACAAATTTCACTGACATATTCAAAATTTCAGTGAAACTTAATTTCAATGAAATTTCAATGAAAATTCACTAAAATTTCAGCAGTATTCTTGCATAAATTTTAATCGTCTACAAAGTTTAAGTGATAGTGAAATTTCAATGAAATTTCAGTGAAATTTCAGTATTTTTTCAATCAAATGACCAATGCATTTTCTTCAGTTACAAAAGTTTTAATGTATATTGAAATAAAGAAAGCCTCTAAGGAAAATATTAGATAAGACTAATGCAAAGAAACAATGTAAGAATGAAGCAAGAAAACATGCAACAACATACACCACAATTTTTCCTCCTTATACAGTTTTGGATAAAATACTTTTCACAGATGGATCCTAAAAATGTACAGATCATACAGAAAAATGACCATTTCTTTTCTGTATAATCTATACATTGTAATTGGACACAACACTGCCACCCATTTACTAACATATTTCATGCTTTGGACCCCTAAAACCGTGCTATAAAGTCCTCAGGTAGTGGAGTACATAAAAGTATCAGCATATCATCTTAAAAGCCTCAGAAATTTGGACATACATATAGACTGCTGTCACGACTTAAATTTAAACAAGATGTGTTTGTGAAACACGAACATGTCCCCAGGCCAAGGTCAATTTTTTTCTTATCCTAAGCCCTTGTCACAAGGAACCTACATGCCAAATATAAACGGTTCAAAAGTTATGACCAATGTTTTTCCTTTCAAGTAGGGAATTCAGATGTTTGGGCAAGACTAGCTTGTTTCGGCCTTAAAGTTATCCAGCAAACAGACAAGCCAACAAACAGACAGGGCAAAAACAATATGCCCCCTCTCTTGCTCTTGCATGCATGTATGAGGACATAAAAATGTGGACATAATAAAATTGCAGTTTGAACAGCAAAAAGTGAAGACCCTGATCAGAAACAGGCTGTTCTGAGTCTGCAATGACGGCTAAGATTACCTTATACAGGTTTATATCAGAGTACCCTCTGTTTTGGGGCCGGACTCGGTAGCTCAGTCGGACGCGGGTCTGACTGTTGATCACGAGGACGCGGGTTCGATACCTGCCGGGGTTGGCAACATTCTTTGTGGAGATTGATCATGAAATCTTTTCTATGGTCATTCTCTCCCTTCCGCTGATTCAAGAAGGGCAGTTGTCAGTTTCTGGCTAAAGAATGTGCACTGTACTGGTTAACCGCTGATGTATAAGTCTGCCCAGGAAAAGTGTGGACAGGTAAACTGACCGGCTCATAAATGACCTAAATAGTGTTGACTGGACAGTTAAACTCCAATACAAACAAACAAAACCCTCTGTTTTGGTAGTGACTTCCTAAAATTGTGATAAATTTACAAAGGAATTGCATTTAAAAGTGAATGCATCATAATTCAAGGCAATTGTTATGCACAATATCATCAAATTCCAAGCGAGGTCATTTCCTGTACCCTAAAAGAACGCCTTTCAATAGAATTCAATTTCAATGGAAATTCACAAAAATTTAAATGAAATTTCAGTGAAATTTCAACAATTTTCTAGCATCAGTAAAATTTCAAGGATTTTAATCAAATTTAGTATTTCATTTAAATTTTAGTACAGTTTTAGAAAATTTCAGTGTTTGCATGTAAGTTGTTGTTTCTTGAGTAAAATCTAGTTTTCATAGAATGTCTTAATTTTCAACTAGAAAGTAATTTCATTCTATGACAAAGTATAAGAATGAATAGTTCAGGAAGTGCCACAATCAAAATTTGATGCCAACCCAATTACAAGAAAGTACCATAAGCTAAGGGACAAACAGGCAAGTTAATCAGCCCCTTTCTTTCCTACGAGGATTTATACAACAACAATAATTTGATGTTTAACATGCAATGTTGTTTTGATAATAAGTGACACTGAAAGTTATGCGTTTTAAAATTAAAATGAAATCTCACCAAATTTCACTGAAATTTCACTGAAATTTTGGTGATGACGTCATTGATGATGACATCATTTCAATTGAATGATGGGAAAAACATGGCTGCCTTAGTATTGGAGGGATTTTCAAAGCAGTGCCAGAAAACTAATTGTCCGGTAATATCAGGATGACAAACATCACAGAACATTAGCTGATATAGTAAGTACACTTCAGGACACAGTTTGAAAAGGTGCTGTTTGAATTGGGCAGAAATGATGGCAGACACAGGTTAGCAGGTCAGCATGCGGATTTTGAAGGTCAAAAGTTTCTGGTCATTCAATGTCTGTGTTAGATTAACAAACATGCTGAAAGGCCTTAGAAAACACAAGTTTGACAGAAAAAAGATAAATCAGACATAATTATATTTAATAAATTACTTTTGTTTTTCTTCTTGTCCGAAAATTAATATGGTCATTCGAAATGGGTGGGGTACAGTGTGGCATGTAAACAGAGACTCTTGGCTGTTGTAATTGATATCATTATGTAACCATTTAGAGAAAAAAGTATTTGGGGGATGAATGAAGTTGTTCATTATATACATTTCTCATGCGAACTAATAGTAATTAAATCTATGTATAGCAAAACATAAATCAAGTACCATCAAAAGGGAAACAATTTTGAAATCTCATTGATATATCTGTGAAATGCCATTGAATATTTCCTAAAATTTCATTAAAATTTCTGTGAAATACTAACACACTTTCAGGAAAATTTCTCTGAGATTTCAACAAAATTTAGAGGTATTTTACCCATTTCTTTCAATGAGATCTCTGCACTTTTTTATTGAAATACTAACAAATTTTCACTGAAATTTGGTAATATTTTGCCCGATTCTTTCACTGAGATTTCATTGTTATTTGGCTGAAATAACAGTGAAATTTCACTGAAAATCAGTAATATTTTATTGAAATACTAACAAATTTTCACTGAAATTTCCATGAGATTTTACTGAAATTTGGTAATATTTTGCCCGATTCTTTCACTGAGATTTCAGTGTTATTTGACTGAAATAACAGTGAAACTTCACTGAAAATCAGTATTATTTTATTGAAATACTAACAAATTTTCACTGAAATTTCTATGAGATTTTGCTGAAATTCGGTAATATTTTGCCTGATTCTTTCACTGAGATTTCAGTGTTAATTGACTGAAATAACAGTGAAATTTCACTGAAAATCTCAGTGTTATTTCAGTGTTATTTTGCCCGATTCTTTCACTGAAATTTCACAGTTATTTCCATGAAATAACGCTAAAATCTCAGTGAAATTCCATTGTCATTTTCACCAGGGTACAGTAATTGTTTTTGTGGTTATTTTATGGTGTATCTGTATTGTATAATCTGTAATGCATACAACACTTGATGGACACCTATTCAAATACATATGCAAAATCATAAGAAGATTTAATTAATGACCTGGGGCCAGTTGTTCAAAACTAACGACGTTGTTAGTTAACATATCATTAAAACTTTGATCATTTAATATGACAAACCGGCTAATATTTTTGCTATAAAAATGTGAGCAGCTTTTGCATTTGCAAAAGCTGCTCACATTTTTTCAGCAAAAATAACAAAATTTTAGATACTGTACTTGCTAGAACAGTTAACAGTATGACCACTAACAAGCTTGTTAAGCTAACAAAGCTTTTAACAACTGGGCCCAGGAGAATATTTTATATCCTGCTTAACTGCTGCCTTTGCAAATCGTGAAGATCCCGATCAGATGGCTTCTGAAGAAGCTCCAGGACATTGTGGTTAAGGTACTGCCCTCATAAACAAGGGATTGTGGGCTCAATCTTCTCCAGACTTTTGGATTGGCTCTGTCTCCAGCTGAACTTAGTTGTTGGTGAGACCTAAAACTGAAACAAACAAATCCATTTTCTGTTGGGTGAACAGAAAGTTTTCAGTCCCTGCAGGAGCCTGATTTTTACCTGTAACATAGCACCAAAGATGTTCGTACAGTAACTTGAAATTTTACCCATAGTATTCGGACACCTCAGCTCCTTAATAATTTGTGATCAAGACATGTACTACTCTTGTGGTGCCCGAAAAAAAAGGCTGTATGTTTGTTTTGTTTGTTTGCAACAGTGTAAACACTGATTACAATATTTTTCCAAATATGTACGGTAAATATGGTAGCAGAAATGGTTTATTGTAACAAATGTTTCCGACCAGAAAAGTACATGTTTATCTGAATTGCTGCTCGGTTTTTGAACCAACAAATAATTAACTTTTGTATGCATTTTATGAATGTTATATTATACTCTGAATTAATATTTTCAAAACCTGTTGCAGTAAACAGCATGTTCATGGTTTGCACAGATGTAACAAAAAAAAAAAAAAAAAACACATGAACATTCAGTTCACCAACTTTGGCTGTTACACAGTGACATTTACAGTTGTCCAGACAAAGATCAACTTGATCAGTGTCTGCTCTGCTATTTCACAAGTTCTTTGTAAAAGACCCAGATATGATATAAAATGTTCTCTTTATATATTTTTAGACATTTACTGTTTGAATACAGTTGGCAGAGTCAGTATGGGGTAAAATCAATGTCTGGCTGTTGACTGGGTTTGATTGAATCGATTCACTTGACTTAAAAAGAAAAGAAAAAAAAAACGCATGTACAGTACACAAGTATTTGTCTAATATCACAGACAGGGTTTATATAAAGTTTTCATGAATTGCATCTAAAATCTGGTATGAAAGAATTGAACAAAAAGATGCTTTACTGTCAAACAAATTACAGGTTACCTAGCTGCGTTGATAGCATCCTGTTAACCCTTATCTTGCTGTTCACCACAACCCCTATCTTTGCAAACAGTGTAGATCCAGATCAGATGGCTTCTGAAGAAGCCATCTGATCAGAAGCTACACTGTTTGACGTTAACTTTATGAATTTATAGGAATAAATTTAATAATGTAATTTGATTGGTTAAAAGTCAGAAAATGGGTATGGCTAAAGGGAATATTCAGCAGGATAAGGGTTAACAAGTATGTGTAATGAAGACATCACAAATTTTCATCCGAAAATTAACCACTCTGGTGATCTGAAAGATTGCATTATGTCATGGATGTGTTACAATAATGAGATAGTCTTTTCATTCAAAGTGCCAGTAATGTTACCTTAATTTCATCAAAAAGAAAAAAAATGAAGCCTAGCCCCTCTCTCTAGAAAAAAGAAAGTGATTTGCAACAAGAGGAACACAGTTAGTCCCCATAACAATACCCAATAAACAGAGCAGTTGTCTATACTACACCTACCACACCTCAACTGACAGCACATGTATTGATAAACTTTCAAAAAGAGAAATTTTATCATTGATGAATGGAATAGTTTCTTGATAAAGCTAATTTTTAAATCAGCATTCAGTTAGTACTTGTTCCTTATAATCTTACAGCTAATTGAAAATATCTGGTTGCCTGGATCATTAAACTGGTAGCCGTTATATAATCCAGATTGACAGTAATTTGCTGATAAAGGTGTCTATTTTCTGCTGTGAAAATCACTAAATTGACCAAAATTTCTGACAGGCAAGCTCATCCAATAAAGGTCAAACCCTTTTGAAAGAAAGATACATCCGGAGAGATCCATTTTGCGGCATGCCATACTTACTCATACTAATCGGACAGTAGTTCATGAACAGCGTAGACTCAGATCAGACTGCTTATTCTGATTCTGATTCTCATATATTATCTGGGTCTGTACTGTTTCCAATGTTGAAATTTCATAAGGTAGCTAAATGGATGATAATAAGATATTACAAGATATTGGTCAAGATGTCCAAGAATTTTATTGTATTTACCGTATCATTTTGTTGAATAAATGAATGGGTAGCCAAAATTAAGGTACTGTAATTGGACAATTTTGGGGGTATTTGTCCAGTTATGATTTTGATGGATAGTTTTGCCATTGATGACAAAGACACCGAAAGTCAAGGAACAGTTTACAAAATAAGTTGGGTGTAATTAGTATCTTGCCGTGACATTTAAGGCGTAGAACTACCTATCAGCTGAAAATAGATCTGATGTTATGACTGTCATCATTTTAAAATAAACTGCTTTTAGTGTAATGTCAGCGCTAGGTGTTAGTTCCCCTCTGGCAGTGTTCTATTCATTGATAAAATCAGTGTTTATAGTTGTCCCTGGGAGGCGAAAATGTCTGCACCATCAGTTTATACAGGAAAAATTCTTGATTAAGTACACAAAATTGATTGATAAAGGTGACTAATTTAGGTAAGTTTCTCTAACAAAGAACCGTAAACCACTCAAGAGCGAACAGCAAGTGTCTTTGCCTTGTTGACATGGTTGTAAAATGAAAATTGTCCAAACACAACCTGATGACCACCTTGTTCTAGTTATATTTATGATGTTACAGTATTTATTTGGCCTCATTTTACCCATTGTATACTAGTGGACTCTTCCATTGCTATATGTTGGACAAGTTCATTTATCATATAAGGGGTGGGAGGCTTATTTCTTATGTCCCTGGTAGCGATAGTGCGGACATATTGTTTTTGCCCTGTCTGTTTGTTTGTTTGTTTGTATGTGGACAACTTTTGGTCATAACTTTTCAAAGTTTGAGATAGAACACTCATATTTGGCATGTAGGTTCCTTGTGACAAGAGCTTCACATTCATGCAAAAAATTTTGACCTGTGAGCTTGACCTTGATGTGTGACCAACTTTGAAAAAAAAAGACCTTGCCCGGCGACATGTTCATGTTTCACAAACACATCTTTCTTGTTTCTTTTTAATTCTAATTTTGACGGAAAATTCTGTTAGCAAACAACAGTGCAGGCATGCCCTGTTCTTCGGCGTCTGATCTGGGCCTGCACTGTTTGCCAAGGTACCCCGTAAGGGGTTCCCCGCATGCAATGGGTGAAGGTATATTTTAATTTTAGAAGGATTGAGAAAAGTGGCTTTCCTTCCCTAGTCAACCGAAGAAAATTTTTTATTTATATTAACCCTACGACAACCCCTACCTTGTTGGAGAAGAAGCCATCTGGTCAGAATATACACTTTTTGCTATTGAGTGTTTGTTTGATTGTATTGATGTTGTAAGTCTTTGCCAACACTATTTAGGTCATTTTAGAGGTTGCTTCCAATTTTGTGGGACTTTACCCAACACTGAGATGAATTGACATCTCAAGCCCTTCTTTTTTGTTTGTTTGATTTGAGGTTTACCATCCCCGTCAACACTGTAAAGGTCATTTTGGAGACGTTGCTCCCAATGTTGTGGGACTTTTACCCGACATTGAGATGAAATGACATCTCAAGCCCTGCCGCCCAATGAAACCAATATAGTTTATAAGCATGGACGGGCTGACACGCACCGCTTTGCCTGGCCAGGCTTAGATCCTCTAAGCGGTTTACCAGTACTTGTGTGCGGGTCGGTTTCAGCTCTGCATGGAAGCATCATGCAGCCCATATATTTCTTCAAGCCCCGATGGGCGGGGCCGAATCTCAAGCCCTTCTGCCCAAAGAAACTGCTAGGCAAGGTCCCAATTGCACCGCTTTGCTTGGGAAAACTTAGACCTTATAAGCAGTTTACTGAGTACATGTACCTTTTTCACGTTCGGTCTGTTTCAGCTCTGCGGGGAAGCACCATGCAGCCCAGTCTATTTCTACAAGCCCTGATGGACAGGGACGTTGTTATGCAGTTAAAAATTGAATGAGTTCATTTGTTATATTAAGAAATTTGATTTGATTAACAGAGATGTGATAGGTGTGGCTAAATTAGTTTGTTCAGCAGGATAAACGTTAAACTTTTATTTATGGAGCTGGCTTCAGTAGTGTCCGACTTATCAGGTGATAGGTTGCAGGTTGCAAGTTCCATACTTACAGGGTCGGCAACATTCCTCCATAGAGATCGATCATGTTTTTTTTTCTTCTGTGGTTGTTCTCTCCCTTCTGCTGATAGAAGAAAGGCAGTTTTCATGTAACAGGTCGACAGTTTGGCTTGGTAGCTCAGTCTGTAGAGTGTTCGAAAGGTTTTAAATCTCGGTCAAGCCATGTTCTTTTTACTGACCCTTGTGACATATGGTGGCCAGTGTGGGTCCAGCTCCGCATCTGAGGGCATGAAAGAGTATGAAAAATAAGTCTCACAGCCAGACTGGGTAGAACATAGAGATTGGGGACGAACTTAAGAGATTCAGAATGAAACTCTACTCTGTTTGCCATTCCGTTGGCACCCAAAATTGGACTCCTTTTTGTATGGTGAAACATATTAATTTTGTTTAAATGTTAGGAGAATTACAGCAGGTCCTCACGGGGTCTGAATTTTTAGGATTTTTATGTTAATATAAATAAAGTTAACCAGACATCCTGAAAATAACAAAAATGGACTCTTTTTTCTAGATATGTCAGTTTAACCCTTATCTTGCTGTTCATGACAACCCCTATCTTTGCAAACAGTGTAGATCCAGATCAGATGGCTTCTGAAGAAGCCATCTGATCAGGATCTACACTGTTTGGCATTCATTTTATGAATTTGTAGCACTAAATCACGTCAAGTAATTTGATTGGTTGATAGACAGAAATGGGTGTGGCTTAAATGAATATTCAGCAAGATAAGGGTTAATATAAATAAAGTTAACCAGACATCCTGAAAATAACAAAAATGTCAGTTTAATATGAAAATTTTATGGATTTGTGAGAGAAAAACAGATGGGTTGATCTTATCTTAGAAACTTGGCCTGACATATACATTTGTATACTTCCCTGTGGAAATTCACGACTGTTTACATTGATGTTTTATGTCATGGGAAACATCAAAAGCAAACAAAATACCAGATAAATTATTAATAATTAATCAAATACTTCTGTTGATGTCATAGAAATACAGCTGCAGTTATAGGTGGATGTGGGGGGTGGGGATAGTTCTGGAGGACTGTTTTTTTCTTTTATTTTAACCCTTATTTTGCTGTTCACGACAAACCCATACCTTTGCAAACGGTGCAGATTCAGATCAGATGGCTTATGAAGAAACCATCTGATCAGTATCTACACTGTTCCTGACTCAGTTTGTGAATTTGAATAAAACATATCATCTAATCTGACTGGCTGATAGCAACAGAGTCTCCGATTTTCATTCTTTTATGTGTTCTTTGTTTCCAAAGGCAACCTTTTAGCTTTTTATTTCACCTCATTGTAGCTGGCATGTTATATTTTCTTTTCCTTTGGCATCATTGAGCCCATCATGGTTACATTGAAAATCGAATATATACCGTTCATGCCGGCGCTAGAGGGCGTATGCAGCCTTGCAAACTACATTGCTGTATATAAAGAGACTCAATAAAACCGAGTCTCTGATTTTCGTTCTTTTATGTGTTGTTTGTTTCTAAAGGCAACCTTTTAGCTTTTTATTCCTGCATACAATGGGTTTACTCCACTCTTCACTAATCTTGCCTGGTTTTGAAATACAAAGACACAAAACCTGATATATGTAATAATTTCTTGACCTTGCTATAATACATCAAGTATAAGTAAATTCTTTTGGTAATTACATAATGACATACTAGACACATTTTGATATAATAGGGCCAAGAATTATGGTTTTCGGTCACATTATTTTTTAATAGTGAGAAGTGGAAATTTAAATACCCCATTATTGAAAATTTATTTGCAATAATACAGTCATTGTGTATAAGCATATTTTTCACTAACATGATTTTATGTTATTTATAATGTGCTTCTGGAATGCTTGAGAAAAAAAGTGATTTCAATGATTAGTTTTGACCTATTTTTGGGCAGGGAATCAGATATTACAGAACTCTTAACCCTTGTCCTGCTGAGCCCGGATATGCCTTATTTTTCAAACAATGTAGATCCAGATCAGATGGCAAAGCCATCTGATCAGGATCTACATTGTCATTCAGATTGTGAATTTGTTGCAATAATTTGCATCAAGTAATCTGTTTGGTTGATAATCAGGAGTGGGTGTGGCATATTTGAATATTCAGCAGGACAAGGGTTAAATTCTCTAAATCAACTTTTCAATTATTTTTTTTCTATTCAATTTTCCAGGGAAAAGATTTGATATTAACCCATTGTATGCGGGGAAACCCCATAAAGGGGTACCTTGGCAAACAGTGCGCGGTATCTGATAAGGGCCTGTACTGTTTGCTGACAGAATTTTCTGTCAAAAATAAAATAAAAACAAAAAAATAATAAAAATGTTGGGCCTGGCACTTTCTGGAAAAAAAATTCTAAAAAAAAAAAGAAAAATTGATGTTTGCTTTCAAAATTTCTGTAATGCTTTCAGTCAGATTGTTTTGTGCAGTCTTTACCATAAATATCCTAAAAATTTGGACATCTTGAAGACTTGCTGTAATTCTCCTAAATTTTTAATAGATTTGAGTCACTATTATCCAACAAGGAGATGGAATGGCAAAGTGTAGACCCTGATCAGACTGCTCCTATTCTATTCTATTCCTTTTAAATTCAATTACATGTACTTGTTTATTACCTTCAAATTAGAAAACTTGCCATGAGATAATTTGACGGTTGAAGAGCATTTTTAATGTTAAGTGATAGGCAATTATTGAAGCCAACCATTATTGAAATGTCAAGCATCTTGAAGTGCTCTTTTAATTTTTTGACCGCCCCCTATATTTGCTTTAGGATTTTCATTGAAAGCCTTTTTGGTTTACACTGACTTTTCAATGAAATATTAATTTCAAATGAAAAATGATAATGTGGTGGTTCTTTTTTCAAAAGTGTTTGAAAGTAGGTCACATTAAACATTTTATTGGGGAATATATTTAATTGCGTACATTCTTTGTAAGGTTGAGTCATGAGAGTTACCAAGTCAAAGGTGATAGGAGCACCACATTACCCCATACAAAGTCCTGTGGAATCCTACATTGTATTGAAGCCAGTTTCTCAGAGCAGCTGCCTGTGCTGAAGTAGTCTTAACCCATTTAGGAACAGAAACCCCAAAACGGGTAGTTGGCAAACAGTGCAGGCCCAGATCAGACGCCGCAGAACGCGGCGTCTGATCAGGGCCTCCACTGTTTGCTAATAGTTCAGCAATTTTCCAAATAAATTTTAAAGAAAAGATAACCTATCACCCCTAAATTTTGAAATGAACTCTAGCTATGTATAAGGAGGAAGATGCCATTTGGTACAAAAAGGGCTAATAAAGTACGGCCTGTTGCATAATGAAGCATGAAGTGGTCTAAAGAAGAATGTTTCCGCATTGCTGGTTCCCAGCAGCTGATGTGTTGTTGATACCATTGATATTGATACTTGCTTACTTACATTTCGCTATTAAACCCATTGTATACTAGCCCTTTTTCTGTTCGAGCCTCGCTCAGGTCATATGTGAGACACCAAGTTCTGCAACGGAAGGTCAGATGGTTTTTCTCCGGTTTTTGCCTACCTCTGATTAATGATCGGCTCGATATAAGTGAAATCTTGAAACGGCCATAAAACCAGAACCCACCCCCCCCCCCCCCCCCCCCCGCCCCCAAAACAACAATAATAGTAATAATAGCCCTTTTTGTACCAAATGGAATCTTCCTCCTTATATATACATGTAGCAGGAGTTCACTTCAAAATTTAGGGTGTCAGGTTGTGTTTTCTTCAAAATTTGTTTGAAAAATGGCTGAACGTTTTACAAACAGTGTAGGTCCAGATCAGACGCCACTTTCTGTGGTGTCCGATCTGGGCCTGCACTGTTTGCCAGGGTACCCATTTTGGGGTTTCCGGTACAAAATGGGTTAACCCATTGTATACAAGTGGACTCTTCATTGCTATACGTTGGACAAGTCCATTTGCCATATAAGGGGTGGTAGGCCTATTTTTCGTTCTTATTCTTTTTCTGATGGAAAATTCTGTTAGCAAATAGTGCAGCCCCTGATCAGACGCCGTGTTCTGCGGCGTCTGATCTGTGCCTGCACTGTTTGCCAAGGTCCTTCCTTTAGGGATTTCCCGCCTGCAATGGGTTAAGACCACCTAGAGTTAAGACAGAAGCTTATATATTGAGAAGGTTTCTGTTATTCTTTCTTGTGTTCTCTACACCCAGTGTCTAGAAGCCTCCGTGGTGTTGTGGTTACGCTACTCACCTTGTAAACCAGGGGTCGCAGGATCAATCCCGCGCTTCTCCAAACCTTCAGATGAGTCTTTAAACCGAGGTCCCGTCACCGTATGACCTTAGCTGTTGGTGGGATGTAAAACTCAAACACTCACTCACACCCAGTGTCTCCTAATCAGAGACCACCTTTGGAACTGTTCAAAAGTGGTCTTAAGACCATTTTTGAACAGTCCCAAAGGTGGTCTTTATATATAAGAATTTTACTGTACTTGGACTGAGTATCCGTAAACTTAAACCATTTGGTACTGAATGGAATCTTCTACCATGTATAACAGCAGAAATCCATTTCAAAATTTAGGGGTATCAGGTTATGTTATGTAAATTACAAATGGCTACACTTTTTGCTAACAATGTAGGCCCAGTTCAGGCGTCTGATGAGGTCTGCCCTGTCTGCCAGTATCCTGTTAGGGGTTTCCATTATACAAAGTCAGTTTACCAAGTTGATTCTAATTCTTATCAATGAAATGTCAAAGACAGTCACATATAGATAAGAACTCCTGATCTGGGCCTGCACTGTTTGCCAATGACCCGTGTTGGGGTTTTCTGTATAAAATTGGTTAGGCAAACCAAACCCAAAACTAAAACACATATACCATAGTCTGACTGCTTAACCCTTCTCTTGCTGAATATTTAGTTTAGCCACACCCATTTCTGACTATGAACCAATCAGATTACTTGATGTAATTTATTCTTACAAATTCATAAACTGAATGCTAAACAGTGTAGATCCTGATCAGATGGCTTCTTCAGAAGCCATCTGATCCGGATCTTCACTGTTGCAAAGATAGGGGTTGTCGTGAACAGCAAGATAAGGGTTAAATTTTGCTTGCAATTTTCATATGTGACTTACTTTAGTCACACCTTCAGTGACAATTAACCGCAACAATCCACCATGACAGACAAACTGGGTGCAAAGAAATAAAATCATGGCCCATGGTAATAACATATATATATATAGTTAGTGAATGTTCCTGATGCATTAATTTATGTCTAGCATCCTTGAAATGGAATATTGACAACCAGTGTAGACCCAGATCAGATGCCGCAGTCTGCATGTCAGTCTTCAAATATTTTTACCAAGCTTTTATAAAGGCAAATTAAGCCCTTCCTCACAAATATTGTTTAATCATAAAGAAATCAGTTTGGAATGACAAATGATTGATTTGAACATACATGAACAGGAAGATGGGAAAATAGATCTTACGGGCTATGTAACAAGCCTGTACTTCCCTGCGGTCAAATCTGCATTCTTTTAAATTTGTATGCTTTTAGATAAATTGCATTCTCATTCCGTAAGTTGCATTAATGCAAATTCATTATAGATGTTGTTTATTGGTCTAGATTTCATAACTCCAGATAAGAATTGACGGGTAATTTACAAGAGGATGATTTTCGGATAATTTTTCTTATTTCTCAATTAAACCATATGCTGTGGGTACTTGTTGGAATAGCCTCAATGAGGCAATTCCAACAAGTACCCACAACACATGCCTGTAACAAGAAATAAAGAAAATGATCTCTTAATTATCCCTGTTGCTCCACCTAATCTGGAGCTACCAGATTTGCTGCATTTGCCGATTGCATCCAAACAAAAGTACTTCATGAGAGAAGCTACTTTTTGACATGGGCTCACAGCAAAGATCAGAGTCTTCACTGTCACATTCAGCTTACATGTACAAACAGCCATGGCACTTTTTTTGCTGTACAGAAGCACAGAGTGAGTGAGTGAGTTTTAGTTTTACGTCCCACCAACAGCTAAGGTCATACGTGGACGGGACCTCGGTTTAAAGACTCATCCGAAAGTCTTGAGAAGCCCGGGATCGATCCTGCGATCCCTGGTTTACAAGGCGAGTAGCGTAACCACTGCACCACGGAGGCTTCTAACAGAAGCACAGAACCATAAAGATGGTTCATTACCGTAAAAATCCGAAAAATTCATACACCTCGAGGACTGGCTGTAACTGTACTTGCAAATATTAACAAATAAGTTTCATGATCCAGCTAGGTATGTGCAGAAGGAACGGCAAACAGTGAAGACTCTGATCAGACTGCTCCTTCAGGAGCAGTCTGATCTGGGTCTGCAATGTTTGCTTAGGCCTATGTGTCCCAATACTAATAGGATCATTAGGGTATATCATATAGGGTTGTGGTTTATCTATTTTCCTTGAACAGTTTGTATCATTTTATCATTCCTTGCTACTTGAAAACATTAATAAGTAATAAATGCTAAAAAATACGAAAAATTGATATGACAAGTACACACTTACATCATCATGATAAATAGGAAGTCATAAAATTCAAAAGGAAATGTTTTACTCAATCAAATGTCAAAACACTAAACAGATACTTTTTTAGGGATACAGTGTAGACCCTGATCAGACTGCACCTAGTCAGGATCTACCATGTTTTGCCAATCAGTTATTACCATCCTACAACCATAATTGATTGATTGATTGAAAACAGGCTTTGACTGAATTTACCCATTTAGTACCCGAAACCCCAAACGGGTACCCTGGCAAACAGTGCAGGCCCAGATCACCTGGCGCAAAATGTGGCGTCTGATCAGGGCCTACACTGTTTGCAAAAAGTTAAGCCATTTCCCGGAATAAATTTTGAAGAAAACACAACCTGACACCCCCAAGTTTCAAAATGGACCCCTGCTATATATAAGGTGGAAGATTCCATTTGGTACAAAAAGGGTTAAACACTATGACAAAATTGCAAATAAAACAAGATATTTGAGCCTGCATATAACATTCTAATTAGTTACAATTTGTATTTTCAGTCATTGGTGTACATGTTGAAACACAGAAAGACGTTGACAGAACCGGAAGTTCGTTACTACATGAATCAGCTAGTGAGCGGCGTCAAACATATCCACCATTCTGATATTGTTCACCGAGACCTGAAGCTAGGAAATATGTTGCTCAATAATGATATGCAGCTCAAACTTGCCGACTTTGGCCTTGCTACCAGAGTTGATTATGAGGGGGAGAAGAAAATGTAAGTTTTTACTTACTAATGACCACACCCTCCACAGTTTACCTCTTTGAGGATGGCAGTTAAAGAACTTTGAAGAAATTAAAAAGCTTAAAACGGGATCTTATTCAGATTGTTTAAACCATAATCAGTCAAATTTTATTCTGATCAAGTTCTGAGTCATCAGTAATAGTGCTGTGATAATGTGAAGACTCTATGGCCTAGTGGGTTAAAGAGCACTGACTCTTAATTATTAGGTCTCTTACTGCTGTGGTTTGAGCCTTGCTCGGGTCACGTGAGATGCCAAGTTCTACAACAGAAGGTTGATTGGATTTTCTCTGGGTACAATTGGCTCAAAATAAGTGAAATAATCTTGAAAGAGCCGTAAAACCAAAATAAAAAAAAAGGCATTTGAAATAAGGTCCAGTAGACTACCTCCCTGTACTGTGTCCATGACATTGTTGAGAATAATAGTAAATATTTAATCAAGTGAACATGCTGTAACTTTGAAGAAGCCATTTACTACCCCAATGACCCATTCACTACCCCACCAAACCCCTACCCAGTGCCCAGTTGTTCAAAACTGAGTCTTCAGTTGACAATTTGCATTAATGAAAACTATTATCATTCAATATGACAAATGCACAGATAGTTTTGCTGAAAAAAAGAGCAGACTAGGCTTGAATAACTTGCCCCAGTTTTTAAAAAATTATTAAACATTTCTTGGCATTTTTCAGGACTGTATGTGGTACTCCCAATTACATTGCTCCAGAGGTGCTACAGAAGAGGGGCCACAGTTACGAGGCTGACATATGGGCCATTGGTTGTGTTATGTAAGTACTGAGACATATGCAGCAACCATTCATGTGATACCATTTTTATGTCCTCACCATTTGAAGAACGGTGGAAAGGGCATATAGTGTTAAACTCTTTGTCCATCCGTCTCTGTCTGCTACTGAGATGGTGTTAGCTTTTTTTCGGGCATGGTGTATTGTGGGCACATTTCTAGTCTTTAAAGAACTTGAAAGTCTACAGTAAAGTACAAAAACTAAGAAACTAAGATTTCAAATAGTTTTGCTCCTTATTTTTGGAAGAAAATGATGTTAATATTTTATGTGAATCATGATTGTTTGTTTGTTTGTATTGGCGTTTAACGGCCCAGTCAACACTATTTAGATCATTTTTGAGCCGGTCAATTTACCTATCCACACTTCCTGGGCAAGCTTATATGTAACCTGTACAGTGCACATTCTTTTGCCCAAAACTGACAAGTGCCCTTCTTGAATCAGCGGAAGGGAGAGAATGCCCTTAGAAAAGATTTCATGATCGATCTCCACAAAAGAATGTTGCCGACTCCAGCAGGTATCAAACCCATGTCCTCCTGATCACCAGTCAGATGTGCATCCGACTGAGTTACTGGGGCTGGTGTAATGTCCGGGTTGATTTTCTCTTAAAATGAAAAAAACATACGGTGAAGACCCAGATCAGGCTATCAGGCTGCTCCCAAAGGAGCACACTGATCAAGGTCCACACTGTTTGCCATTTCTTTTTGGACTCCTTGCTGGTTCATGAAACAAATTTGAAATTTAAGGAGAAGCATTCCTCAAGATATCCAAATTTTTAGGATCATTACAGTTACAGTCCAACCTGTATTAGGCAAGCACCTACTGGGATAATCAAAAAGTGCTTGCTTAAGACAGGTGCTTGCTTAACACAGGTGAATTTTAATATATTTTCCTTTTTTCGGGAACTGAAAGCCTGCTTGCTTAATACAGGTTGCTTGCTTAGTAGAGGTGGCCACTAAGACAGGTTTTACTTATAATTACAGACAAGATTCAATGGCTCGAACACCTTTAAAACCATGAAAATAGTTCATTCATTGAGAGTTTAACATTGATTTCCTTAATTTAAGCAAACAGCGGAGACCCTGATGAGATACCACAATTACTGCAGCATCAGATCAGGCCAATGTTAGTGTTTTGATTCAGCGCAACCTGGAAACCCAAAAAAGGGACATTGGCAAAAAGAGTAGACCTAGATCAGATGCCACATGATGCCGCGTCTGATCTAGGTTTACACTGTTTGCTAATAGGATTGTCCGTCAAAAATAGAATTGATCGGAAAAAATAGACCTTACAAATGCAATGTCACGGTCAACACTATTTAGGTCATTTTTTAGATGTTGCTTCCAATTTTGTGGGACTTTTACCCAACACAGAGATGAAATGACATCTCAATCCCTGCCGCTCAATGAAACCAATGGGGTTTTACTTTATATGCATGGATGGTCAGACTCGCACTTCTTTACCTGGGCAGGCCTAGACCTTCTTAGCGGTTTGCCAGTACTCATGTGCAGTTGGCTTCAACTCTGCGTGGAAACATCATGCAGCCCAATCTATTTCACCAAGCCCCGATGGGCAGAGGCAAACATGATAGAAGAGTGCACCATTTATATAAAGGGTCAAAGCATGTGGTCTGTAAACTGTATTGAGAGGTATTACAAAGAGATTTTCCTTTACAGAATTAAAATGTTCTTGTTCTGTTTCAGGTATGCCTTGTTAGTTGGTCACCCTCCATTTGAAACTGCCACGTTAAAAGAGACATATATACGGATTACAGACAATAGATTCACTGTTCCTGACTGGGTCTCATCCCAGGCTAAAAACTTAATCACAAAGTGCTTAAATCATGAACCTGAACGGAGACCAAGTCTCGATGACATTCTTGCAGATGAATTTTTCTCGTGCGGATATTTTCCCAATCGTCTTTCAGCTTCCTGTTGTACGTCCATACCAAAGTTCCCTTCACAGTCTCAAAACAGAATACCAAGGTTTGTATACATTTGTATGTACCGTGATGATCCTAAGTATTTGGACAGATAGGCCTACGCAAACAGTGTAGACCCAGATCAGACTGTGCCTAAAGGAGCAGTCTGATCTGGATCTACACTGTTTGCCATTCCATCTGGACTTTTTGGAGAAACAGAAAATAAACTGGGAAATGTGTGTATTGTGGTAGGGAGATTAAAAAAAACTGTGATAAGTATAGGGTGCTCCCTCCCAAATAGGAATAAGATGTCACATCTGTGCAGTAGTGTAGGCAGGATTTGAAGTTTAACGTCCCTGTCAACACTGTAGAGGTCATTTTGCAGACGTTGCTTCCAATTTTGTGGGACACCAATAGGGTTTATAAGCATGGATGGGCCGACATGTACCGCATTGCCTGGGCATGCTTAGATCCTCTAAACAGTTTACAAGTACTCGTTTGCGGGTCGGTTTCAGCTCTGCGTGGAAGCATCATGCAGCCCGTCTATTTCTTCAAGCCCCGATTGGCGGGGGCAACTGTGGTAGGGAGAAGTGATAAGTATAAGGTGCTATAAGATGTCACATCTGTGCAGTCGTGTAGGCAGGACCTTTAGCAAACTTTAGCTGTTTTGACATTTATTCTTTCATATCTTTTAAGTATACTTCAATGCTTAATTGTATACTGTAAACTGTTTTAGTTTAGTAAGTATTAAATGTATTTATTATAAGAATGTCCTTGAACAGCCAGGAGTGGTTGTTATGAATGGACATGTATCTTTTGTAGATCTCTATACATTCTTAGTTGACTAATATGGGCAGTATGGTAGACTGGTTCCCTGTCGTATGTTCATATTTTTGTCATGGATTTATGTAAACTTGATCAAGAAACACAATCCAAACATTTCTTTTCCTTCAAAGTTGTCTTTCTTTCTACTCTTAGAACATACAGTGGTGAAATTTACAATGTATTTGTATGGGCATGTTTATATAATGGAATCTATTCCAAAAGGACAGTATGACCTTTATAGTGTTGAAGGGTCCATTAAAGTGTGCTTCTTATGACAATGGCACATTTAAACAATACAAACCACTAAAAATCTGTTTCATTGCATGCTTTTATCAACATTTTTCATCTGACATTTTATCTTTAAAAAGACATATATCCTGCCTGTAATGCATTAGTTGACTTTTTAAATTACAAAAATGAGATCAATTTTCAAAATTTGTACATTTGAATTCTTTGCCAAGAAAACAGTAGGTCTGCCGGAAGTCTTAGGTAACAAAATGATAATGCATACATCTATTGAAGTACTGCATGCATCCGTGCAATACTTGTTCTCCAGAGTCAAGATAGCTTTGGTATGTTGTTACCCCATTTTTCAACTGAATGGAATCTCCCTCACTATGTATAGCAGGAGTCCATTTTGAAATTAAGGGGTGTCAGGTTGACAATTTCAGAAATTCATTTAGGAAATGCTTGAGCTTTATTTGCAAACAGTGAAGGCCCAGATCAGACACCGCATTCTGCGGTGTCTGATCTGTGCCTGCACTGTATGCAAGAATAGCCATTTTGGGGTTCCCGTCTGAAATGGGTTTTGGTATTTTTGCATGCAAAAACAAGTAAAATTTCTTAACAAAGCTTTGAAAAATCAATTATGATGGTAAGAATAAGAAAAATCTTTTGTTTACAATCTGTCAAGTAAGACAAAAGATATGTTGGTGGTATTTTTTAATGAATAAGCAGAAAGCTAGACAGGGAAATGTTTGTTTTGTTATACCAAACATTAGTGTCATTTCAGAAACATATCTTGTTTAACATAATTCTATGCCCTGCATAACAAGAAAACCTGTCTGTCTGAGGTTTGGGTCCAAATAAGACAGACTCACCGGTTCAGCTACACTCGGACTAGCAAAGAGTCTTGAGCCAAGCAGCCAATGAACACACCCCATTTTCAAGCTGGTGCACAGCCTGATCTCCACCTTTGATATTCACAAATGGCAAAAAAAAAAAAAAAATACAAGTGTTCAAATGTTTTTTTTTACCTTTACAACATAAGAATGAGTCAGTTTTTAATTACCACACATTGTTAAAGATATTATTGAGTGAAAAATTTTGCTAATTATTATTTTCTTACCAAGTAGGACGAATTGAATTGTTTGGCATGAAGCATTTTGCACTGGTAATTAGCCTGTCAAGGGACGGTGTGATTAGGTTTTACTGTTGTCCTATTGAATAAATTAGTTTAGCTACACCCATTTCTGACTTCCAACCTAACAGATTACTCAGTGAAGATGCTGATCAGATGATCTTTATCAACAATGTTCTGTTCAAAAAAGTAGTGTAAATATTCTACTTCAACAGATTAACTGACTGGCTCTGAGGATTGGGCTGTAAAAAAACTGCCATCAGGCATATTAACCCATTTTTGTACCAGAACTCAAAAGCGGTACCTTGGCAAACAGTGCAGGCCCAGATGAAATGCTGCAGAACATGGCGTCTCAACAGGGCCTACACTATTTGCAGGAAGTTCAGCCATTTTCCAAGTCCATTTTGAAGATACCACAACCTGTCACCCCTAAATTTAGAAATGGACTCCTGCTGTATACATTGTATAAGGAGGAAGATTCCATTTGGTACAAAAAGGCTTAAACCTTCAATTGGAATTCATATATTTAGTGTTACCTTAAACAATGGAAAAGGCACCATTTTCTCTGAAAATAGAAAAAAAAAAAACACAAAAAAAAACAATTATGATCTCACCTATGCACATTTTTGCTAGGTGCTTTAGCATCAAGGTGAATAAGTAGGCCTTAAAATTTTCATTATCAAAGTAAATTTCTACAAAGTAATGATTCAATATCCGCTAAAATTTCAAACTATGCATTGGACTAGATATAGATTTCTACTTTTCAGAAAATTATAGTGGTAGAACTATGGATGAAATTACATTTAATTTATTATGTAAAGCAAATTGCAGTAGATTTTTCTACACTTTATTGCATTTTAAATATTTTTATTGGCTCAGTAAGATAATTATTACAGTGCACACTGTTGCAACATTCCACACATATCTATCAAACACTGAGATGCATTGTTAACCCATGTTCTGCTGAGCCCGGATATGCCTTTTCTTTGAAACAATGTAGATCCAGATCAGATGGCTTCTGAAGAAGCGATCTGATCAGGATCTACATTGTTTGTCATTTAGATTGTGAATTTGTTGTAATAATTTGCTACAGGTAATCTGATTGGTTGATAATCAGTAGTGGGTATGGCATATATGAATATTCAGCAGGACAAGGGTTAATGACCAGAGATCCATCAAGCTGAATGGATACACCTTACTGGCCAGGCCCAGAGATTCGAAAACTTTTTTCATACTCAACTCAACTGAGCATGAAATTTAAAATGCTTATAGACAGTAAAAACAAATGAAGAAGGCAAATTCAGGAGTCCTGCTCATAAATTTTAAAATGCCAACAATTGTTGGCATTTTAAAATTTATGAGCAGGACAAATTTCATAAGTTGAGCCCTGGGTAGCTCAAACAGATGCACATTAGATTGCTGATCAGGAGGTCATAGGTTCAATATCCACCGAGACCTGTAACATTCTGTCGTGGAGGTTGCTAGGGTCATTGTCTTCCTGATTAAAGAAGGTCAGCGAAAGAATGAGCATTGTACTGGTTAACCACTTATGCCCAGGGTACTGACCAGAAAGTAAGTCAGGCAGCCTGTGACACACACTGTCAGGTTTGTCCTAGTGAGTGTCACAATTGGACTTTCACCTTGGTGGACTTCACCATTGTGGACTTCTTGAAAGTGAGGAAAACACATATCAAAAGCACAGTTTTTTTTTTTACCCTGAAAAAAAAAATGCAGTTTTCTGGCTGGCTTTATGTACCAGTATTATAAGCCTCATACTGATTAATTGCATGTTGCTGATTCATGATTATCTGCTATAAAATTTATTATTGAATGAACAACTTATTGATGTTAAGCCAAGCATACATAACTCCAGTATAAGCCATTGCATGTTAAACCATAAAATGCCAGTTACGACTATTGTCGTCTGCTTTGCCGTCTGCCGGTTACCTTAAAGTAATTTTTTGCAAACAGTGTGGACCAAGATCAGACTGCTCCTGAAGGAGCAGTCTGATCTGGGCCCACACTGTTTGCCTATATGCAAAAATATTTTTAAAAAGTTTGCAAAAAAATTCAACAGACGACATAAGCAGACAACATTTTCAGATGTAGTTTTTCTCTGCATCTTAAACCTTATCTTTCTGTTCGCGACAACCCCTATCTTTGCAAACAGTGTAGATCCAGATCAGATGGCTTCAAAAAAGTCTTTTTCTGATTACTTTACCCAGTTGAATTCCAGGGATTTCACAGGCAGATTTTGTCAAAATTTGGCTCATTCTCTATAGACTGAGTAATTGGGTGCTCAAAAAATTCAATACCTTTGTCAAAGAAATACCATGATTTGATTTCTGATCAATGAATTAAATGTGGAATGCTAACGATTTGATGTAGGTAGTAATTTATCAACATTTGACTCATGTCCTAGCAGAGTGGGACTTTTTTTAAATACATTGATAAATGCTAGGTACACCTGGATATTGTTGAAACAAAGAATTGAGCTCCAAAAAAAAAAGATTATCTTGGGATTGCCTTCAATGTCAAGTACAGATTTAAATCTATATTAATTCTTGATTTGAAAGAAGGTAGTTCAGTATTGCACCTTGTGCCTGAGTCATCACTACCCCACTACCATCCCCTCCCTTCTCTGCCCCCTTTGCATTTAGTTGGCCAAGAGATAGCATGGGAACTTTACCTTTGCACTTTCCCCACAGTTTTGTACCAGTCTGGATCTGCAGTATGCTATTACATGTCCCTGTAGCATTCATCACGAAAACACGCCTATATATTTTTTATCCCCTCGAACCCCACTTTTATTTAGTAAAACTGAGGTTTACAGGGGAAAACCTTATTTTTCTTATTTCTGCTCTAGAATATAGATTGTGCGTACTCGTTAGAACTGCCTCGACTGCCTAACGAGTACCCACAATCTATATTTTGAGCAGAAATAAGAAAAATATCCCAATTTTTCATCTTAAATTTTCATTTTTGTCAGCGATAACGGTATCAATGTATTGTATAGGCGTGTTTTCCTAATGGCTTCGCTATTCCTTGTAGCTGGTGGATGGGGGTGAAGCAGTGATAACCTGCAGTAGACCAAGCTTGAAGGTCCTTCCCAATCTTTAGCCGATAAGATGCCAGTCACAACGATTGTTGTCTGCTTTGTTGTCTGCAGGTCACTTTCAAAGTCATTTTTTGCAAACAGTGTGGACCCAGATCAGACCGCTCCTTAAGAAGCAGTCAGATCAGGGTCTGCACTGTTTACCGGTATGAAAAAAAGGTGTGAAAAGTTTGCAAGAATACGCAGCAGATGACATATACAGACGACATTTCAGTTGCGGTATTTCTTGGCATTTTAATGAGTAGTCAGTTAGCTGGGGCACTAGATTCATTTGGGGCCAAACTTTCAAATGCATTCACTACGGTCACCTCCTCTTCCCCAACCCACTCAAGGATCCACACGCTTAAAACGAAAAATCATCAGAAATTTATTTTATTTACATATATGTGTACACTGAAAACATAAAAAGTATATATCATACGTTTTAAGCATTAAAATCAATTTATGTCTAGACATGCAGGTTTACTTGAATAATTTTAGCATGTTTCAATGTTGGATAGAGATCTTTATCGGAATGTTCAGACAAACTTTTATCTTCTTAGCATATTTTGCTGTATTACGAACATTCCAGTTCAAAATATATTTTATTATGGGTCAAGCACCAGAAAAAATGATGAATATGAATAAATGATGGTGAGATTATTGATGCAGAGAATACCATAATGATGCAAAGGCCTATGCAAACAGTGCAGACCCAGATCAGACTGCTCCTGAAGGAGCAGTCTGATCAGTGTCTACACTGTTTGCTAGTTCATCTGCACTGTTTGAACTCCTTGCTGGATCGTAGAACAAATTTGTTAAAATTTCAGGAGCCCCATATATTTCTTCAAGCCCCGATGGGCGGGGCTGCATGATGCTTCCACGCAGAGCTGAATCCGACCCGCACACGAGTACTGGTAAACCACTTAGAGGATCTAAGCCTGCCCAGGCAAAGCTGTGCACACGAGTCGGACAGACTCTGAGTCTGCACTGTTTGCTTACCTGTCTGTCCCAATATTAAGGAAAATTACCCATTTTTATCAATGGAGCATTTAGTCAAAATCATTAACAGACTGACAAATAGTGTAGTCATTTTGCAAATAAATTTTGATGAAAACACAACCTGACACCCCGAAATTTTGAAATGGACTCCTGCTATATATAGAAAGGAAGAAAAAGGGTTAAGAATTTTTGTGGTAAATGCAGGGCTGGCCTGAGTCTTTGCTGTTCTCAAGTGCAGTACCGTAATTATATATTTCTCATGAATTTGTTCAATTAATTATTCTTCATTACTGTTGTTGAAATGAAAATTGCCTGCAGTTGTTATATCTTTGTTGAAACTTATTTCTATTTATAAAATCTATCTCATATGGGTACAAATATTTTATCAACCTTTTGTACCCGACACAAAGATAAATATTTTATTGACCTGGTGTGTCCTAGGCCAAACAATACAGCTTTACTAACAGGCTTTTGTCAAAGGTAACCTAGCCAAAAATGGCTGAAGTCATCCAATATTTTGGACACAAAGAAAAGGACAAATAAATTTCCCCAACTTTTGAACTCATTGTACTCCACTCTGTGCCATTTTCAGCTGTAACTGTCCCAGATCTCCCTCCCTTGCTCCTGTCCCTCACTGGTGGCATAGTGATATGCTTGTCATATCTTTTTGCAATGGGAGAATAGCCATTAGAACTTTTTGTTTGCTTTTCTGTAAATTGGGCCCATCTGAAAAAAGGAGTCTACCCTTAAAGGAAAGAATTTGCTCCTCAGGAGCAAATTTTTTCCTTTAAGAGTATACTCCTTTCCTGAGGAGCAAATTCTTTCCTTTAAGAGTAGACTCCTTTCCGGAGGAGCAAATTCTTTCCTTTAAGAGTAGACTCCTTTCCGGAGGAGCAAATTCTTTCCTTTAAGAGTAGACTCCTTTCCTGAGGAACAAATTCTTTCCTTTATGGGTAGACTCCTTTCCTGAGGAACAAATTCTTTCCTTTAAGGGTATATTCCTTACCTGAGGAACGAATTCTTTCCTTTATGGGTAGACTCCTTTCCTGAGGAGCAAATTCTTTCCTTTAGGAGTAGACTCCTTTCCTTAAGAGCAAATTCTTTCCTTTATGAGTAAACTCCTTTTCTCAGGAGCAAATTCTTTTCTTAAGAGTAGACTGCTTTCCTGAGGAGCAAATTCTTTCCTTTGAGATGAGAGAATCATCTCCCTTGAAATTACACCCATTTCTTTTAAGAGGAAGTATGGTTAACCCTAATCTTGCTGTTCACCACAACCCCTATCTTTGCAAACAGTGTAGATCCAGATCAGATGGCTTCTGAAGAAGCCATCTGATCAGGATCTACACTGTTTGGCATTCAGTTTATGAATTTGTAGCAATAAATTACATCAAGTAATTTGATTGGTTGATAGACAGAAATGGGTGTGGCTCAAATGAATATTCAGCAAGATAAGGGTTAACATGTTAATTATTTCTTTCTTTTTCAGGCCCAGATCAGGTACCGTCCAAGATTCACGCACAGATCCCATCGACAGAATCACGTCCCCTATCAAAGATCTTGAGATTACCCAGAAATCCGATCGGCACTCGAAAGGTCGCCATACTCCCGATTATTTCATTCCTGTCTCAAGACTGAGTGGTCGAACATCTGGCTCAGAAGCAACTAGATCAGATAGATCAGACTCGCCAGCTTTAAGAGGTATGGTAAATAAAAATGCACGGGCCTCCGTGGCCTAGTGGATAAGAGCACTGACTCTTAGTCATTAGGTCTCTCACCGCCGTAGGTTCGAGCCTCGCTCTGGCCACGTGTGAGACGCCAAGTTCTGCAACGGAAGGTCAGGTGGTTTTTCTCCGGGTACTCCGGTTTTCGCCCACCTCTGATTAACGATCGGCTCGATATGAGTGTAATAATCTTGAAAGGGCCGTAAAACCCAAACCAAAAAAAAAAAAAAAAAAAAAAAAAAAAATGCTTCTAACTTGACTTTTAAATGTTTAGTGGTAAATGTTTTCAAGAAGCAAATTTGATTGCAATGACAACAATAGTTATTAGGCCAAATCATTTTTAATCTTTATTGTATAAAAATTTGACTGTCTGGTGCCTGTTTGACAGAACTTCTAGAATTTGAATGACACTGATCTTCAGAATCATATACAGTGTAGAATCCCATAGGTTTGAAAACGATCACTGGACTTAGTTAAGATAAATTCAGATGGAACATTTAACCTAAATCTAAAATTTAAATGAATAAATCTGTTTTGTTTAAGATAAGCTACATGTACCTTTAGGCCAAAATTTGGGGAGAAAAGACTATCTTATAACTTCATGTTATGTTACATTGTTTCAGAGCCCTCGCCAAAGCCTCGTTCAGCAGCTCACCTTCTTGATGTTCTTGGAACATGTCTGGAGCACATGCCAAAAGATCGTTTGCATAATCCTGAGCCAGAGATGGACACAACGATACTCTGGGTCTCAAAATGGGTAGATTACTCCAACAAGTATGGTTTTGGGTTCCAGCTTTCAAATGATTCCATCGGTGTTCTCTTCAATGACACTTCCAAAATCATCCTCTCACCAGATGGAAGGTACGTGTTTTACCCAATATGAATCAGTTCAGCTATTTTTGTATCCTTGCTCTTCAGAGGGCTACACTTAAAACTTCAACTATTTTTGAATCCCTTCGTTTTAAAGGGCTGAAAGTATTGGCTCCCCTTGGGGGCCAGTTCTTTCCTTTAATGGTATCCCTGTTTTGGAAAGGGATTCAATCAGCATACAAACAGTTTGCATTTTGCTACAGTGGCCTCCCTTGGAGCTATATACACCACAGAATGAAACTGCAAATAATAAAATCAAAAGAGCTGATTTGTAGAAAGATGAAATTGAAGCACATGTGTTCATGTACATACTATCTTCCTAAGTTCAGAAGAAGCTCGTGAAGAAAATTTATTTTTCTTTGTAAAATATGGCTCTTTGAAAAGCAGATGGCTCTGTAAATGTGGTTTTAAACTGAATTCCTCATAATCTAAGTTTGTTGGTATGGAGGTTAATGGCCCAGTCAAGACTTCTGTGGTCATATCAAGCCAGTCAGTTTACCTAACCACACTTTACCTGGGCAAGCTTGTACATATACAGTGTACATCATTTCCTCAGAAACTGACAACTTCAGCAGAAGGGAAAGAATCGCAATAGAAAAGATTTCATGATCAATCTCCATGAAAGACTGTTACCGGTATCAAACCCACAACCTCCTGATATCAGTCAGACATGCATCTGACCGAGCTACCAATGCCAGCTTGTGATCATAAAAAGAGCTGCCTCTGTATGTTATGTTTAACCCTTGAGATGCCAAGAAAAACTGCATCTGAAAATGTGGTATACATGCTTACGTCGTCTGCTACATCTTCTTGCAAACTTTTCAAACAATTCTTTTGCGTACAGGCAAACAGTGTGGACCCTGATCAGGCTGCTCCCAAATCTGATCTGGGTTCACACTGTTTGCAACAATGACTTAAAGTAACCAGCAGACAACAAAGCAGACTGCAGTTGTGTTTGGCATCTTGAGGGTTAATAGTAGTTGCCTGTGTGTAGGGAGACAAATCATTTTATATGAGAGTTACCTCTTTTTGAGTCATATATTTCTGTTGTTCAGCTTTTGTAAACTGTGTACCAATTTGTTTATCCCCATTTCTTCTCTTCAGATCAGTACAGTATTACGAAGTGACTGGTCGTCTGACTGCGTACTCCAGTGATAATGCTCCAGAGGACCTGGAAAAGAAGACGACCCTTCTGCTCTACTTTGCCAAGTACATGGATGAACACCTTATTCAGGTAAGCAGGACATTAACGCTACCCATTTGCATTCTCCAATGATGAGACATTTGTTTCATATAGTACTAAATAAGTTGAAACGGCCATTGCAACAGCGCACAGCTAATTTTACAGTAAAGACCGTATTCAGTATCATTGGTTATCACAGTTATCACAAGGCAGCTTTAACCCATTTTGTACCGGAAACCCTAAATTGGGTACTTGGCAAACAGTACAGGCCCAGATCAGATGCCGCAGAACGCTGCTAATCAGGGCCTACACTGTTTGCAAAACATTCAGTCAGTTTCCAAATAGATTTTGAAGAAAAAAACAACCTGACACTCCTAAATTTTGAAATGGACTCCTACTACCGGTATATATAAATAGGAAGATTCCATTTGGTACAACATACACAGTTTGTTACTGTAGCCTAAATTGAGGTGTGTCAATAACCTATCCACAACAGAATAAAACAATGTCACATATCGAGGAAATATGATAATTATCTATTATCCTGGTAAAAAATTTAATAAGCCACACCCATTTGTGACTATCAGCCAATCAGATCACTTGATATAATATTTCTATTTAAATTCACAAACTGAATGACAAACAGGGTAGATCCTGATCAGATGGCAGAAGTCATCTGATCTGGATCTACACTGTTTGTAAAGTTAGGGATTGTCGTAAACAACAGGATAAGGTTTAAGAGATTATTTTCCTTATTTGGTGTTAGAAACTATATGTTGTGGATCCTTATTAGAATTGCCTCAATGAAGCAATTCTAACAAGTACGAACAACATATTTTAATGGCAAAAGAAGAAAAAAAAAATACCCATTAAGTATCCTCAGTACACCTTTTTATCTGGTATAATGGTTGAACCCTATACAGAAAACGAAGGCTATTTTGACCTGAAACTTGAGGAACAAAGCCACTTTTGGTCATAAGCAGAAAGCCAGATTCTGCTGACAAAAACAGGTGAAGGAAATCCAGATCTGATTTTACATCTACAGTATACTTGAACCACATCAAAAGAAAATGTGTCTTCAGATGTGTGTCAGTAAAAACTGATAAAGTTCTTCTCTCTAGAGATGAAAATAGCTGATATTTTTCTTACTGTAGTCCAATTAAAGCATGTGAGTGCTGGTTAGAACCGCCTTATTGCGACAGTTCAAAGGAGTACCCAGAATTGTATGTTTTTGAGGAAAATAATGTATACTCCTGTAAATTCCACTTTTCTCTATATAGATGTTCATTAACAGCCTTGTTAACCCTTATCTTGCTGTTCACGACAACCCCTATCTTTGCAAACAGTGTAGATCCAGATCAGATGGCTTCTGAAGAAGCCTTATCTTGCTGTTCACGACAACCCCTATCTTTGCAAACAGTGTAGATCTAGATCAGATGGCTTCTGAAGAAGCCATCTGATCAGGATCTTCACTGTTTGGCATTCAGTTTATGAATTTGTAGCAATAAATTACATCAAGTGATTTGATTGGTTGATAGACAGAAATGGGTGTGGCTTAAATGAATATTCAGCAAGATAAGGGTTAATCTGATGAACCAGAGTTCCAACTTCCAACACAATTCAGCATCACTTGTGTACATGAAAAAGCTTTGTGTCCAGGAATGTATAATGTACAAAAAACACTCTGATCAGGCTGTGAAAACATGTCCACTTGATGGGACAAACACATAAATCTCAAAATCACTCTTTTCTTATTACAGGGAGGTAATCTAGAATGTTCGAAAGATTCTGACGATCTCAGTGTTGGTTCCCTGTGCCTTAAGAAGTGGTTCCGAACTGCCAAAGCAATAGTCCTCTACCTTAATGATGGAACTTTACAGGTACAGTGTAGCCTCATATAACACTATTATTCATTGTAACATGGTTTATAAGGCTCATCGGGGCTTGAAGAAATAGATTGGCTGCATAATGCTTCTACGCAGAGCTGAGTCCGAGCACACATGAGTATTTGTAAACCGCTTAGAGGATCTAAGCCTGCCCAGACAAAGCGGTGCGAGTCAAACTCAGTCCATGCTTATAAACCCTATTGGTTTCATTGGGTGACAGGACTTGTGATGTCATTTCATCTCATTGTTGGGTAAAAGTCCCACAAAATTGGAAGCAACATCTCCAAAATGACCTATAGGGTGTTGATGGGGTCATTAAACCTTAAACAAACAAAACATGGTTTATATTATTCCAGGTCTTGATCAGGTGGATGGATTACCATATTTACCCTAAATATTCAGACACTGAAAATGGCATAAAGATAAGCCTGAGCAAACAGTTAAAGTTCTGATCAGACTGGTGTTGTGCCATGTGGCGGCCGTAAAACGTCTCCCCGTACATCAACCATAGTGCAGTTTATATTTTACTTTTGGTCCTTTGAGATCAGCGTGAATATTCTGAGAAATCAGAAATAAATTATTGGTTTAGACTCATATTCTAGACAGGTTTTTAATTATTTGGACCCCATTTTAATTTATATCAGTCCTTGAATCGACTGCCTATTTGAAATTCGCAAAATTGCAGTAGGTTTCCTCTGGCTTTCTTTGCCAGATCATTATAGGGTCACTGATGAGGCTTTATTAGCCGAAACTACGTAGTATGACCCATCTTCTTTCTTATGAATGTTTTCATTGCTCTTAAAGGAACTTATTTTTTAATTTTCATTCTCCTGCTTCACTGTTTACCACTAAGCAAAAGTATGCAGCTAAAGTTGTCATGAATCAATTTATGATAGTAAAAGATTCAATCAAAATTGTCGGAATATCAGTCCAAGGTTGTTCATCTCCACTGGATACGCTTTTCGTGCCCTTTATGCTTAGAACACATGGTAAAACATGCAAGCTACAACACATGGTAAAACATGCAAGCTACAACACATGGTAAAATATGCAAGCTACAACACATGGTAAAACATGCAAGCTACTTTGCCCTGTGATTGGTCTTATTTCCAGCAAACATTAACCCTTTTAGTACCGGAAACCCCAAAACGGGTATTTGGCAAACAGTGCAGGCCCAGATCAGCGGCATCTGATCAGGGCCTACTCTGTTTGCAAAAAGTTCAGCCATTTTCCAAATCAATTTTGAAGAGAACACCACCTGACACCCCTAAATTTTGAAAATGGAGGAAGATTCCATTTGGTACAAAAAGGGTTAATTCCCTAATGTTGTGTTTAGTATACTAGTAAAAATAAAAAGTAATCTTTTCACATTTTTATGTGCATTTTTGCAACATGTACAAAAATATCACCCCATAAAACGGCCTAAAAATTAGATTCAAATAATTTACCAACATACTCTTAATTGTTATGATTATTTTTTATTTTTGGCACATTTTAATTACCTTTAACTCTTATCTTGCTGTTCACGACAACCTCTATCTTTGGAAACAGTGTAGATCCAGATCAGATGGCTTCTGAAGAAGCCATCTGATCAAGATCTACACTGTTTGACATTCAGTTTATGAATTTGTAGGAATAAATTACATCAAGTAATCTGATTGGTTCAAAGTCAGGGATGGGTGTGGCTAAAATGAATATTCAGCTCATTTCATATTTATACTTTTTTTCAGGTGAATTTCTTTGACGACCATACAAAGATCATCTTGAGCTACCAGAAAAATGACTATTTTGTTACATATATTGACGAGAAGCGTTGTGCAACAACATACAGCATGATGCATCTCATCCAAGATGGCTGCCAAAGGGACATAATGGACAGGATGGCTTTTGCAAAAAACATGCTCAAAAACTTGGTGGATATTGAAGGTGTTGATGTGTAACCTATCAGTATCGTAGTGATCTGGGCCCAGTTCAAATCATCGTTAGCTTTACCATTATGAAAACACGCCTGTACAAAATCATTGTAAACATAACAGTCGAAAAAATGAAAATTATCAGATGAAAAATTGTGAATTTTTTTTTTATTTCTGCTCACAATCTATATTTTAGAGCAGAAATAAGAAACATAGGGTATACCCCTGTAAACCCCAGTTTTACTTTATAAAGGTATGGTTCAAGGGGATCAAAAGTATATAGGTGTGTTTTCGTGATGCAAACTTGCTAGTGGTCATTACATTAATATTTTTGAATTTAGCAAGTACAATAACTAATGTGTGCATATTTTGCTGAAAAAAAAAATGTGAGTAGCAAAGCTACTTATATTTTTTTTCCAGCAAAAATATTAGCATTTCCTTTATTATACGATCAAAGTTTTAATATACAAGTGTTAACTAATGACTTTGCTAGCTTTGAAAAGCTGCGCCCAGACTGATAGTTCAAGGATAAATAGAAATTTGGATATCTTAAAAAGAAATTAAGACTAGACAAAACTAACATTAAGATGAGAATCTTCATTCATATGATCCTGAATAAGTGCTTTATATGATCAGTAATAGTAATGGTGGATCTCGCAAGGATGAACTTAGCTATGCATTTTTCTGGACTATGCATACAAGATAAAACTTGGCAATAAAGAAATGCTATTTGTCTTCATGTTAGGATTACTATGGTAACTAGAATAGGAAAACTATTAACTAAATAAGGTATCACTACGAGAGAATGGGTACACCACATCAGGGGACACAACTCATTAAAAAATATTTTTGTCTTCTTTATCAATAGGGGTCTACACTTAAAGGAAAGAATTTGCTCCTCAGGGGAGAAAATTCTTTCCTTTAAGTGTAGACCCCATTTTTTGGAGAGTTTCAGTGGGTGAAACAGCATTTTATCTTTTATGAGTTCCATGGTGTATGCTACAACATATTTGGTGTCGTAATGTAAGAGTTCAGTTTATCGTAAAACAAACAGGAAGTGATTTAAGTTGTCTCCCTTGTAAAAATGGTAGAGAAAATATGTCTGGCGTATCCATTCCCCGTCACATGGTCACTATGCAATCTTGGAAAGTGAACTCGTTACTAAGGGAGGTAAACTTGTGATAGTAACAATTTTCAATGTTCATTGGCTGTATTACATACAAATGCCACTTTAACCAGAGTCTTTCATTATATTTTATGTGCATTATGGTCGTCATGACATCTATTGGAACAGATATGTGAAAAAATTTGTGGTGTAAAAGAATTTCATAACCTTTCGAACTGGGAAAAAATTGGACGTGGTTATATCTGCAAGATAGAAAGTTTAAGGTTGTCATAAACTGAAGCATTTAAAAATGCAATTTTAGAGTGATGTTTGGTTGACTGGAGGAGTATTGCAGGATTATGAGTGAAAATGCATTGCTACTTAAAAATGTGTAAAGCTGGAATCTGCACGAGTGTGTGATAAGTTTATACATGTATAATAAAAGTGTGAATGTTATTCACTGAGTATTTATAGATTAGATGCTAACTGCCATTATTTTGTAAATACTAGATGGTGTGGTTTGTACTGTTTAAGGTTGTGTCCAAATGATCAGTTTGGTGAAAATTTGCACACAGATTTGACAAGGTTGATCATGTGAAGAGTTGTTTGACATTTTTTTCTCAGATTTGATTGATTGATAAGCGAATACATGTATATATTTTGGAAACGTTGAATTTTAGTTTAATGTGGACACACCCAAGTTGAATTTTACAGTGTTTGATTATGTTTTTTACAGTGTCAAATTGACAAAGTTTGATTGTGTGGAAATGACCTCATGTGAACTGACATACCTTTAAGGGAGCTTACTCTGTCATTGAACCTGTACTTCCCTTCTTATGAGAGGCTACTCTTTACAGAATATATTTGCTCCTGAATACTTGTGAAAGCAGATTACTTTGGTTTAAATGCTACTTGCGCCAACTTTGGACATGTTTGGTTCAACCAAACATGTACAAAGTTAGCACACAGAGGATGCATGCATGCAAATCCTCTTTGGGAAAGATTTAAGTATCAGGGAAGCAGGTTTCTGTTTTATTTATGTCCATTTTGCAAGTGAAGGTCTGTCCTTAAGCATGCTTGATGAACTGTACAGAATGAAGTGTATACTACAAATGATTCTGATGTCATAATAGTGAATAATTTGAATATGTATACATGTACAATTAATTACATACAGATTGTAGTGTTAACATTTGATTGGATAATTTTGAATTTGTTTACATGGAGAATTCAGCACAGACTGTTTGATTGGATAATTTTGAATTTGTGTACATGAGGAATCCAATAGAGAATGTATATAAAATTCACTGACATTTTGAACCTCAACTGTGATATTTTGATGCTATATTGATTAAAGATTTTGTATAATCACTCTTTAGTGATATTGTTCATAAACTGTTCAAGGCTAAAGTGCATTAATTTATACATCTAACTTCAGCGCAGAAGATGCAATAGCTGATGATAACTGAGTTTATGCATAGGAAAGAGTTGAAGTTGGCATGCATGACCAGTTATGACACAGCAGTTGGTACAGCTGTGCAGTCTGATCCCAGCAGGCACATGATGTAATTATGACGTCACATCAACATCGTACAACGTCATGACTTTTATGCAATGTCACATCAGCGTTGATTTGACATTGCCCTAGCGACGTGTGTCTGCTGGGATAAGTCTTCACAAGTCTCAGAATTCATTTGTGTATTGTGGTTAATAAGGCTGCATCAGTGTACAAACTTATCTCAGTTTTCACTGGTCACTCATACCAAGTTGTACCTTTTGGAGGTGTCAGGATGAAAAAATAAACTCAAACCAAAATTTTGTCATACAATTGAGCCCCGCCAAGCGAATTTGTGTCTTCCAGCATTCTGTCATGACAAGTTTTAACTGCGCATGCCCAGCCATTCAGAGGGGCCAGGGATATGGCTTTCTGTCTGAAGGTTCCTCTTGATTCACTGCTAGTATGAGCGAGCAGCGAAGGTTCTGGCGAGACTGCGCGGATGCGCAGGCTCGCCTGAACCTTCGCTGCTCGGATAGGCGATATTAAGTACCAAAATCGCTTGACGGGGCCCAATTGGTGTATATCTTCAGTATGACATGTTTTTGGTTTGAAATTGAGTTTATGGATAACTCAAACCAGAATCATGTCATACAAATGATACAAATCTTTTGTATGACATGATTTTGGTTTGAGTTTATCCTGGATAAATTCAAACCAAAATCATTTTATATAAATGATGTATATCTTTTGTATGATATTGTTTTGGTTTGAGTTTATCCTTATGGATAAACTCAAACCTAATCCTTATGGATAAACTCAAACCCAAATCATATCAAACAAATGATGTGTATCTTTTGTATGGCTGATTTGGGTTTGAGTTTATCCTAATGTCATTTGTATTACATGAGTTTGATGTGAGATTATCGATCCTTTCATCTGGCCATCACGAAAACTCGCCTATACAATTTTGACCCCTTCGAACCCCACTTTTATATAGTAAAACTGGGGTTTACAGGGGTAAACATTATGTTTCTTATTTCTGCTCTAAAATATAGATTGTGGGTACTCGTTAGAACAGTTCTAACGAGTGCCCACAATCTATATTTTGAGCAGAAATAAGAAAAATATCACAATTTTTCATCATAAAAATTTCATTTTTTCGGCAATAAAGGTGGCAATGTGTTTGGGTAATGCTATGTTGATACCATTTAGTTGTAGAGCTTAGAGAATGATGAAGTTTACTCTTGTTTACTCCTGATTACTGTTTAACCCTTATCTTGCTGATTATTTAAGCCACACCCATTTCTCTCTATCAGCCAATCAAATTACTTGATGTAATTTATTGCTACAAATATATAAACGGAATGCCAAACAGTGTAGATCCTGACCAGATGGCTTCTTCAGAAGCCATCTGATCTGAATCTACACTGCAAAAATAGGGGTTGTCGTGAACAGCAAGATAAGGGCTAACATCATAATTTCTAGTGGAAGTATTTTCAAGCTAAAAAAGAATGCTTAATTTTCAATGCAATATCATATGACCTCATCATAACTTAAGTTCACCTGCCTGTAGTTGATATACAATACTGACCTTAATTATCACATGTGCGGTCATAACTTCATAAAAGCACACCAAGGCCCCCGCCCATCGGAGTTTGGAGAAATAGATTCTCTATTCATGTATTGACAAAGAGAGAAGTGTCGCTGTTTCCTAAGGATGTTGAGGATCTCTTACAATTTTATTCTGTACATGTATGCTCTTGTGCCAACTTTGGATAGGTTTGGTTAAACCAAACATTTCCAATGTCGGTATAAGGAGCATATGGTGGTATAATTAAAGTACTTTCCAGGAATATTTTTCTGGTTAAAACAAAATTTGAAGGCTCTTTCACAGATAAATAACAGTGACAGTTTTTACTAGGCAGAATAATGAATACATTTTTTATAGGCATTTTTCACATCACATACTGTCTCAGAATAGATTTTTCATAATAAAGATATGCAATTTTTATATTAGATAATAATAATGATGATAATAATAATGTAATCCACCAATATTAAAGCAGTTGTTTTCTTTTTGATCTCATAATTTATACAACTTATATTGTCAGTGCTCTAGATAAACCTTAGTTTGTGGGGTGCTTGTTTCTCAGAATATGAAAAGAGAAATACTTTTATATGTATCCTCGAAACGTAGATTGTGGGTGCTTAGTGATGTGGTTCACAAGACTACCCTTAATCTATATTTTCCATGAGAAATGAAAAAAAAATTTCCTTATAAACCCCTCTTTTTCATATATAGAAAATGGAATTTTCCAGAGTGTTTGCTACATAAACTTTTCAGGGATTGACTACACCTTCAGGGGAACTATCTCTGTTAGAAATATTTTTTACTCTCTTTGCCATAAGGGTCTACCCTTAAAAGAAAGGATTTGCTCCTAAGGAGCAAATTCTTTCTTTTATGAGTAGACATGTTTTTGGTGCAGCAATTTATGTACTCAAAACAAATAGGAAGCTCTATACAGGTGTCTCATTTTAAAAATGACAAAAAATATATGCCAGGTGCAGAAGAAATTCTTGTTGAAAGTGATAGAAAATAGTTTCACTGTCATTTGCTGAAGTATTGGTTGCCGGTTTGAAGTTTTGAGGCATCATTAACATTCTTTCGTAGAGATTGTTTATAAAATCTTTCTACAGTTACAGTCAACCCTCTTTATACCGGCAATCGATATAACGACAAAACTCGTCATAACAACATTTTCAATGAAATGAATCCTTAGCTAAAGTTGATACGGATTAATGGTAATATTCAAGAATAGTACAATTATTTAATTCTTCAAGAAGCAGATATTATGGATATTTAATAGAATCGCCTCGACGAAGTGATTCTAACATATATCCACACAATTTGTTGCTTGGGGTAATTAAGCGAGTCATATTTACTCCATGTTGGGATTCTTTATGATGGCTAAATCCTTATAACGGCACCGTATTGGGGAAACAAATACTGTCATTTTAACGATGGTCCTCTGTATTCTCTCCCTTCCATTGATTCAACTTGGACAGTTGTCAGTTGCTGGTGAAAGAATGTGCACTGTACTGGTTAATACTTCTGTATAAGCCTGCCCAGGAAAAGTGGGAAAGTGTGGTTAGGTAAACTGACCCGCTCAGTTAGACCAAAATAGTTTAACTGGGCTATTAAACTCCAAAGAAACAAACTGTTGAAATAATTCTAAGTGGGTTAGTAATATATTTAAGAGAATTAAAGTTGGCATCAACTGAACTCAACCTAAAATGTTTGGTGCACAAAGCTAATTCTTATCTAGAGCTTACTTTAGACATACTGGACATCTCATATTTTGTGATTAATAGTTTATTTTATAATTGATTATAATGCTGTAATTACACACAAACTTCTTTTGAACACTGTTTATTACAACACAGATTTGGCTATAGATTGGTTAAAAGATGGATCCCAAAATGTATAGATTATATAGAAAAATGACCATAAATGGTCATTTTTCTATATAATCTATAAATTTTTGTTTAGATATAACAGCTGTTTAGAGATGGTGTATCTGTATGGCTGTACTTTGTAAGAAGTTAGATGAGTCACAACATGGAGGACTGAAGAATAAATGCCAATCACAACAGTTGTTGTCTGCTGGTTACTCAAATGGTCATTGTTTCAAACAGTGTTGACCCAGATCAGAGTCCACACTATTTGCCTATATGCAAAAGTATTTTTTAAAAAGTTGCAAGAAAATGGAGCTGATGACATAAACAAACAACATTTTCAGATGCAGTTAATTATGGCATTTTGGGGGTTAATGTGACTATATTTGAGCACAACAAAATATACAATAAGACATGTGACCAGTAAAGACTCAGATCAGCTGGCACATCCAACCAGTAAAGCAAGAGTTAAAGATTGTCATGTATCTCTTTTTGGCCCAGGAGGCTGTTGAAGATTCTTGCAATCTGCAAAGACTGATCAGTCTGTGTGCCATTGCTTGCTAATCATCGCCCTGCTTGCTAATCGTCGCCCAAGTCTCATTGTCGCTTTTATTGTGCAATGGCCCATTTATTCCACCCCCACCCCACATACACACCTACCAATCAGTTGAGAGGACCTTTGATAAAAATACTTCATTTAGGAAGTTTCATTTTTCAACCATTTACTGTGACAAACTTTGTAACATTTTGCTAGCTCAAGAAACATTGTTTACTTTTTTTTTCTGACTTGTGAAACTGGACTCTAATCAGCTCCAGCAATATGTTGCTACAGTTCAAGTTCTAATTTAAACCTAGCTGGATCCCAGCTTGTAATGCTGCTACCTCTTCCACTGAGGACCAGAAAAGATATATTTTATTGTACAGTCACAAACAAATTATAATGTCACAAATACACAAAATTTGGAAGGGACCATTAAATTTTACTTTGTTGTTGCCTGTTGTTAAAGTGTTGAATATTAATGATTGATGCTATGTATATATGGTAGTGAAAGGCATTGTTTAGCATAATTTAGCTGTTAAGGAAAATGGATACACTTGACATTTTCCACCATTTTTTTTTTCAAAGGGAGACAACTTTCATGACCTGTTGGCTTTCATGTAACTGGAGCCCTTCAGAAAAGGGATCTTCTCTTAAAGGAAAGAATTTGCTCCTTAGGAGCACATTCTTTCCTTTAACATTAGACCTTCTTTTGAGAGTAAACAAAATGTTTTCCCACTTTGTACCGGAAACCTCAAAATAGGGGGTTCCCCTTAATAGCGAAAAGGACTTTACCCTAAATAGCGGAAAGGACTTTTTTCTAAAAGGATCCATATTATGAATATAATTAATTATTTAACATTTTGTTAAAGATTTTCGGCTTCGGTCTTGCGAAAATAATATATTTTCAGACTCTTTTACCCGAAAATTTTATTTTTATGCAATAGTTTGCAAGTTCTGCTGTTGTGGGTTCTTCATGAAAATTGTCCCACAGAATTTTGTCTCTTTGATTTGAGGTTTAACCTCCCCGTCAACACTGTAAAGGTCATTTTGGAGACGTTGCTTCCAATTTTGCGGGACTTTTACCCGACATTGAGACGAAATGACATCTCAAGCCCTGCCACACAATGAAACCCATAAGCTTTTTAGAACGGACGGTCCGACTCGCACTGCATTGCCTGTGCAGGCTTAAATCCTCCAAGCGGTTTACCAATACTCGTTTGCGGGTCAGTTTCAGCTCTGCGTGGAAGCATTATGCAGCCGCCAATCCAAACAAAGTCGGGTTTACAAGGATATTTATTATGCGACTGTTAGCGTAATGAGAAACATAAAGCTCAAATAATTAATTAAATAAATAAATATAAATGAGTAAAACGGAAGCTAAAGCTGCGAACTGCGATCGAAAATGTTTGATTTTGAAACAAAGTTTAGAATTCCATCCACCTGTTCCAATTTTATGCAAGAACATATACACAGGTTCACGCGTCCGGCTGAGCAGGATAAGGGTGAAAATGTCTTGGATATGGCTTAGGGGACATACATTGAAGAGAGTTTGATATAACCCTTTACCCTTTTTGTACCAAATGGAATCTTCCATCTGATATATAGGAGGAGTCAATTTCGAAATTTAGGGGTGTCAGACTGGGTTTTCTTCAAAATTTATTCAGACAATGTCTGAAGTTTTTGCAAACAGTGTAGGCCCTGATCAGACGCCACATTCTGTGTCTACATTGTCTTACAGATGCCACGTTCTGTGGCGTCTGATCTGGGTCTGCATTGTCTGCAGTAACCCGTTTTGGGGTTTCCGGTACAAAATTGGTTAAAGCACAATAAACAATTGAAGCAGATAATAGTTTGAATATTTCTAAATGTCATCTGCTTCAGTTTTGGTAAATGCATTAGGCATTAAGTAGTTTTGTTTGGGAGATGTTACTGGATTATTTTTGTTTGTTTTGTTGAATGATTTATGACTGAATTTAATTGTGTTAATCATTTGTAAATGATATATAACTGTACAAGACCATGTACTGAATTTTGAATAGAAATTCAAAAGCTCTGCTTATTAATAATAGGATGAAAATTCATCTTAAAATAAATGAAATTGAACTAAAAAACTTCTTTGTTCTTGTTTTTCTTATGTTCCCATGTAGAGAGAAGCAGGGTTGCATACTAAGTTTGAGGTTATTAAGTTTGAGGTTTCTAGCTTCCAAAATGACGGTCATCATGAAAACATGCCTATATAATTTTGAGCCCCTTGAACCCCACTTTTATATTGTAAAACTGGGGTTTACAGAGGTAAACCTTATTTTTTGCTTATTTCTGCTCTAAAATATAGATTGTGGGTACTCGTTAGAACCGCCTCGACGAGGCGGTTCTAATGAGTACCCACAATCTATATTTTGAGCAGAAATATGAAAAATATCACAATTTTTCATCTGAAAAGTTTTGTTTTTTCAGTGGTAGAATTTACATGGTATTAGTATAGGCGTGGAATTATACATTGGAGAGAGATTTACATGGAGAGAGAGAGAAAAAAAAAGAAAGAAAAATTAAGCAAACATGCCAAGAATACCTATGGTCTGTTACGTGATATAAGTTACCGTACTCCCATTTCGAAAATATTGGGATATACTGTCCTTCAATCCACCTGACAATCCAGCCTTCCATCTTTCTTTCCAACATCTTTTTTTCGACGTCATGTCATTGATAAGCAGTGGATTACGTCGTGTAGTAAATATCTTATGAACACACATGTTCGCCCCCGCCCATCGGGGCTTGGAGAAATGGATTGGGCTGCATGTTGCTTCCACGCAGAGCTGAAACTGGCCACACACGAGTACTGGTAAACTGATTAGAAAGACTAAGCCTGCCCAGACAAAGTGGTGTGAGTCAGACCGTCCAGTGCACATAAGCCTTTTGGTTTCATTTGGCTGCAGATGTCATTTCATCTCAGTGTCAGGTAAAAGTCCCACAAAATTGGAAGCAGTGTCTCCAAAATGACCTAAATAATGGCAAAGGCTCGTTTCATAAATATCATATGAAATGACCACTTGTGTAAGATCCTCTATTTATACCCTCACAAATTAAGTTTGAGGGTGTACATTTGTCTGTCTGTTTGTCACTCCACAAGAATTTTGTCTGGAGGATAAATAGAAAACCACTTCAGGTATCAAAATGAAACTTCACACACTTGTAAAAGGCACAGCGCACAAGATCCAAAATGCTATATGCAATATTAGTGGAGTAATTGGACTTTGTATTTTTATGTCTCCCCCCGAAAATTTTTTTTTTTGGAGAGACATATTGCTTTTCCCCCGGGAATCTGTCCGTCCATCTGTCACAAAATCCTGTCCGCTCTAGAACTTGAAAACCCTTAAAGCTATCTTTACGAAACTTCATAGAAGTATTAATCAATTTTAAGACAATGTGCAGACTGCAAGAACTATAACTCTCGCATTTATACTTTTTGAATTATCTCCCTTTGAAGTTTGTCGGTATGTATGTATGGGCAAATCGTTTCCGGTCAATAACTTTCTTATTTTTAGATGGATTTTGAAATTACTTGGCAGAAATAGTAACCACCATGAGACGATGTGTGGTGCGCATTACGCAGGTCAGTACTTCTAAGGTCAAGGTCATACTTAGAGGTCAAAGGTAAAAAAAGGGGCCTTTTTTCGTGTTTGGTCAATGACGTTCTTCACCCCCGCCCATCGGAGCTTGAAGAAATATATGGGCTGCATGATGCTTCCACGCAGAGCTGAATCCGACCAACACACGAGTACTGGTAATCTGCTAAGAGGATCTAAGCCTGTCCAGGCAAAGCGGTGCGCATGAGTCGGACCGTCCATGCTTATAAACCCTATTGGTTTCATTGGGCGACAGGGCTTGAAATGTCATTTCATCTCAATGTCGGGTAAAAGTCCCACAAAATTGGAAGCAACGTCTTCAAAATGACCTTTACAGTGTTGACAGGGACATTGAACCTCAAATCAAACAAACAATAACTTTCTTATTTTTAGATGGATTTTGAAATTACTTGGCAGAAATGTTAACCACCATGAGACGATATGTTGCGTGCATGACCCAGTTTGGTACCTCAAAGGTCAAGGTCATACTTAGAGGTCAAAGTTAAAAAAGGGGCCTTTTTTCGTGTTTTGTCAATAACTTTCTTATTTTGAGATAGAATTTGAAATTACTTGGCAGGAATGGTAACTACCATGAGACAATGTGTCGCACATATGATTCAGGTTGGTACCTCAAAGGTCAAGGTCATACATAGAGGTCAAAGGTAAAAAGGGGCCTTTTTTCTTGTTTGGTAAATAACTTTCTTATTTTTTGAATGGAGTTTGAAATTGCTTGGCAGAAATGTTAAACACCATGAGACAATATGTTGCACCCATGACCCAGTTTGGTACCTCAAAGGTCAAGGTCAAACATAGAGGTCAAAGGTAAAAAAGGTGCCTTTTTTGTGTTCGGTCAATAACTTTCTTATTTTTACATGGATTTTGAAATTACATGGCAGAAATGTTAACCACCATGAGACAATGTGTTGCGTGCATGACCCAGGTTGGTACCTCAAAGGTCAAGGTCATACTTAGAGGTCAAAGGTAAAAAAGGGCCTTTTTTCGTGTTTGGTCAATAACTTACTTTTTTGTAGCTGGATTTAGAAATTACATGGTTAACCACAATGAGACGATGTGTCTCTTGCATGACCCATGTTGGTACCTCAAAGGTCAAGGTCATACTAAGAGGTCTAAGGTCAAAAAGGGGCCTTTTTTTAGTGTTCAGTCAATGACTTTCTTATTCCTGGATGGATTGTGAAATTACTTGGCAGAAATGTTAACCATCATGAGACGATGTGTTGCGCGTTAGACCCAGGTCCGTACCTCCAAGGTAAAGTCATACTAAGAGGTCAAAGGTCAAAAAAAGTCTTTTTTTTGTGTCCAGTCAATAACTTTTTTATTTCTAGATGGACTTTTTAAAGTAACCTTGCGGAAATGTTCACCTTCATTTGACGATGAGTAGTGTGCAAGACCAAAGTCCATACCTCCAATTTCAAAGTCATACCTAGAGGTCAAAGGTCAAAAGGGGCCTTTTTTGTGTACAGTCAATATCTTTCTTATTCTTTGATGGATTATGAAATTACTTGGCAGAAATGTTAACCATCATGAGACGATGTGTTGTACCTCAAAGGTAAAGGCCATACATAGAGGTCAAAGGTAAAAAAAAGGGCTTTTTTGTGTACGGTCAATAACTTTCTTATTTCTCTCTGACCTTTTTAGCTCACCTGTCACGTAGTGACAAGGTGAGCTTTTGTGATCACTTTTCGTCCGTCGTCCGTCGTCAGTGCGTGCGTGCGTGTGTGCGTGTGTGCGTAAACAATTTCTTCAAACGACATCTCCTCCTAAACCACTGATCCGATTTTGACCAAACTTCACAGGAATGATCCTTAGGTGGTCCCCTTTCAAAGTTGTTCAAATGGTTCCGGTCCGTTGCACATCTGGGTCACAGGAGCCAAAAATAGATTTTTTCACCGAAAACTTAAAAAATCTTCTTCTCTGAAACCACAAGGCCCAGGTCATTGATATTTGGTGTGAAGCTTCACCTAGTGGACCTCTACCAAGATTGTTCAAATTATAGCTCTAGGGCTAAAAACGCCCCCGCCCCGGGGGCCTTTGGTTTTACATAGGCTTATACAGGGAAAATCTTTAAAAATCTCTTCCTTAAACCAAAAGGCCCAGGTCTTTGATATTTGGTATGAAGCTTCATCTAGTGGACCTCTACCAAGATTGTTCAAATTATGGCCCTTGGGCCAGAAATGCCCCCGCCTCGGGGGCCTTTGTGTTTACATAGGCTTATATAGGGAAAATCTTTAAAAAATCTTCTTCTCTGAAACCACACGGCCCAGGTCTTTGATGTTTGGTGTGAAGCTTCACCTAGTGGACCTCTACCAAGATTGTTCAAATTATAGCTCTAGGGCCAAAAATGCCCCCGCCCCGGGGGCCTTTGGTTTTACATAGGCTTATACAGGGAAAATCTTTAAAAATCTTCTTCTCTGAAACCAAAAGGCCCAATCATTTGATATTTGGTATGAAGCTTCATCTAGTGGACCTCTACCAAGATTGTTCAAATTATGGCCCTTGGGCCAGAAATGCCCCCGCCCCGGGGGCCTTTGGGTTTACATAGGCTTATATAGGGAAAATCTTTAAAAATCTTCTTCTCTGAAACCACAAGGCCCAGGTCTTTGATATTTGGTGTGAAGCTTCACCTAGTGGACTTCTACCAAGATTGTTCAAATTATAGACCTAGGGCCAAAAATGCCCCCGCCCTGGGGGCCTTTGGTTTTACATAGGCTTATACAGGGAAAATCTTTAAAAATCTTCTTCTCTGAAACCCCAAGGCCTAGATCTTTGCTATTTGGTGTGAAGCTTCATCTTGTGGACCTCTACGAAGATTTTTCAAACTATAGCCCTAGGGTCAAAAATGTCCCCGCCCCTGGGCCTTTGTGTTTACATCCATATAGGCTTATATAGGGAAAATCTTTAAAAATCTTCTTTTCTGAAACCACAAGGCCCAGGTCTTTGATATTTGGTGTGAAGCTTCATCTAGCCGACCTCTACCAAGATTGTTCAAATTATGGCCCCTGGACCTGAAATGCCCCCGCCCCGGGGGCCTTTGGGTTAACATAGGCTTATTTAGGGAAAATCTTTAAAATTCTTCTTCTCTAAAACCATATGGTCCAGGTCTTTGATATTTGGTGTGAAGCTTCACCTTGTGGATCTCTACCAAGATTGTTCAAATTATAGCCCTAGGGCCAAAAATGCCCCCGCCCCGGGGGCCTTTGGTTTTACATAGGCTTATACAGGGAAAATCTTTAAAAATCTTCTCTGAAACCACAAGGCCCAGGTCTTTGATATTTGGTGTGAAGCTTCATCTAGTGGACCTCTACCAAGATTGTTCGAATTATAGCCCTGGGGCTAAAAATGTCCCCGCCCCGGGCGCCTTTGGTTTTAAATAGGCTTATACAGGGAAAATATTTAAAAATCTTCTTCTCTGAAACCGCAAGGCTCTGAATTTAATATTTGGTGTGAAGCTTCATCTAGTGGACCTCTACCAAGATTGTTCAAATTATAGTCCTGGGGCCAAAAATGCCCCCATCCCCGGGGCCCTTTGGTTTTTTTACGGCGTAGCCGTTATGGTTTTGCTTTTGTCCTACATTTTTTGTTATTCCATTGGTCAATAAAACCACATGTCCAAGGAGATGACCATTTCATTGGTCAATGATTTGCATAAATAAATCTACTAAAAAAACATGACAGTTTGCCGAAGTTTTAAACTAGGAAATGTTTCATTTTTTTATGTGAGACATGAATGAAAAATATATACAGTTTCGGCTTGCTCACCGTCTTGTCCTTTGATGACCATACGTCATATGTATAATTGTGTTTAGAGTGAATTCTGAAACTGCTGCGGTGAATAGCTATTTTGACCTAATTTCACGTGGTTGGTCTATATAGCGAAAGGAACCATTTCGCGAAAGGAAGGTTCCTTTCGCGAAAGGAAGAATTTTCTGTGAATTGTGTGTGTGAATTCGGGTTTAACGTCGCTTTCAACAATTTTTCAGTCATATCACGACGGTGTCTGGTTGCGACAGGGAGCTCAATGCTCACGTTTATAGTGCTGCCTCACTGAAGTATCATGTCCCAGACACATAACATGATACCACACCCAGTCACATTATCCTGACACTGGATCGACCAGTCCTAGCTCTACCCCGTAAATCTGAGTGCCAAGCGAGGAGCAGCTAGTACCATTTTTAACGACTTTGGTATGTCGTGGCCCGGGATCGAACCCGAGACCTCAGAATTTTCTGCGAAAGGAATTGTTTGTTTGATTTGAGGTTTAACGTTCCCATCAACACTGTGTAGGTAATTTTGGAGACTTTGCTTCCAAGTTTGTGGAACTTTTACCCGACATTGAGATAAAATGACACCTCAAGCCCTGTTGCCCAATGAAACCAATAAAGAGATATAGCATGACAAAAAATGTAATAATCGCATTACAAATTGACAGATGTTTAATTTACAATATATGCCCAATAAAAGTTGCAGTGTATCATTTGTCTTCAGCATACTTTATGTCCTCCATTTTAACACAAAATGGACATTTTAGAATATCATTTATGTTATATCAATTCTGAAAAGGAATAAGTGTAATTTGAGTTTTAGTTAGGTGCACATAATATCAAGTTTCCGTCCGTTTGTCTGCTCGTCCGTTTGTTCGTCCGTCCATGCGTTTACGTTCACCATGGCGACAACCCTAAATGTTAACCCTAGAATTTGTGATCAAAAATAGTAAATGATAAAGTTTTCTTATTTGTTGTGCATATACTTGAGATCATAAATGAAATGAGGTCATGTTTTTAACCTTGACCTTTTACATTGACCTTAGCTCAAACAGGCGGGACACCGCCCTCTGCAAAGCTATTTTACCTCGCGTGACATCTGAATTGTTTGAATACAGTAAACCAGTTCATAGCTAGACAACTGTTGCTGTCACTATTGTAGCTCATATTTCTAAACAACCTTCTAGTTAAATCTACGCCGCATATCTTTTTTAAAGATATTTCTTGTATAGGCTTATATAGGGAAAATATTTAAAAAACTTCTTCTCTGAAACCACAAGGCTCAGGTCTTTGATATTTGGTATGAAGCTTCAACTAGTTATAGCTAAGAATGTTCTAGAGACACTTATTCTCAGGTGAGCGATTCAGGGCCCTCTGGGCCCTCTTGTTAAAGTTATTTTGCAGAAATGTGTTGCACACAAGACCCAGGCCAATACCTCCAACGTCAAGGTCATACTTAGAGGTCAAAAAGGGGGAAGACATCTGTGTTTTTGAAGAAAAACAAATTCTAGTTTTGTTTAGAATTTTGTCTGGATAATAACTCGGAAACCTCTTCAGGTATCAAAATGAAACTTCACACACTTGCAAAGGGCACAGTCTGTTGAGAAGTGCAGCGCAAAAGAGCCAAAATTCTCTATGCAATATTAGCGGAGTAATTGGACTTTGTATTTTTTGTTTAGAATTTTGTCTGTATCAAAATGAAACTTCACAATGTAAAGGGCAGTGTGGAGAAGTGCAGTGCACAAGGTAGACTGGAAACAGTCCATTCATTTAATCATTTTCACTTAAAAGAATATGTTTATTAATTTTAACCCAGCTCAAAAGTCATAAAGTATCAGAGAGGAGAATAATATAAATTTAGTGCTAATACAACTGAGAAGATAGCCCCCGCCCATAAGGGCTTGAAGAAATAGATGGGCTGCATGATGCTTCCACGCAGAGCTGAAACCGACCCGCACACAAGTACTGGTAAACTGCTTAGAGGATCTATGCCTGCCCAGGCAATACGGTGCGAGTCAGCCCATCCATGCTTATAAATCCTATTAGTTTCATTGGGCGGCAGGGCTTGAGATGTTTTTTCACCTCAATGTCAGGTAAAAGTCTCACAAAATTGGAAGCAACATCTCCAAAATGACATTTACAGTGTTGACAGGGACATTAAACCTCAAATCAAACAAACAAAATCAAATCAAACAAAAAATGAGAAGATATTGGTTAAACTTTCGGACTGATTCCAGTCTATGCACAAGGGTGCATAGCTCTATCTGTCCAGATAATCACCCCAAAAGGCTTGAGGTATCCAAACAAAACTTCATAGACTTACAAAGGGCACTGTGAAGAACTGCAGTGCACAAGGGCCATAACTATCTGCAAATTATTACTGACATTATTGGACTTTGTATTTTTTTGTTTAGAACTTTGTCTGAATAATAATTTGGAAACCTCTTAAGGTATCCAAATGAAATTCCACACATTTGTAAAGGGCACTGGGTGAAGAGCAGTGCAACATAGCCCATAATTCCATCTGCAATATTAGTGGAGTTATTGGAATTTGTATTTTTATTTGTTGTTTAGAATGTGTCTGGATAATAACTCGGCAACCTGTCCATGTATCCAAATGAAACTTCACACACTTGTAAAGGCACTATGGACAAGTGCAGTGCACAAGGAGGCATAACTCTATCTGCAATAGTAGCAAAGTTATTATACTTTGTATTTTTTGTAAAGAACCTGACAGTTCGAGATTTTTTGTTGTTTGTTTTGTCTTGGTTTTATGGCCTTTTCAAGACTATTTCACTTATTTTGAGCAGATCAGAGGTGGGTTAAAACAGGAGTATCTGGAGAAAAACCACCTGGCCTTCCATTGCCGAACATGGTGTCTCAAATGTGACCAGAACGAGGCTCAAACGACAGTGAGGCAGTTCTAGCGAGCCATTCAATCTATGTTTTGAGTTTATATATGAAAAATAATACAATTTTTCATCGGAAAGATAGCTGTTTTGGGGAAAAGGAATACACTATGTCACAGGGTGTGTTATCGTAATGTCATTCAAGGCCAATGACGTCAACATAGCATGGTTCACCACCCAGAAGGAAAACCCAATTGTTCTTAATCGGAATCAGACCTGTTACTGGCGACAGGTCAAATGACATTAATTCACCAGGACCTCTGATATGGGAAGTTAGTCCCTAGCTGTGTTAAGCCCCCGCCCATAGGGGCTTGAAGAAATATATGGGCTGCATGATGCTTCCACGCAGAGCTGAATCCGGCCCGCACACTAGTACTGGTAAACCGCTTGGAGGATCTAAGCCTGTCCAGGAACCGCGGTGCGAGGCGGACCGTCCATGCTAATAAACCCTATTGGTTTCATTGGTCGACAGGACTTGAGATGTCATTTCATCTCATTGTCGGGTAAAAGTCCCACAAAATTGGAAGCAACGTCTCCAAAATGACCTTTACAGTGTTGACGGGGACGTTAAACCTCAAATCAAACAAACAAACAAAAGTCCCTAGCTGTCATCTAGGAAGTAAACCTAGCAACACTCCATAGCGAAAATTTCATGATTGAGACATGTTTGAAAATGTTTTAAACATGTATGAACATGATATTTGGACATGATTAAACATGTTCTGACAATGTTATGAACACATTTAAACATGTTTGGACATGTACGTTAAATGGCACCATGGTCAAACATGTTCAGCCGTGTTTGACAATCATAGAATTGGACACGTAAAAAAATGTTTAAACATGTTACATGCAACCTGAATATTTGCATTGCAAACATGTTTAGACATGTTCAGACATTTCCAAACATGTTCTTTAACATCATTTGAACATGTCTGACCATGTTCAAGCATGATCTTCAACATGTCAAATCCACCACTATAACATGATTCAACATGTTTAACCATCTTCAAACACCAGTATATCATTGATCTTTAACATGTTAAATCCACCAGTGTAATCATGTTTGAACATGTTTAACCATCTTCAAAACACCAATATAATCATGTTTGAACATGTTTAACCATCTTCAAACATGTTTGATCATATTCATTCATGATCTACATGTTTAACCTCAACTTCACAACTTTCAGTAATGCGCAAGCTGCTTACCCCAAAATATATTCAAAGATGATCTTTGAAAAATGATAGGACAAGTTTGTTCTTTAATTTAGGGTTGTCAGCATTTTATCTTCATATAATACTTTTAACACTTTAAAAAATTGTGGTTTATAAAGCAAGTACTATAGACAGTGACTGATGAGACAACCTCATGTGGCATCACGTCTGGGTCTGCACTGTTTGCCTGATATTAGCTTTCACATTAATAAAATATCTTACACCAGCGGTCGTTTCATATTAATTTTTATGAAACAATGAGTTTCATAAATTTGTTGTGAAATGACCACAAGTTTAAGATTCTGTTAATCATATACTAATATGGTCAATTTAAATATTTTAACTCCTTTGATATTGAAATTTATTCAGCAAAAATACATCTAATTTATTCAGCAAAAATACATCTGGATGACATGGCGTCATGACATTACTTAAGTCTTGCTTAAGTTGCATAAGTGCTATTACACGTGTGGTTATACAGTGGTTATTACAGCTAGCTATGGTAACAGATCTATCATGGGCACAGACTAATGTCGATCATGGGCACCGGCCAAGACAAAACATGGTCAGTGCGGATAGGTTGATGTGTTGATGCTATGATGGGTATTTTGGAATATGAACATCAAGGTCTGAACTGCCACATGTTTTTAAAGACTTCTGATTTTTGGCAGACAGGTTCCAAATGTAGATTTTCAAAGTGCATATGAATCCAAATGAATACCTAATATCTGTTGTTGTTTTTTTACATCAACTATACCTGTATCTATATCCACCTGAAAACATTGCCCACACCATGGTCAGGCTGCTTCTGCTTCTTTGGATCATCTCCTGCAGAAATCCTTCTCAAAGGCAGCCTTTTAGCTCTTCTGACCCTTCTAGCATCTGATCATGGCTTTCACTTGTCTGGCATTTTTCAGATGTCAAAGATTTATTCAGATTTAAACAGAGCTAAACCTTTTCCTTGCTTTGCAAATGTATTGGCATCAGGAAGAGGAAGTGAACTAGAGTGCTGTCCCTTGAGTGATGATGTCACATTATGACATCATAGCGAAAGTTTCATGATTGAAACATGTTTGAACATGTTTTAACAATGTTTACAGAAAATGCATATCAAATCAATTGGAAAGGCATATGAAAGCAGTATGAAGGCAACATAATAACAGTATACGCTGCAAGAGCAGTACAATGAAATACAATCAGTCATTGAAGAAGATTGTCAGCATACATTTGCAGTATGCTTGCAGCATATGCTGCAAGGCAGCATGATTGTAATCTGTACTGCAGATGTGCTGCAATATAGGATTACAGAATACAGTACAATTGCAGTATGAATGCAGTAGAATAGCAGCATTTATGCTTCAATTCCAGTGTAAACTGCACTTCTGTAAGGGTTGTCACAACCTTAGTGATCTAACAATGCCAGGGGGTAAAGGATTAGCAGAACATTTTCAGACATGTTTGAACATGAATAAGAACTTTGATGCAGAGTTAATGCTAAAACTGTTAACCATAAATCTATCATGTTCAGCCATGTTTGAACATGTTTGATTTTCTTTAAGCATATTTGAAAAACTTTGAAGTTAAAATACATCATGACATCACTGTTTGTATTGTTCTTTAAACCTTTTAATAGGGAATTGCAGAATTTATTATTCTTTTAGTGAAAAAAGTCATTTCTACCCTGAATCATGTTTGATGATCAAACATGTTTTTTAAACATGATTAGCTAACATGATCCCAGTTGTAGAAAACATGTTTTAACATGTTTCATCCTGTTTAATCATCAAACATGATCTAATTTTCGCTATGGCAGTGAGTATACTCTGCAAGTTCAGCTGAGGGAATGATCTAGAAGGGCATTCCAATCTGTTAACCCTTTTTGTACCAAATGGAATCTTCCTCCTTTTATATAGTAGGAGTCCATTTCAAAATTTAGGGTGTCAGGTTTAGCTATCTCCAAACTGATTTGGAAAATGGCTGCACTTTTAGCAAACAGTGGAGGCCCTGATCAGACGCCGCATTCTGTGGCGTCTGATCTGGGCCTGCACTGTTTGGCATGGTACACGTTTTGGGGTTTCTGGTACCACATGTAAATGGGCTAAGGTTAGATGGAAGAACGATCCTCTGTAAATTTCACTTCTTTCTGTAGGGGTCTGAATACCGGTGAGAAAGATTTATACAGCCCCTTAAGTGGGAAATAAGGTTATCTGTTGGAATGCTGGCAGGACCATTTAGACTTTTGTAAAATAGTATAAGCCTACCGTCTTTTCTCATTTTTCTTGAGAGACTCCCATCATATATTTTTTCTAGTATTCCATTCATACTCCAAGTTTAAAAGCAGTAATCTAGCAGCACTATTCTGAAAGCTGAGGCTTCTAGCTTTTATAGTTCCTGAGAAATTTTTGACAAAAAAAAAATAAATTAGTCTATATGAAAAGAAAGAAGAATGAAGAAACAGATGAAAAAGTTGGCAAAGAATGTCCATCAATTGTTTCTTACATGATGTAAATCATCATCATTGCATTGCTTTCAAAGTTTGAAGTTTCCAGCTTCTGTAGTTCCTGAGAAACCTTTGACAAAAAACAAATACTGGTTGATATGGAGAAAAAAGAAAAGAAAGTTTTGGCCAATAATTAGGCTTCATCAGTGAGCCTTGCATATTCTGCAGTGAAAACAATGATCCCAAAGGACTAGAAAATATAACCCACACAATTATGAAGGGCAGGGAGACTTTTTACGGCTGCCATACATTCCCTTAACACCAGCTGTGGTGAAACTGATCCAGGAAGTGTGGTTAGTTAAACTGACCGGCTTGATAAACTTAAAAAGTGTTGTGTGTGTCGTTAAATTCCAAACAAACATTCTTCTTTCTCTCCATCTAGACAAAAGTTAAATTTTTCATCAAAAAATTTTCAGGAACATGATTAAATCTAGAAACCTCAAACTTGGTATGAGTGCAATTATGATGAATAATAGCATGAAAGACACATTTCCGTCTTTTTCAAAACATTTACATTTGGCCTAGAGAGAGAAAGAGAGAGAGAGAGGGAGGGAGAGAGAGAAGAGAGAGAGAAGAGAGAGAGAGAAGAACAAATGGACAAATAAGCCAAAGATTTCTTTTATCTCTCACATGCTATAAATAATCATTGCATTCCCTACAAAGTTTATGGCTTGTAGCTTTAAATAATTCCTGAGAAATCTTCATCAAACATTAGCATTTGTCTCATGGAGAGAAAGAAGAATGAAAGTAAAAAGTGAAAGTCCACTGTCTCTTACATGATATATTTGTTGTGTACCAAGTTTGAGGCTTTTAGCTTTTAACCTTCCAAAAACTTACACTGGCCAATATGGAGAGAACAAAGAATGAAAGAACATAATAGAGCAAAAAAGGTGAGAATGCCAATTGTCTCTCTCTTCGTGCTATAAACGACTATTATTGCATTGCATATCAAATTTGAGGCTTCTATAGCTTTTGAAATGATGAAAACCTTGGCCTATATGGAGAGAGATGAATGAAAGGAGAAATGAACAAACATGCTAAGAAAGCCTTTTGTAACACTGGCCTTTATGGAGAAAAAAGAAGAATGACTGAACTTTCCGTGATGGAAAGGTACCCTCTGACTGGGAACAGAGTTTCATTGTCTGTCTCTACAAGGGCAAGGGGCGATGCATTCGAACGGGGCAACTATCGTATGGGGCGCCGTTTTACTATTTAATCCGTATTTATATATATCCATAATTATTTATGGATATCCATAATTCGAATTATGGATATCCATAATTCGAATTATGGATATCCATAATTATTTATGGATATCCATAATTCGATTTATGGATATCTATACATCGAATTATGGATATCCATTTTTCGGCTGATTTATGGATATCCATAAATCAAATTATGGGTATCCATAAATCGAATTATGGATATCCATAAATCGAATTATGGATATCATTAATTTAGATCGAAATATGGATATCCATAAATCGAATTATGGATATCCTTGATTCGAAATATGGATATCCATTATTCGGCTGATTTATGGATATCCATAAATCGAATTATGGATATCCATAATTCTCCTCTGCAGATAAACCTAATGAATAATGTTTGTTTGTTTGTTTGATTTGAGGTTTAACGTCCCCGTCAACACTGTAAAGGTCATTTTGGAGATGTTGCTTCCAATTTTGTGGGACTTTTACCTGACATTGAGATGAAATGACATCTCGAGCCCTGTCGCCCAATGAAACCAATAGGTTTTATTAGCATGGACCGCCGGATTCAGCTCTGCGTGGAAGCATCATGCCTGCTCCCTTTGCAAAAAAAAAAAAAACAATAACAAAAAAAACTAGGTTTCCGATTTAGGTGTGTAATAAAAGCCGGGATGGAGGTGGAGGTAATGAAGGGTAGGCTTAGTGGCGGCCTATGGTGTGGGAGAGAGATGTTTTGTTTGATTTTAGGTTTAACGTCCCCTTCAATACTATTTAGGTCATTTTGGAGACATTGCTTCCAATTATGTTGGGCATTAAGCCTTCATTGAGATGAAATGACATCTCAATCCGGCCCACCTCGGTAGCTCAGTCGGATGCACATCTGAGTTGTGATCAGGAGGACGCGGGTTCGATACCTGCCAGGGTCGGAAACATACTTTCGTGGAGATTGATAACAAAATCTATTCTACCGTCATTCTCTCCTTTCCGCTGACTCAAGAAGGGCAGTTGTTAGTTTCTGGCGAAAGAATGTGCACTCTACTGGTTAACTGCTTACGAATATGCCTGCCCAGGAAAAGTGTGGATTGGTAAACTGACCGGCTCAAAAATAACCTAAATTAGTGTTGACTAGGCCGTTAAACTCAAATACAAACAAACAAACAAACAAACATCTCAATCCCTGTCGCCAGTTGTCTCGCACGACTTTGTTAGGACAGGCTTAGACCTTCTAAACGGTTTACCAGTACTCTCAGCTCATGCAGCCAAATCTATTTCTCCCCGCCCCAATGGGCGGGGGCCAGGAGATATATCTGAATCTGCCTGGTACTCCATACACCTCAAGTAGAGTATTATATGGATATATGTTTGTTTGTTTGTTTGTTTATTTGTTTGATTTGAAGTTTTACGTCCCCGTCAACACTGTAAAGGTCATTTTGGAGACGTTGCCTCCATTTTTGTGGGACTTTTACCCGACACTGAGATGAAATGACATCTCAAGCCCTGCTGCCCAATGAAACCAATAGGATTTATAAGCATGGACAGACCGACTCGCACTGCATTGCCTGGGCAGGCTTAAATCCTCTAAGCGGTTTACCAGTACCCATGTGCGGTCGGTTTCAGCTCTGCGTGGAAATCTATTTCTCCAAGCCCCGATGGGCGGGGCCGATGGATATATGTTAATACTATATATAACGAACATGTGCATTTTTTCTCCAGAAAGCATGCACGGATTGCCTGTTTGGATCATTATAATCTGACATCCGACTTTCAGTGTCCTTAGGTGCGCAGTCCTCATAGAGGTGATTCCAGAGGGCCTGAATTTCCAGATCTTACGGCTGGTTCTGATATTTAACTGCACACATGGCGGGCGTTCTGCGTATGGTGGCCGTTGCTTTGAAAGCCTTACGGGCTGACAAGGCTGCACGGCAGAGAGGTCCCTTTGACTGGCCATCATCTTCCAGCGATGATGAAGACCTTGAAGATTTTGAAGATTTTTACATTAAACAATCACGTGTCTTAGGGAGAAATCATCAAACCAAAAGCTTTGGTGTTGATTTATGGATATCCATAATTCGAATTATGGATATCCATAAATCGATCTGAATTATGGATATCCATAAATCGAATTATGGATATCCATAATTCGAATTATGGATATCCATAAATCAGAGGAATAATGGATATCCATAAATCGAATTATGGATATCCATAATTCGAATTATGGATATCCATAAATAGAATTATGGATATCCATAAATCGATCTGAATTAATGATATCCATAAATCGAATTATGGATATCCATAATTCGATTTATGGATATCTATAAATACGGATTAAATATTAAAAAGGCGCTGATTTAAGGATATCCATAAATCGAATTATGGATATACATAATTCGATTTATGGGTATCTATAAATACAGATTAAATAGTGAAAAGGCGCCCCATACTATCGTGGTCTCAAGCTGACAGAACAGGTCATGAAAGTCCTGGAGAGGATTGTGGATGGCCTCATTAGGCAGTTAGTGTCCATCGACGATTCCCAGTTTGGCTTCGTCCCAGGAAGAGGCACAACAGACGCAATTTTTGTTATACGGCAGCTGCAAGAGAAGTACGAGGTATCTGGCGGCCAACAGGAGACTCTACATGGCTTTTGTAGACCTGGAGAAGGCATTTGACCGAGTGCCTCGGAAAGTCATCTGGTGGGCACTAAGAAAACCTGGAGTGGACGAGTGCCGGGATTGTGCAACTGGTCCATTGGATGTATGCTTATGCTCGGAGCCGTCTCCGCGTTGGGGATGGTTACAGTGAAGAATTCGAGGTGAAGGTGGGTGTTCATCAAGGCTCTGTTCTCAGCCCACTGCTTTTCATCATTGTGCTTGAAGCCTTGTCACGCGAGTTCCGCTCTGGAGTCCCCTGGGAGGACCTGTATGCTGATGACCTTGTCATCATAGCTGAATCCCTTGAGGAATACATGTGTCAGGAGGCTCTTAACTTGGAAAGACGCAATGGAGGCAAGGAGTTGCTACCAGTTCTCTCTTCCCGCCACCTCTCGTTCAAAACACGTGGCCGTGTGTATAACTCTTGTGTGCGGAGCGCAATGCTCCATGCTAGTGAGACATGGCCATTGACAAAGCCTAACCTCCAACGTCTACAGCGGAATGACAGGGCAATGATCCGAAAGATCTGCAATGTCAAGCCACAGGACACTGTCACCATCAGGTCCAGTGAGTTACTTGAGCGTCTTGGCATTGAGGACCTGGACCTCATCCTGAAAGAGAGAAGGCTTCGCTGGTATGGACATGTGGAATGCTCCAACGGTGCAGTCAAGACTGCCTGTGACATACAGGTAGGCGGAAAGCGGGGGCCTGGAAGGCCCAAGATGACCTGGAAGCAGCTAACAGAAAGAGATTGCAGAGAATGGAAGCTCTCTGCTATCGATCCTCATGATAGACAAACCTGGAGATCTGGTGTAAGATCTGCCATGCGTGCAGCAAGCCAGCTACCTGGAAAGGGGCCCACTTATGTGGACGTTGCCTCTGTACCTGCGCGTTAATCAAAAATCCGTTGATGATGATGAACAAATCAATAAATAAGCCGGGAAAGCCCATTGTCTCATACAGCATATGAGTCATCATTATTACATTGCATACAAAGCTTCTAGCTTTACATTGGAGAGATATACATGGAGAGAAAGACTGAAATAAAAATTGAACAAACATGCCAAGAATACATATTGTCTCTAACATCATATTCATCATCATAATTCCATACTTCTTAATCTATAGTTCCTGAAAAATCTTTGACAAAAAAATCTAAAACTCACACCTGCATGCAGAGAAACCAAATGAAAGAAAAAAATGAACAAATAAGCCAAGAAAGTTCATTGTCTCTTAAACAATTTAAGTAATCATCATTGCATAGCTTACCAAGTTTGATGCTTCTAGCTTACTATGACGAATAACATTGGCTATATGGAGAGAGATGACCCTCAAATGTTTCTTTTCTATATAAAGATCAAAGATCTGGATAGCAATCAAGTTTCTTTTATCTGAAATGATCTCACCACTAATTGGTCCTTGTACTACTAACGGCGCCAAAATATTGTGTCATGATGATAATTGTTGATATTTACATCAGGAGGTAGCAGGTGCAAAGTTGACTGTAGATCATGACTGACTTGTCTTCACAGTACTTTCTTGCCATCAAAGACACAGAGGTAAATCAAAACCTTTTGTTCTGACAATTTGGAAATCAGTGTTTTTAGTTGAATGAAGAGGATTTTGCAGCTGAAACAAAATGGGTAGTATATCTGTAGAAGTCTTTGAGATTTGTCTTTACATCACCTGCCAAGTTATTCCCTAGTATTTTTAATGTCAGTCTTGATTTCTCGTCTCAAGTTTCAAATTTTGTCCGGAGTTTGCTACTACCCATCTTCTTTGCCTTGGCATAATTTTATTCCGTTCCTTCTGCGGATCTTAACCCATTTGGTACCGGAAACCCCATAACGGGTAGGTGACAAACAGTGCAGGCCAAGATCAGACGCCGCAGAACGCGGTGTCTGATCAGGGCCTACACTGTTTGCAAAAGGTTCAGTCAATTTCTAAATAAACGGGGAGTTCCAAATCTGCCCACGCACAGATTTTCTTGAAACTTCAATTGTTGTTTACTTGAGGACTATTAACTATATATATGCGGCCCCGCCCATAGGGGCTTGGAGAAATATATGGGCTGCATGATGCTTCCACGCAGAGCTGAATCCGGCCCGCACACTAGTACTGGTAAACCGCTTAGAGGATCTAAGCCTGTCCAGGAACCGCGGTGCGAGGCGGACCGTCCATGCTAATAAACCCTATTGGTTTCATTGGGCGACAGGGCTTGAGATGTCATTTCATCTCAATGTCGGGTAAAAGTCCCACAAAATTGGAAGCAACGTCTCCAAAATGACCTTTACAGTGTTGACGGGGATGTTAAACCTCAAATCACACACACTTAACTATATATATAACTTTGTTTCATTCGATAAATTACTATAGGTCTCAGGAGAGCTCCCTGGGGTAGTCCCCTGTAGAGGTCATACACACCTGTGAACTTTTCAGTCTTAAAGCAATAGGTATGATTATTTTCAAATTTTGTTGCTTTGATTGGCAACAGAACTCTATAAGGATTAATCTAATACAAAAAATGTATATGTGTCTATGTCTTTTAATTTTTCTGATAAATTTATTTTCAAAATTTCTTCTACTTTTCATGAAAATTTATAAACAATGAGATTTTCATCATAAGTGTTAGATGTGTTACTGATCTTGTCACCCCAAGATATTGCATATAAAATAGGCCACATATATCCTCTATATAGCAAACAAATTTCAGAAAATTCAGAAACCGGTAACATTGTTTTTGATTGCTAGATATGGGTTCAGGTCTATTTTTGTGCTAAAATCAGTTGCAATATAAGGGGACAAGATTTCCTTAAAGTGTATTTTTTTTGTCTTTTTAATGACCATTTGGTGCCACGTTATCATACAAAGCTTAGCATAGGCATTTATGTAATAAAAACTCTCTCCCCACTCACCACACCACCTGGCACCCCCCACCCCCCCCCCCCCCCCCCACCCCCAACACACAAACACACACAAAAAGATACTGTTTACAGTCAGGCGTTTTAGTTTGACTTTTCAAAAGTAAATGAGAACATACATTAGTAAAGTATACCAGTTCAATCCAAACATTTGAAAGAAAAAAAAAAATAAAATGCATGCATGCACTGTTCATGATGAATGTTAGTTTTAGAAAAAAATTACATTATGGCAGAATAGGAATAAGACAAGGTGGATCCTTTTACCCTGTTTTATTTGGTCTTTCTGTATATTTTTAAACCCCGCAATAAAAGACACTTGATGTCAGTAATACGCAATGACGTATTGAATCTGCTTAATAAATTACTTGCATAGTCCTATTGTATTTCTTTAATTATGTTTGCTGTTGTCCTTCTCTTCTTTAAAATAAACAGCAGCCAATAAATTGCTAACTGTGAAGGGACAGACTGATTTTTCCATTTGTTCTAATGACTGATCAGTCCATGTGTTGGTATTTTTTTCTTACATCACTTGGTCAAAGAGACTCACACTCCGCTCCCCCACCAAAGGTTTTGTGAGATAATGAAAACTATTTTCTGCATTGTTTCTAGGTTCATTATAACATCTGCAAAATGTAAGCTACAATGTCTTAGTATTCAAACTAAATGCAGAGCTAGTCACACCGTAACTAGTTGTAAAATTGGCATTTGGTACATACTTCCCTAAATGAAATAGATATAAGGCAAGTTGCTGTAACTAATGCCTTTGATAGCTGATATTATATTTAGATGTTGTAATCCCATTTGCATTTTTAGTCATTTTTATGCAGTATTTGTCATCTGTGTTAAGTTTTCTAGCTCTGTATTCATCTGTTTTTTGCAAATGGCGTAAATCAGCTGTTAGTTGTACTTTTAGCATATTTCGTAACCAAAATCTGCATTTGGCTTTATATTTTCCATAATACTGATAGCAAATATACCGTTTGCTCTTTTCTTCATCTGAAATAGTTCGAAAGCTGAACTGATTGGTCTTCTCTACAATACTAATTCATGTTACTCAAAAAATAACTGGTTGCTTTCTGGATCATATTTAAGAATATAAATAGATCATATTTAAGAATATAACTTTCTGACACTGATTTGCACAGCAGGCGACATTTGTTTGTGCTTTAGTCCAGATTTTGCGGGGGCGGGGGGGGGGGGGGGGGGCATTGTTAGAGTGACAAAAGAGCCAACACACCAACACAATTGTGTTTCCGTTTTGTCTACAGTAATCTGTGTATACAGTGAGCCAAAAGATCAGAAAATATTGTCTGTGGTATTATGACATACCTGGCTCAACCATAATAAAACATCATTACTCTTGGCCATTCAAGCAAGCTGTACCATTCAGGTATGACAATCAGACTTTTCAAACTTTTTAAGTAGACTTCAGAGTCAAGCAATAGAACCATCCATTTTACTTGCCATTTCAACAATCTTTGTCATAATAAGCTTCAGCAGGCTATAGGATTACATTAAATGCAAAAACGCCTGTTAAGAAATGAAATATATTTTCAATAAAATCCAATTGAATTGTTAATGAGCGCTCAAAATGAATTGTGTTTTTGGTGTTCCCCAGGGTACCATAACTGATTCAAATACTGATTAAATGAGCTCATACTACACAATCAAGGTTTAAACATACATATATTCATGTGTATATATATATTGGTGAGCAATTTCTCGATTGAAAATGTTATACCATATCTACAAATGGTTTGAAAAAAAAATCTGACCACTACTGTTCAATGTTCAAATGCTGTACATGTATGTTACCGGTCTCAGATTTTCAAGAAAGTTTGACAAAATGTTCTACATATACATGGGCAATTTTCATATTAAAATGATGGGGTGACAAGAACTGCAACAATGTGAAATCAAAAGTCAAACATACTCCAAAAGATTTTATGGTTGAGAAATCTGGGGTCTGCTCCATATGAAATTGATCATGGTCTATGGAACTTCAACTGAACAATAGCAAATGTGATACAAAAATAATCACAAATGACTACAAAGATGCCTGAGAACAAAATAACTCCAAAACATAAGAAGCTGTTATGTATATATACACTTGTTTGAGGGTACCCCTATTTTCGGAAGTGGAAATAAACAAAACATTGTAGATTTATAATGAAAACAGATATGAGAGTGAAATAGCTAAGTAATGAACAATCATTTACCAGGCATAAATTATGCACAATATCATGGAAATCTGTGCGTGGGCAGAACCCTATGGAAATTTACTATAGGCTGGAACTCCCCCTTTGGAAAAAAGGACAGCCTTACACCCCTAAATCTTGAAATGATCTCCTGCTATTTATAAGGTGGAAGATTTCATTTGGTACAAAAAGGGTTAACGAGCTCATAATTAAGTGGTCAAAATGTTAATTTTTCCTGAAACAAATGTGTAGCAAGCTTCGTATGTAGCATTCGAGTGAGACAATATTAGACATACTCATAGCTGGGAGACTTTTAGTGCTGGAGAGCAGCATTAGCAGAAATAAAAATCAAAAATGAGTTCCTTTAAGAGCAATGAAAACATTCATAAGAAAGAAGATGGGTCATACTACGTAGTTTCGGCTAATAAAGCCTCATCAGTGACCCTGTAATGATCCGACAACGAAAGCCAGAGGAAACATACTGCAATTTTGCGAATTTCGTATAAGCAGTCGATTCAAAGACCGATATAAATCAAAATGGGGTCCAAATAATTAAAAACCTGTCTAGAATATGTGTCTAGACCAACAATTCATTTCTGATTTCTCAGAATATTCACGCTGATCTCAAACGACCAAAAGTAAAATATAAACTGCACTATGATTGATGTACGGGGAGACGTTTTACGGTCGCCACACGGCACAACACCAGCTGCAGTGAAGGCAAATAAAAATAAAAAATGAGTTCCTTTAAGAGCAATGAAAACATTCATAAGAAAGAAGATGGGTCATACTACGTAGTTTCGGCTAATAAAGCATCATCAGTGACAGTGAAAGGCTGACTATTTATGCTGGAAAACAACAATATTAGACATACTCATAGCTGGGAGATCTTTAGTGCTGGAGAGCAGCATTAGCAGCGAGGCTGACTATTCATGCTGGAAAGCAACAATATTAGACATACTCATAGCTGGAAGACTTTTAGTGCTGGAGAGCAGCATTAGCAGCGAGGCTGACTATTCATGCTGGAAAGCAACAATATTAGACATACTCATAGCTGGAAGACTTTTAGTGCTGGAGAGCAGCATTGGCAGCGAGGCTGACTATTCATGCTGAAAAGCAACAAAATTAGACATACTCATAGCTGGGAGACTTTTAGTGCTGGAGAGCAGCATTAGCAACCTGGCTGACTATTCATGCTGGAAAGCAACAATATTAGACATACTCATAGCTGGAAGACTTTTAGTGCTGGAGAGCAGCATTAGCAGCGAGGCTGACTATTCATGCTGGAAAGCAACAATATTAGGCATACTCATAGCTGGAAGACTTTTAGTGCTGGAGAGCAGTAATAGCAGCGAGGCTGACTTTTCATGATGGAAAGCAACAATATTAGACATACTCATAGCTGGAAGACTCTTAGTGCTGGAGAGCAGTATGAGCAGCGAGCTGACTTTTCATGCTGGAAAGCAACAATACTATACATACTCATAGCTGGAAGACTTTTAGTCCTGGAGAGCAGCATTAGCAGCGAGGCTGACTATTCATGCTGGTTAGCAACAATATTAGACTCACTCATAGCTGGAAGACTTTTAGTGCTGGAGAGCAGCATTAGCAGCGAGGCTGACTATTCATGCTGGTTAGCAACAAAATTAGACATACTCATAGCTGGAAGACTTTTAGTGCTGGAGAGCAGCATTAGCAGCGAGGTTGACTATTCATGCTGGAAAGCAAAAATATTAGACATACTCATAGGTGGAAGACTTTTAGTGCTGGAGAGCAGCATCAGCAGCGAGACTGACTATTCATGTTGGAAAGCAACAATTTTAGACATACTCATAGCTGGAAGACTTTTAGTCTGGAGAGCAGCATCAGCAGCGAGGCTGACTATTCATGCTGGAAAGCAACAATATTAGACATACTAATAACTGGAAGAGAGCAGCATTAGCAGCGAGGCTTCACATGTAGCATTCGAGTGCGACAGTATTAGACATACTCATAGCTGGAAGACTTTTAGTGCTGGAGAGCAGCATTAGCAGAAAGGCTGACTATTCATGCTGGAAAGCAACAATATTAGACATACTCATAGCTGGGAGACTTTTAGTGCTGGAGAGCAGCATTAGCAACCTGGCTGACTATACATGCTGGAAAGCAACAATATTAGACATACTCATAGCTGGAAGACTTTTAGTGCTGGAGAGCAGCCATAGCAGCATTAGCAGCGAGGCTGACTATTCACGCTGGAAAGCAACAATATCAGACATACTCATAGCTGGAAGACTTTTAGTGCTGGAGAGCAGCATTAGCAGCGAGGCTGACTATTCATGCTGGAAAGCAACAATATTAGGCATACTCATAGCTGGAAGACTTTTAGTGCTGGAGAGCAGTAATAGCAGCGAGGCTGACTTTTCATGCTGGAAAGCAACAATATTAGACATACTCATAGCTGGAAGACTTTTAGTGCTGGAGAGCAGTATTAGCAGCGAGCTGACTTTTCATGCTGGAAAGCAACAAAACTAGACATACTCATAGCTGGAAGACTTTTAGTGCTTGAGAGCAGAATTAGCAGCGAGGCTGACTATTCATGCTGGTTAGCAACAATACTAGACATACTCATAGCTGGAAGACTTTTAGTGCTGGAGAGCAGCATTAGCAGCGAGGCTGACTATTCATGCTGGTTAGCAACAAAATTAGACATACTCATAGCTGGAAGACGTTTAGTGCTGGAGAGCAGCATTAGCAGCGAGGTTGACTATTCATGCTGGAAAGCAAAAATATTAGACATACTCATAGCTGGAAGACTTTTTGTGCTGGAGAGTAGCATTAGCAGCGAGGCTGACTATTCATGCTGGAAAGCAACAATATTAGACATACTCATAGGTGGAAGACTTTTAGTGCTGGAGAGCAGCATCAGCAGCGAGACTGACTATTCATGTTGGAAAGCAACAATATTAGACATACTCATAGCTGGAAGACTTTTAGTGCTGGAGAGCAGCATTAGCAGCGAGGTTGACTATTCATGCTGGAAAGCAAAAATATTAGACATACTCATAGGTGGAAGACTTTTAGTGCTGGAGAGCAGCATCAGCAGCGAGACTGACTATTCATGTTGGAAAGCAACAATTTTAGACATACTCATAGCTGGAAGACTTTTAGTCTGGAGAGCAGCATCAGCAGCGAGGCTGACTATTCATGCTGGAAAGCAACAATATTAGACATACTAATAACTGGAAGAGAGCAGCATTAGCAGCGAGGCTTCACATGTAGCATTCGAGTGCGACAGTATTAGACATACTCATAGCTGGAAGACTTTTAGTGCTGGAGAGCAGCATTAGCAGAAAGGCTGACTATTCATGCTGGAAAGCAACAATATTAGACATACTCATAGCTGGGAGACTTTTAGTGCTGGAGAGCAGCATTAGCAACCTGGCTGACTATACATGCTGGAAAGCAACAATATTAGACATACTCATAGCTGGAAGACTTTTAGTGCTGGAGAGCAGCCATAGCAGCATTAGCAGCGAGGCTGACTATTCACGCTGGAAAGCAACAATATCAGACATACTCATAGCTGGAAGACTTTTAGTGCTGGAGAGCAGCATTAGCAGCGAGGCTGACTATTCATGCTGGAAAGCAACAATATTAGGCATACTCATAGCTGGAAGACTTTTAGTGCTGGAGAGCAGTAATAGCAGCGAGGCTGACTTTTCATGCTGGAAAGCAACAATATTAGACATACTCATAGCTGGAAGACTTTTAGTGCTGGAGAGCAGTATTAGCAGCGAGCTGACTTTTCATGCTGGAAAGCAACAAAACTAGACATACTCATAGCTGGAAGACTTTTAGTGCTTGAGAGCAGAATTAGCAGCGAGGCTGACTATTCATGCTGGTTAGCAACAATACTAGACATACTCATAGCTGGAAGACTTTTAGTGCTGGAGAGCAGCATTAGCAGCGAGGCTGACTATTCATGCTGGTTAGCAACAAAATTAGACATACTCATAGCTGGAAGACGTTTAGTGCTGGAGAGCAGCATTAGCAGCGAGGTTGACTATTCATGCTGGAAAGCAAAAATATTAGACATACTCATAGCTGGAAGACTTTTTGTGCTGGAGAGTAGCATTAGCAGCGAGGCTGACTATTCATGCTGGAAAGCAACAATATTAGACATACTCATAGGTGGAAGACTTTTAGTGCTGGAGAGCAGCATCAGCAGCGAGACTGACTATTCATGTTGGAAAGCAACAATATTAGACATACTCATAGCTGGAAGACTTTTAGTGCTGGAGAGCAGCATCAGCAGCGAGGCTAACTAATAGCTGGAAAGCAACAAAATTAGACATACTCATAGCTGGAAGACTTTTAGTGCTGGACAGCAGCATTAGCAGCGAGGCTGACAATTCATGCTGGAAAGTAACAATATTAGACATACTCATAGCTGGAAGACTTTTAGTGCTGGAGAGCAGCATTAGCAGCGAGGCTGACTATTCATGCTGGAAAGCAATAATATTAGACATACTAATAGCTGGAAGAGAGCACCATTAGCAGCGTGGCTGACCATTCATGCTGGAAAGCAACAATATTAGACATACTCATAGCTGGAAGACTTTAAGTGCTGGAGAGCAGCATTAGCAGCGAGGCTGACTATTCATGCTGGAAAGCAATAATATTAGACATACTAATAGCTGGAAGACTTTTAGTGCTTGAGAGCAGAATTAGCAGCGAGGCTGACTATTCATGCTGGAAAGAAACAATATTAGACATACTCATAGCTGGAAGACTTTAAGTGCTGGAGAGCAGCATTAGCAGCGAGGCTGACTATTCATGCTGGAAAGCAACAATATTAGACATACTCATAGCTGGAAGGCTTTTAGTGCTGGTGAGCAGCATTAGTAGCGAGGCTGACTATTCATGCTGGAAAGCAACAATATTAGACATTCTCATAGCTGGATGACCTTTAATGCTGGAGAGTAGCATTAGCAGCGAGGCTGACTATTCATGCTGGAAAGCAAAAATATTAGACATACTCATAGCTGGGAGACTTTTAGTGCTGGAGAGTAGCATTAGCAGCGAGGCTGACTATTCATGCTGGAAAGCAACAATATTAGACATACTCATAGCTGGGAGACTTTTAATGCTGGAGAGCAGCATTAGCAACCTGGCTGACTATTCATGCTGGAAAGCAACAATATTAGACATACTCATAGCTGGAAGACTTTTAGTGCTGGAGAGCAGCATTAGCAGCGAGGCTGACTATTCATGCTGGAAAGCAACAATATTAGGCATACTCATAGCTGGAAGACTTTTAGTGCTGGAGAGCAGTAATAGCAGCGAGGCTGACTTTTCATGCTGGAAAGCAACAATATTAGACATACTCATAGCTGGAAGACTCTTAGTGCTGGAGAGCAGTATGAGCAGCGAGCTGACTTTTCATGCTGGAAAGCAACAATACTAGACATACTCATAGCTGGAAGAATTTTAGTCCTGGAGAGCAGCATTAGCAGCGAGGCTGACTATTCATGCTGGTTAGCAACAATACTAGACTCACTCATAGCTTGAAGACTTTTAGTGCTGGAGAGCAGCATTAGCAGCGAGGCTGACTATTCATGCTGGTTAGCAACAAAATTAGACATACTCATAGCTGGAAGACTTTTAGTGCTGGAGAGCAGCATTAGCAGCGAGGTTGACTATTCATGCTGGAAAGCAAAAATATTAGACATACTCATAGCTGGAAGACTTTTTGTGCTGGAGTGTAGCATTAGCAGCGAGGCTGACTATTCATGCTGGAAAGCAACAATATTAGACATACTCATAGGTGGAAGACTTTTAGTGCTGGAGAGCAGCATCAGCAGCGAGACTGACTATTCATGTTGGAAAGCAACAATATTAGACATACTCATAGCTGGAAGACTTTTAGTCTGGAGAGCAGCATTAGCAGCGAGGCTGACTATTCATGCTGGAAAGCAACAATATTAGACACACTAATAGCTGGAAGAGAGCAGCATTAGCAGCGAGGCTTCACATGTAGCATTCGAGAGCGACAATATTAGACATACTCATAGCTGGAAGACTTTTAGTGCGGGAGAGCAGCATTAGCAGAAAGGCTGACTATTCATGCTGGAAAGCAACAATATTAGACATACTCATAGCTGGGAGACTTTTAGTGCTGGAGAGCAGCATTAGCAACCTGGCTGACTATACATGATGGAAAGCAACAATATTAGACATACTCATAGCTGGAAGACTTTTAGTGCTGGAGAGCAGCCATAGCAGCATAAGCAGCGAGGCTGACTATTCACGCTGGAAAGCAACAATATCAGACATACTCATAGCTGGAAGACTTTTAGTGCTGGAGAGCAGCATTAGCAGCGAGGCTGACTATTCATGCTGGAAAGCAACAATATTAGGCATACTCATAGCTGGAAGACTTTTAGTGCTGGAGAGCAGTAATAGCAGCGAGGCTGACTTTTCATGCTGGAAAGCAACAATATTAGACATACTCATAGCTGGAAGACTTTTAGTGCTGGAGAGCAGTATTAGCAGCGAGCTGACTTTTCATGCTGGAAAGCAACAATACTAGACATACTCATAGCTGGAAGACTTTTAGTGCTGGAGAGCAGCATTAGCAGCGAGGCTGACTATTCATGCTGGTTAGCAACAATACTAGACATACTCATGGCTGGAAGACTTTTAGTGCTGGAGAGCAGCATTAGCAGCGAGGCTGACTATTCATGCTGGTTAGCAACAAAATTAGACATACTCATAGCTGGAAGACGTTTAGTGCTTGAGAGCAGCATTAGCAGCGAGGTTGACTATTCATGCTGGAAAGCAAAAATATTAGACAAACTCATAGCTGGAAGACTTTTTGTGCTGGAGAGTAGCATTAGCAGCGAGGCTGACTATTCATGCTGGAAAGCAACAATATTAGACATACTCATAGGTGGAAGACTTTTAGTGCTGGAGAGCAGCATCAGCAGCGAGACTGACTATTCATGTTGGAAAGCAACAATATTAGACATACTCATAGCTGGAAGACTTTTAGTCTGGAGAGCAGCATTAGCAGCGAGGCTGACTATTCATGCTGGAAAGCAACGATATTAGACATACTCATAGCTGGAAGACTTTTAGTGCTGGAGAGCAGCATCAGCAGCGAGGCTGACTATTCATGCTGGAAAGCAACAATTTTAGACATACTCATAGCTGGAAGACTTTGAGTGCTGGAGAGCAGCATCAGCAGCGAGGCTGACTATTCATGCTGGAAAGCAACAATATTAGACATACTCATAGCTGGAAGACTTTTAGTGCTGGAGAGCAGCATCAGCAGCGAGGCTAACTAATAGCTGGAAAGCAACAAAATTAGACATACTCATAGCTGGAAGACTTTTAGTGCTGGACAGCAGCATTAGCAGCGAGGCGGACTATTCATGCTGGAAAGCAACAGTATTAGACATACTCATGGCTCGAAGACTTTTAGTGCTGGAGAGCAGCATTAGCAGCGAGGCTGACTATTCATGCTGGAAAGCAACAATATTAGACATACTCATAGCTGGAAGACTTTTAGTGCTGATCTGGAAAGCAACAATATTAGACATACTCATAGCTGGAAGACTTTTAGTGCTGGAGAGCAGCATTGGCAGCGAGGCTGACTATTCATGCTGAAAAGCAACAATATTAGACATACTCATAGCTGGAAGACTTTTAGTGCTGGAGAGCAGCATCAGCAGCGAGGCTGACTATTCATGCTGGAAAGCAACAATATTAGACATACTCATAGCTGGAAGACTTTTAGTGCTGGAGAGCAGCATTAGCAGCGAGGCTGACAATTCATGCTGGAAAGTAACAATGTTAGACATACTCATAGCTGGAAGACTTTTAGTGCTGGAGAGCAGCATTAGCAGCGAGGCTGACTATTCATGCTGGAAAGCAATAATATTAGACATACTAATAGCTGGAAGAGAGCACCATTAGCAGCGTGGCTGACCATTCATGCTGGAAAGCAACAATATTAGACATACTCATAGCTGGAAGACTTTTAGTGCTGGAGAGCAGCATTAGCAGCGAGGCTGACTATTCATGCTGGAAAGCAATAATATTAGACATACTAATAGCTGGAAGACTTTTAGTGCTTGAGAGCAGAATTAGCAGCGAGGCTGACTATTCATGCTGGAAAGAAACAATATTCGACATACTCATAGCTGGAAGACTTTAAGTGCTGGAGAGCAGCATTAGCAGCGAGGCTGACTATTCATGCTGGAAAGCAACAATATTAGACATACTCATAGCTGGAAGGCTTTTAGTGCTGGTGAGCAGCATTAGTAGCGAGGCTGACTATTCATGCTGGAAAGCAACAATATTAGACATACTCATAGCTGGATGACCTTTAGTGCTGGAGAGTAGCATTAGCAGCGAGGCTGACTATTCATGCTGGAAAGCAAAAATATTAGACATACTCATAGCTGGGAGACTTTTAGTGCTGGAGAGTAGCATTAGCAGCGAGGCTGACTATTCATGCTGGAAAGCAACAATATTAGACATACTCATAGCTGGGAGACTTTTAGTGCTGGAGAGTAGCATTAGCAGCGAGGCTGACTATTCATGCTGGAAAGAAACAATATTAGACATACTCATAGCTGGAAGACTTTTAGTGCTGGAGAGCAGCATTAGTAGCGTGGCTGACTATTCATGCTGGAAAGCAACAATATTAGACATACTCATAGCTGGATGACCTTTAGTGCTGGAGAGTAGCATTAGCAGCGAGGCTGACTATTCATGCTGGAAAGCAAAAATATTTATTGTTTGTTTGTTTGATTTGAGGTTTAACGTCCCCGTCAACACTGTAAAGGTCATTTTGGAGACGTTGCTTCCAATTTTGTGGGACTTTTACCGACATTGAGAATAAATGACATCTCAAGCCATGCCGCCCAATGAAGCCAAAAGGGTTTATAAGCATGGATGGTCCGACTCGCACTGCATTGCCTGGACAGGGTTAGAGCCTCTAAGCGGTTTACCGGTAATCGTGTGTGGCTCGGTTTCAGCTCTGCATGGAAGTATCATGCAGACCATCTATTTCTTGAAGCCACGATGGGCGGCGGCTAAGCAACAATATTAGATTCACTGATTGGTTGTTTTGTGTTTCACACATGTCAAACCTTGTGAGCCATTTTGTGTTGTCTCCCAGAGAAAGGGTGGAAAGAGATAGAACAGATAGAAGTTAGCGACAGGGGAGAAGTGGAAAATAAAAAGAAGTGTAGAAACAAAAGAAAAAATGGCAACACTCCCCATCTACCCTTACCTGCTGCAAGGGCAGAACGCCTTCAATATGAGTTGGATGCCCCAGTGAGGCAAGATACACGTCAACAACAATATTAGACTAATGTGTGGTAGCAAGACTATTCAAACTGGAGAGCAACAATATTATACCAACCTGTAGCAAAAAGATTATTTAAACTGGACTGCAACAATACGAGGATCCTTCAAAAAGTTTTATCACTAATAGGTTTCCGTAGTTTCTGATAATGCTTCATTGCACTTGAATAGCCTTTCAAATAGCTACCGACAACAGTTTATTTCGTCCAAATTGTTTTTATAATGACCGAGATATGTGAAATTGAAATACACGGTGTCATATACACTGGCCAATTTATGAGTTATGTTGTAAAATGGAGAAAGGCTAAAATTCACAGCTACATTAGATGCCGTGTTAGGCTTGACATTCAAGTCAGATATTTGATGAATTGTGTGGCATATATAAACCTCCTGCCATTTCAAAGCGCACAATTTATCGGTGGGTCAAAACTTTTAAAGCTGGTAAATCATAGGTCAAAGATGATGCCCATGTTAATAGTACCAAGACCTCCATCACCAAGGCAACCATCGCTGCTGTAAAGGCAGTGGTTGAAGAAGGTGCGCGACTGTCAGTGAGAGATAGCTAACTGCACTGGCATATCAGAAAGCAGCGTGATTACCATTCTGACGAAGTACTTGGGCTTGAGAAAGATTTACGCTAGGTGAGTACCCTATTTGCTCACTGAGGAGCAAAAGAAACACTGCCTTAAATGCGCCCCCAACAGCTCTTGAAAAAAAAAATACAAAAAACTGTGACACCCGAGTTAATTCTAATTTGCTAATAGGTGACGAAACCTGGGTACACATGTTTGAGCCACAAGGCAGAGCTAATAACAAACAGTGGAAGTGCAAAGATCAAAAGCGCCCCTGTATTGCCAAGAGAACCAGTTTCAAGAAGATGTATTTAATCTTCTTCAATTCTAGTGGGCCAGTGGTTCAAAGGGCTTGTCCTTCTGGTCATGCAGTCACTTGGCAATTCTATACGAACGTTGTACTAAAGAAAGTCAAGGCATTCTACAATAAAAAGCTCCAAGCAAAGGTTGGTCAGGAGTGCACCTGATCCATGATAATGCCTCCTCTCACAAGTCTGAGTTTGTGAGTTCGTATTTGGCTGCTGAAAAGGTCGAGATTGTAAATCCTCCTCCTTATTCTCCGGACCTGAGCCCATACGACTTTTTCTTGTTTCCAATGCTAAAGGAAATGCTTTCTGGAAAGAAATATAAGTCCAGAAGTGCACTTGGAGCACGATTTATCAGTGCCTCAAACAGGTGCCCAAAGAAGACTGCCAAGCAGCTAGAAATTGGATCCGAAGGTTACAAAAATTGCATTTCGGCAGAAGGATTTTTTTTTTTTTTTTGGTGGGGGGGGGGGGGGGGGCGACTTTGAGGGCTTGCATTAGGGAAACAAATATTGAATGGAGTGTTTAGGAAATAAAACCCCAGTGACAAAGCTTTTTGAAGGACCCTCGAATTAGCCTTGACTGCAATAATATTGTTATATTTGCTGAAAAATGTGTCTTTCATCTCTTGTACAGCCTTTTAACCCATATTCTCTTTGCTATATTTAGCAAAATTAATGTTCTGTTATTTTGCTGAAAATATTGTAGCAAAATACACCTGTAACAGCACTTCTTGACTATTTATACTGGAGAGCAACAATGTTAGAATTACCATTCATAATGTAGGACTAGACAGTTCATACACGAGAGCAACAATATTAGGCTATATTTGCAGCAGCTGCTGACTGTTCATACTGGAGCGCAACAATGTTACACTAACATACTGTAGAACAATACTATTAGCAATACTGCAAGACTATTCATACCGAAGAGAAACAATTACTCTTATAAGCCAGTATGGCAAGCCATTTTACTATGTATTACGGAATGTAGATATCTCATTTATTATATATATATAAGATACCTTATATAATAAATAAGACATCTGATATGTTATATTAGACATCTCATATGCTATATTAGATATCTTATTTAGTATATTAGATATCTTATATGGGATATAAGATAAATGATACGGGATATAAGATATCTGATATGGCATACTGGTAAGCAACCATATGAGACACTCAACAAGAAGCAGTGATAACAACACTATTCTAACACAGCGCGCCTATATAGGCAATGGAAAATAACTGTGTTTATTCTGCAACAAATCATGGCAAGGAAGAGCGTAACGAGTGACGTCATTAAAAACTGCGAATTTATGACGTCACTAGTCGATTTCCTTTACGTTAGACGGTGTTACGTCATATTCTCGCATCGAAAACGTTAGAAAAGGATATAAAGGCATGTGTTTCAGTCAATAATTTTAGCGGGATTTCTTCTAACAATGACGAAAAGTTGTGAGATTTTGAAGGAAACAACAGCATTATTGCCGATTTTCAGCCTGTTAGAATCGAAATAGATCAGCTCTAGTTTGTGATTTGTTGAGTGATAAATCACAGTCTATCGGTCAGTTGTAAGTAGACAAATCACGCGCGCTACGCGCTCGTGATGTGTCTACTTTACAACTGACCTCCAAACTGTGATTTATAACTCAACAAATCACAGCTAGAGCTGATCTATTTCTTAATTAGACAACAGAAAAAGCAATGAAACTATTATACATACTTGGTATTAGCAGCAATATTACATGTAGCACGAAGAAACAAAACGACAGTTACATTACAGAGATCTCTGGTTACTGGTTTAGTTTTAAACTGTTCTATTGATAAGGGGTTGCAGGTTGTCATGAAAATTCCAACTCAGTTCCCTTAAGCTTTTAGATGCCATGAAAAACTTGACCACAAAATGTCTGTTAGTGTCGTCTGCTGCTTAAACAATCAAACATATTTTTCCATGCATGCAAACTGTGGGCTCGGAGCAGTCCGTCTCTCTCTCTCTCTGGATGGACGGTCCGACTCGCACCACTTTGCCCAGGCAAGCTTATTTACCAGTACTCATGTGCGGTCTGTGTAGCCTAGAAATGAAAATCACTTCCTTCCCAGCAGGCACACAATGTTTATGCAGCGTTTTGACGTTGCATCGACGTTGATGCACCAATTAATTGGGGAACCATTTTGCGTAACGACACCGTTTCTACATGTAGTTCAATCTATTTTTCCGGGCTTGAAGAAATAGATGGGCTGCATTAGGTGAAACCGACCGCACATGAGTACTGGTAAATCGCTTAGAGGATCTAAACAGAAGTGAAGGCAATGATCAGGAATCGATACATTTGATCCACACCACCAATCAGAGACACCGAAGGACCCTAATGGAAAAGCCAAAAGGACAGTTTCTTTCCCACAAAATGACCATTTTGTTATCCAAAACAAAACACACACTCAAAGATAAACCATAACAAAAATAAACCGTGACAGAAGAACCGCCTTGGAACGGTCAGTGAAAAAAATTTCAATGGGGGTTAAATCTATTTTACGCGGCCGCAATCCTCGCCCTTGACTCCGTCGCGATTTGGACACATACAAAAGCGAAGTATCAGCCCATAGTAAATTTATCCACGCACAGAATCTAACAATATTATGCACAGTTGTAGCCTAGGATAGGTCCTTTTTACTAAAGATATAATTCCTCCTTTATCTGTTTCCCTTTCTTCAATAAGGGGTTTCCAATAAAAATAGACTCAAGGTATGGGTACCCCAGAAAAAGCCATTTTAAATCTATCTAAAATGGATATTCTGGATGTGACATTTTCGGATAGAAACAGTCAGTCATGGGTAAAAACGTGTTTATTCACACTTATTTATTTGCTTTTTATGAGGACTTGTATCTTTAAATTTGTTTCAAGCTACCCCCAAATTTCTACTCCATATTCATTTTTTTTTGGCAGCAAACGTCTCATTAGATCACGACATATATGTCATCATCCCGGGAAATTATATATTGAGATACAGATTTATTTGTCAGAGGTGAAGAGACATATCTTCACTTTTTAACTTGTTTCTGCATTTTGTTGTTAGATGATCTCGAGATGTATATTTATTACATGTATGTATGGAAACGACAATTTAACATAGTATTTATTGCATTTCGAATTAAGAAAAAACATTTTATAGCAAAATAAAAAATGTTGAGATACATTTATTTGTCATCTTCCAAAAATATATTTTGACATGGCATTATAATTCTCAAGATCTTTTGGAATTTCTCTTATGTTATCTATATATCAGCGGTCATTTTAAAATAAAATACCAATTATCCTTAAAATTTCAAACGAATTTCAAGCGTCATGAAGCGATGTGCAAGAGACAATAACCATAACTGTGGCTTTACTACTTTCAGAATTATGGCGCTTTGACAAAGAAAACGAAGGTTTTAAGTGATTCCGTTATGTTTCAGTTATCCTATTTTTTTCATAATTAATCAATTTAAAGAAGACAAGGGCCATAACTCTGGCTCAACTTCTTTTGGCGTATGGCCCTTTGGATAATGAAACAGTGGTTTCTGTTTTTCCCTGTGACTTTCATGTAACTTTAAAATCGTTTGATATATTTTCATCAATCTTTACAGAACTGAAAGTCATCATAGGACCAAGTAGATGTGCAAAAGACAAGAACACCCTGACTTCACTACTTTCTGGAATTATGGCCCATTTAACATCGAAAGTAGTGGTTTTGTTTAATACTTATGCCTCATATGTGATTTAAAAGTATTTTGGGATATTTTATGACCATTTACAGAAACCAAAGCACCTTAAGACGAGATGCAGAATCTGGAATTCAGAAACCATAATTAATATTTCCTCATTTCGTGAGTCATGGCCCTTTGAGCACTTTTAAATGGTTACTTTTGTCATTTCCCAATGCTGTTCTGTAATTTGAGATTTCCATTTCAAAAGTAGTAAAACCAGATTAATGGTTCTTGTTTTGTGTACATTGTCTCGTAAAATCGATTTAAGCCCCCCAGTGGAAATCGGTTCACTGACCGTTCCAAGGCGGTTCTTCTGTCGCGGTTTATTTTTTTATGGTATGTCTTGAGTGTCTGTATCGCTAATATTATTTTGTTCTGGATAGCCAATTGGCCATTTTGTGGGAAAGTAACTGTCCTTTTGGCTTTCCGCTATTGATCTTTCAATTAGGGTGTAGTTGTTTCATGTCTGTGCTTCTTTCCCTTTGGTGTCTCTTATGGGAGCTGTGGGTTAATTGTATCGATTCCTGATCATTGCCTCCACTTCTATTTTACATTTCGGCAAAGTTTCATGAAAACATCTCAACTCGTTTTCAAGTTACAGGGCGTATACGACGTCCCCGCCCACCGGGGCTTAAAGAAATAGATAGGCTACATGATGCTTTCACGCAGAGCTGAAACCGGCTGCACACGAGTACTGGTGAACCGCTAGAGAATCTAAGTCTGCCAAGGCAAAGCGGTGCGAGTCGGACTGTCCATGCTTACAAACCCTACTGGTTTCATTGGGCGACTGGGTTTGAGATGTTATTTCGTCATAGTATCGGGTAACAGTCCCACAAAATTGGAAGCAAAGTCTCCAAAATGACCTTTTATACAGTGTTGACGGGTACGTTAAGCCACAATTCAAACAAACAGAACAGGGCGTATACGAGTACATGAAACAAAAACGAACAAAACAAAAAAAAATGTATTTAATATTCAGAAGGCCATGACCACAAAACCAAGAAACCAAGTACATGTATTACACATGTAATCATATAGTGTTTTCAGTCCTGTACATTTTTTTGAAAATGCATGAGACGGTTATAAAGTACCCAAGGAATCACAAAAACCACTGTTTTAGTTTTTCAAACGGTCATATTTTCAAAAGAAGTTCTGAGCCAGAGTTATGGTCCTTGTTTTCTGCACATCTTTTTGAATTTCTGTTAAAACCACAGTTCTTATTGTTCAAAGGACCATTATTCCGAAAGTAGAAAAGTAAGAGTTATGGTTCTTTTCTTCTGCACGTCGCTTTGCATTTGTTAAAACCACTGTTTTCCTTGTACCAAGAGCCATAATTCCGAAAATAGTAAAGTTAGAGTTATGGTTCTTGTCTCCAGTACATTGCCTGATTGTGCTTTGCTTTTAGTTTAAGTTCCAGGATAATAATTTATTCTTTCTAAAATGATCACATATACATTGAAAACATGAGATAAATTTTCAAAAGATCTATAGAAAAATATGTCATGTCAATATACAAATTTGGAAAAAGATGACATATAAGTATATCTTAACATCTTTTATTTAGCTATAAAATGATTTTCCTAATTCGAAATGCAATAAATACTATGTTAAATTGTCGTTTCCGTACATACTTATAATAAATATACATCTCGAGATAATCTAACAAGAAATATGCAGAAACAAATAAATAAGTGAAGATATTTCTCTTCACTTCTGACAAATAAATCTTTATCTCAATATAAAAATTTCTGAACTGATGAGACTTATATGTCGTGATCTAATGAGACGTTTACGCTTCCGTTAAAAATGTCTAAAATATTAGTTAAAAAAATAAAAGACTGAATTCATTTTCAAAATTAGGCATGTTCCCATTCTTGTTTAAGAAATAGATCAGCTCTAACTGTGATTTGATGAGTAATAAATCACAGTTTGTAGGTCAGTTGTAAAGTAGACAAATCACGAGCGCGTAGCGCGCGTGATTTGTCTACTTACAACTGACCGACAAACTGTGATTTATTACTCAATAAATCACAGACTAGAGCTGATCTATTTCGATTCTAACACGCTGAAAATCGGCAATAATGTTGTTGTTTCCTTCAAAATCTCACAACTTTTCGCCATTGTTAGAAGAAATCCCGCTAAAATTAACGACTGAAACACATGCATTTACATCCTTTTCTAACGTTTTCGATGCGAGAAAATGACGTTACACCGTCTAACGTCAAGGAAATCAACTAGTGACGTCATCAATTGGCAGTTTTTAATGACGTCACTTGTCACGCTCTTCCTAGCCGTGATTTGTTGTAGAATAGAACACGGTTGTTTTCCATTGCCTATATAGGCGCGCTGTGTTAGAATAACCTATATTTTTTTCTAAATAATATGCCACGTATGTCTTCTCATGATGTGTGAAATATCATGAAATTTTGAAACCGGTATCATACATATAAGACCCATTATATGCGCTTATGTCGGTTTTGAGCAAGCTTGTACGATTTGATAATATTAATACAGAAACGAAAACAAATAAGCTCATGATATTAAAATAGTCCTTCAATATTACGATGGACATTATTGAAGATCAAGTTGAATTGTATTTTTAAGACTGATAATTTGTGTAAAGGGTATTCGTCTGAGCAATGAGTAAATCAAGGAGCTCTCTTGAGACCCACTTTTCTTTAATCTAAGTTATAGATGCAGGGCCTCACGTAAAATAAATTCAAACTTCGAAGAAAATCCGCGCATGGGCAGATTTGAGACCCCAGCTTTGTTTAGCCCGCACGAATCATCACGTGAACAAGTCCGTGAAATGAAGGCCCCCCCTAAACCCCACTTCATATAGAGAAAACTGGGGTTTACGGGGGTATACACTATTTTTCTTATTTTTTCTCCAAGACATAGGTTGTGGGTACTCGTTAGAACCGCCTCAATGAGGCGGTTCTAACGAGTACCCACAACCTATGTTTCGAGCATTTATAAGAAAAATACCACGGATTTTCATCAGAAAAGTAGCCATTTTGGAGGTGTAAAAAAAAAAGGTACTTTGTCGCACGGGTGTGTTTTCGCAATGTGCTTTCTAACTCATCAGTGCAACAGCTCTGAGAACACAAAAAGCAAATAACCAAAGAGATGGTGTGGACTCAAACCAATGGTGAGGACTCAACAGCAACAAACCACTGAAATGCTGGAGCAAAAGAAAACCAATAGTTAGACTACGATGGGCCCAACCAGAGACAAATCCTACCCAAGCAAAGCGAAATGAGTCCGACCGTCCATGCTTATAAACCCTATTGGTTTCATTGGGCTGCAGGGCTTGAAATGTCATTTCATCTCAACATCGTGTAGAAGTCCCACAAAAATGGAAGCAACGTCTCCAAAATGACCTATACAGTGTTGACGGGGACGTTAAACATCACAAAAGCCCAGTCTATTTCTCCAAGCCCAGATGGGCGTGGGCCGTTTTGTCAGACATACCTTCTTAACCCATATGTGACAATGGAATCGTTCACCTTTGGAATATTCCATCCAGATTGAAGGGATGTCAGGTTTCTTTTGTGCGTGGTAAGTTTTTCTTACAGCAAACAGTAGACGCGGATCTTTTCTGCGACGTCTGATCTTGTCCTGTCCATGTCCCAAGATTTGTGTGTTTGATTTGAGGTTTAACGTCCCGTCAACACTGTATAGGTCTTTTTTTCTCCTATTACTGCTACTCGCTCACATCTGAGCATTACGAGCAGGATTTTTGGGTGGTAAACAGTACTTTTTTTTTTTAGCTCACCAGAGCCGAAGGCTCCGGGGGGAGCTTATTGGATAGACAGTTGTCCGTCGTCGTCGTCCGCGTTGTCTGCGTCGTCCGTCAACACTTTTAAACATCTTCTCCTCTGAAGCCACTGGGCCGATTGGGCCCAAATTTTATCTGTAGCATCCTTGGGTTGGGGAATTGAAAGTTTGTGTTTTTTATGAAAATCGTCGTCGTCCGCGTTGTCTGCGTCGTCCGTCATCACTTTTAAACATCTCCTCTGAAGCCACTGGGCCGATTGGGCCCAAATTTTATCTGTAGCATCCTTGGGTTGGGGAATTGAAAGTTTGTGTTTTTTATGAAAATCGGCTCGTTAGTTTGGTTGCTATGGCAACTTAGAGTTTCCATAGACTTATAATGGGGAAAATTGAAAAATGGCATTTACTGCCAAGTCATTGTAGATATTTTGACAAAACTTTTATAGAAATGTTTCTTGGGTAAACTCCTCTCAGCCATATGCTTTTGTGCCAACCTGAGGGTCCCCCAGGTTGTGCCGGGGCCACGCCCCACCCCCTCCACTTCATAAAATGCCATATATCACAGAAACCATTCAGATCCCGACCCCTAAACCATATATATTTTTGTTCCTATTGATAAGACGCATTCAGTGACACCAACCTGGGGGTCCTCAGGGATGCGCCGAGGCCATGCCCCACCCCATACACTTAATAAAAGGCCCAAAATCATGGAAACTATTTAGATCCCCACCCCTAAACCATATATATTCTTGTTCCTTATGATAAGACCCATTCAGTGACATCAACCTGGGAGTCCCCGGGATGCGCCGGGGCCATGGCCCACCCCCTCCATTTCATAAAAGGCCCTATATCTCGGAAACCTTACAGATCCCAGCCCCTAAACCATATATATTCTTGATCCTTATGATAGACACATTCATTGGCACCAACCTGGGGGTCCTCAGGGATGCACCGGGGCCTTGCCCCATCCCTTCACTTCACAAAAGGCCATATATCTCGGAAACTCTTCAGATCCTAACCCCTAAACCATATACATTATTGTTCATTATGATAAGACGCATTCAGTTCCTTATGATAAGACACATTCATTGACACCAACCTGGGAGTCTCCCGGGGCCTTGCCCCACCCCTCCACTTCACAAAAGGCCTTATATCTCAGAAACTGTTCTTAGCCCCACCCTAAACCATATATATTCATCTTCCTTATGATAAGACGCATTCAGTGACACCAGCTTGGGAGTCCCCGGGGCATGCCCAGGCCATGTCCCATCTCTTTACTTCATTAAAAGCCATATATCTCAGAAATAGTTAAAATCCCCACCCCTAAACCATATACTTGTTCCTTATGATTAGACTTGTTCAATCACACCAACCTGGGGGTCTCTTTGTGCTGAGGCAATGTGCCCCGCCCTTCCACTTCATAAAAGGCCGGCCCCGATAGCTCAGTGGTAGAGCTTCCGCTTCGGGAATGGGAGGTCGCGGGTTCGATCCCCGGCCGCGCCATACCAAAGGCGTGAAAAATGGTACTAGGAGCTCCCTTGGCTGACGCTCGCATTATCAGGGGTAGTCCTAGGAAGATAAATGAAGGCAGGTAAGTATTTGTTAGAGGATACTTTGTTTGTCGCAATAAAAGCTCTACAGAGCTTATGTTATTTGTTTCGAATATGCGACGTTAAATAAAGCTTCTTTGTCTTTATCTTTATCTTTTATCTTTTTAAAAGGCTTTATATCTCAGAAACCATTCAAATCCCCACCCCATAATCATATATGTTCTTGTTCCTTATTATTAGCACACCTACTGTAGGGGGGTCCACAGGGGACATTCCTATCCTTTCCACTTCATAAAAGGGCATCAAATCTCAGAAACCGTTCAGATTCCCACCCCTAAACCATATATATGCTTTGTCAGTATGATAAGACACATTTAGGGATAACAATCTTGGGCTTTCCTGGGATCAACAGGGCATGCCCCAACCCATCCACTGCTTAAGAGGCCTTACAGATCCCCACTGCTAAACCATATATATTCTTGTTCCTTCTGATAAGACACATTTAGTGATACCAACCAGGGCTCCATTGGGTCCATGCCCCACCCCCTCTACTTCATAAAAGGCCTAATGTTTCAGATACTGAGTCCACATAGGTGCTCATATGGACATGGGGGTTCATTTGGTAGATTAAAATGATCATCATGTTAAAATACATGGCTGCCATTGGGCAGTGCCCACCTGAGCTCTGGTGAGCATAGTGGCTCATGGGCCTCTTGTTTTCTAAGCTATGTGGATGAAGTGCCTTGCTCAAGGGCACAACACTGGTCAGCGCGAGGCTCGAACCCGCAACCTCTTGAACACAAATCCGATGCGCTACCACTGCACCAAAGCGCTCCAGCGTCTCATTTGGGAGACGTTGCTTCCAATTTTATTGGACTTTTACCCGACATTGAGATTGCCGTCATGGAAACTGCATATCAGCCAATTACAGTTAGTCTAAATATAACCCATGTAAGCCGCATACATATTTCCCTTTGGGGCACCTCTCTCATTCCAGGTGCGCAGGCGCTGAAACAAAATATGAACCAATCAGACATATCAGAAATGTACATGTATTTCACGAAATGCACGTGCTTTTGTTGTTGTCATATGCTACTTTGACATTTTTATTGGGGTTAAAACATTGTTTTCTCTGTTGCGCTGCATTTCTCCCCAGGATTGGATTGGCAATATCCTGCTTTAGTCCCCGCGGGGAATAAAAATATCACGCATATTTTTTTCTTTCGGAAACCGTACTTTATTCGTTCCTTTTTATTGATCAGTGTCTTTTAGACGCTTGGACACTGTTTACCGGCTTAATTATACATAAATCGACATGAAAAATACCTTGAAAGATAGGAAACATTATATGTTAATTACTTAACCAATAAAAATCGTTTTAAAATGACATTTTGGCGGGGAAAACTGTCAAACGCGGTGTTTTTGTGTCAGACGACATAAACTAAGAGGAAATCAATCGAATAGATTAAACATTTATCCTCATTTAAAATACGCCAATACTTTTAATCCCCGGGGACTAAAAGTATTAGCACTTTTTGTCATACTATAAGCACAAAGTCAGTTGATATATTTCATAATACGATTGTTTTAAAACACTTCCCCAAAAGATGCTGTTTTAGGGCATGCAGTTTATTCCGTAAATAGCAGTTTTTAAAAGTAAAGACATTTACGGAATAAATCGAATAGGTGTAACATTTATGCTAGTTCAAAATATGCCAATACTTTTAATCCCCGGGAACTAAAAGTATTAGCATTTTTTGTCATAGTATATGCACCAAATCAATTGATAAATTTCGTAAAATGATTATTTTAAGACACTTCCCCAAAAGATTTCCGAGCCCCATTTTCTCTATATAATATCCCAGAAACCCCTCTTCCCGGGGAATCTTCCCCTTGCAGTGCATTGAAGATTCTTGATATAGATCGTCGCTATATATATACTCCTGTTTTAGTCCCCGCAGATCACACTACGACTGTATGTATCCACACAAATTGCAAACCGATTAAATTGTCCTGCAACAAGGGAATTGCTTTTTTAGGGCATGCAGTTTATTCCGTAAATAGCAGTTTTTAAAACTAAAGACATTTACGGAATAAATCGAATATATGTACCATTTATGCTCATTAAAAGTATGCCAATACTTTTAATCCCCGGGGACTAAAAGTATTGGTTTTTTTTTGTCATAGAATATGCACAAAATCTATTGATAAATTTCGTAAAACGATTATTTTAAGACACTTCCCCAAAAGATTTCCGAGCCCCATTTTCTCTATATAATATCCCCTCAAGAAAACCCTCTTCCCGGGGAATCTTCCCCTTGCAGTGCATTGAAGGTTCCTGATACAGATCGTCGCTATATATATACTCCTGTTTTAGTCCCCGCAGATCATACTACGACTGTATGTATTCACACAAATTGCAAAGCGAATAAATGGTCCTGCAACAGGGGAAATGTTGTTTTAGGGCATGCAGTTTATTCCGTAAATAGCAGTTTTTAAAAGTAAAGACATTTACGGAATAAATCGAATAGGTGTAACATTTATGCTAGTTCAAAATATGCCAATACTTTTAATCCCCGGGGACTAAAAGTATTAGCATTTTTTGTCATAGTATATGCACCAAATCAATTGATAAATTTCATAAAATGATTATTTTAAGACACTTCCCCAAAAGATTTCCGAGCCCCATTTTCTCTATATAATATCCCCTCAAGAAACCCCTCTTCCCGGGGAATCTTCCCCTTGCAGTGCATTGAAGGTTCTTGATATAGATCGTCGCTATATATATACTCCTGTTTTAGTCCCCGCAGATCACACTACGACTGTATGTATCCACACAAATTGCAAACCGATTAAATTGTCCTGCAACAAGGGAATTGCTGTTTTAGGGCATGCAGTTTATTCCGTAAATAGCAGTTTTTAAAACTAAAGACATTTACGGAATAAATCGAATATATGTACCATTTATGCTCATTAAAAATATGTCAATACTTTTAATCCCCGGGGACTAAAAGTATTGGCTTTATTTGTCATAGAATATGCACAAAATCTATTGATATTAAAATTTCGTAAAACGATTATTTTAAGACACTTCCCTAAAAGATTTCCGAGCCCCATTTTCTCTGTATAATATCCCCTCAAGAAACCCCTCTTCCCGGGAAATTTTCCCCTTGCAGTGCATTGAAGGTTCTTGATATAGATCGTCGCTATATATATACTCCTGTTTTAGTCCCCGCAGATCACACTACGACTGTATGTATCCACACAAATTGCAAACCGATTAAATTGTCCTGCAACAAGGGAATTGCTGTTTTAGGGCATGCAGTTTATTCCGTAAATAGCAGTTTTTAAAACTAAAGACATTTACGGAATAAATCGAAAATATGTACCATTTATGCTCATTAAAAATATGCCAATACTTTTAATCCCCGGGGACTAAAAGTATTGGCATTTTTTGTCATAGAATATGCACAAAATCTATTGATAAATTTCGTAAAACGATTATTTTAAGACACTTCCCCAAAAGATTTCCGAGCCCCATTTTCTCTATATAATATCCCCTCAAGAAAACCCTCTTCCCGGGGAATCTTCCCCTTGCAGTGCATTGAAGGTTCCTGATACAGATCGTCGCTATATATATACTCCTGTTTTAGTCCCCGCAGATCATACTACGACTGTATGTATTCACACAAATTGCAAAGCGAATAAATGGTCCTGCAACAGGGGAAATGTTGTTTTAGGGCATGCAGTTTATTCCGTAAATAGCAGTTTTTAAAAGTAAAGACATTTACGGAATAAATCGAATAGGTGTAACATTTATGCTAGTTCAAAATATGCCAATACTTTTAATCCCCGGGGACTAAAAGTATTAGCATTTTTTGTCATAGTATATGCACCAAATCAATTGATAAATTTCATAAAATGATTATTTTAAGACACTTCCCCAAAAGATTTCCGAGCCCCATTTTCTCTATATAATATCCCCTCAAGAAACCCCTCTTCCCGGGGAATCTTCCCCTTGCAGTGCATTGAAGGTTCTTGATATAGATCGTCGCTATATATATACTCCTGTTTTAGTCCCCGCAGATCACACTACGACTGTATGTATCCACACAAATTGCAAACCGATTAAATTGTCCCGCAACAAGGGAATTGCTGTTTTAGGGCATGCAGTTTATTCCGTAAATAGCAGTTTTTAAAACTAAAGACATTTACGGAATAAATCGAAAATATGTACCATTTATGCTCATTAAAAATATGTCAATACTTTTAATCCCCGGGGACTAAAAGTATTGGCTTTATTTGTCATAGAATATGCACAAAATCTATTGATATTAAAATTTCGTAAAACGATTATTTTAAGACACTTCCCTAAAAGATTTCCGAGCCCCATTTTCTCTGTATAATATCCCCTCAAGAAACCCCTCTTCCCGGGAAATTTTCCCCTTGCAGTGCATTGAAGGTTCTTGATATAGATCGTCGCTATATATATACTCCTGTTTTAGTCCCCGCAGATCACACTACGACTGTATGTATCCACACAAATTGCAAACCGATTAAATTGTCCTGCAACAAGGGAATTGCTGTTTTAGGGCATGCAGTTTATTCCGTAAATAGCAGTTTTTAAAACTAAAGACATTTACGGAATAAATCGAAAATATGTACCATTTATGCTCATTAAAAATATGCCAATACTTTTAATCCCCGGGGACTAAAAGTATTGGCATTTTTTGTCATAGAATATGCACAAAATCTATTGATAAATTTCGTAAAACGATTATTTTAAGACACTTCCCCAAAAGATTTCCGAGCCCCATTTTCTCTATATAATATCCCCTCAAGAAAACCCTCTTCCCGGGGAATCTTCCCCTTGCAGTGCATTGAAGGTTCCTGATACAGATCGTCGCTATATATATACTCCTGTTTTAGTCCCCGCAGATCATACTACGACTGTATGTATCCACACAAATTGCAAAGCGAATAAATGGTCCTGCAACAGGGGAAATGTTGTTTTAGGGCATGCAGTTTATTCCGTAAATAGCAGTTTTTAAAAGTAAAGACATTTACGGAATAAATCGAATAGGTGTAACATTTATGCTAGTTCAAAATATGCCAATACTTTTAATCCCCGGGGACTAAAAGTATTAGCATTTTTGTCATAGTAAACGCACAAAATCTATTGATAAATTTCGTAAAACGATTATTTTAAGACACTTCCCCAAAAGATTTCCGAGCCCCATTTTCTATATATAATATCCCCCCAAGAAAACCCTCTTCCCGGGGAATCTTCCCCTTTCAGTGCATTGAAGGTTCTTGATACAGATCGTCGCTATATATATACTCCTGTTTTAGTCCCCGAAGAGACTATGTTTCCACGCGCAATGCATGAGATATCTACATCTGATTTACTCCGTGACTATCTCTAGGATATTTTTATTTTTAGAAATAAAGCGCCTGGTGACCCTGATCAGGCATTTTTCGTGTTTTGACGACATTTTAAAAAAGTAAAAAACCTTAATATTTTTATTCCCCGCGGGGACTAAAGCAGGATATTGCCATTGGATTATGTAAGGTACGTTTTTACATATATATGGCAACATCAGGTCATTGAGAAAATACAGCTACTATATCTATATTTTTTTCTCCAAGAGTATGATTCAAAATCAATATATTCTCAATCAGTTTCGCTGGCAATAATTTGAGTTTCCCATACTTCTGCTTCTGCTTCAATACTGTGCAGGGCTTTTCAGCGTAACGCACAGGGAGAGAGAGAGTTAGTCGCGCTGAAGGAGGGTTTTAAAGCCCTCAAGTGTCTCTGCATGCACGACTGCTGCTTCAAGGTGATTCCACTCTAACACAGTTCTTACAAAGAATGAGTGTTTTAATTGATCACTATTGCACTGTTTAACTATAAATCCTCTATCGTGGTTTACTGTGTGTCTTTCAAGTAAGTTTGTGTATGTGTAGTCACTATATTTTTTAGGTTTAACTGTTCTTTTAGGTTTGTGTGGTGTTAGCACCTCATCTGGATTTATTGCTGGAACCAGCCCCTCGACCACCTTAAAAAGAAAAATGAGTCTGCAACTACTGCGCCTACGTTGGAGTGTTTCCAGGTTTAGTGTTTCAAGCATGTTAGTGACACTGCCTTCTTCTCTAGAAGTGTAATCTCCGGTTATAAAACGCGCTGCCTGTCTTTGAACTCTTTCAAGTTTTTCAATGTCCCGGATAAGATAAGGGTCCCAAACTATTGATCCATAGTCGAGTACTGATCGCACCAGCGATATATATGCCGTTTTACGACAATCCTGTGGGAAATTTCTAAGGTTTCTTCTCAAAAACCCAACTGTGGAATTCGCTTTGCTAGTTATTTTAGTTATATGTGATGACCATTTCAGGTTTTCGGTTAAAGTAAGACCATAAATGATGGTTGGATGACATTGAATTGAAAATAGTTTTTTTTTATGTACTTAGACTGATATGTTAGACTGTTGTCTTACAGTCTTATACTCGGCCCCCGCCCATCGGGGCTTGAAGAAATATATGGGCTGCATGATACTTCCATGCAGAGCTGAATGCTGACTGACCCGCACACGAGTACTGGTAAACCGCTTAGAAGATCTAAGCCTGCCCAGGCAAAGCGGTGAGCACAAGTCAGACCGTCCCTATTGGTTTCATTAGGCGACAGGGCTTGAGATGTCAATTCATCTCAATGTCGGGTAAAAGTTCCACAAAATTTGAAGCAACGTCTCCAAAATGACCTTTACAGTGTTGACGGGGACGTTAAACCTCAAATCAAACAAACAAACAAAAACAGTCTGTTCATGACAACCCCTATCTTTGCAAACAGTGTAAATCTAGATCAGATGGCTTCTGAAGAAGCCATCTGATCAGGATCTACACTGTTTGGCATTCAGTTTATGAAGGCATTCAGTTTATGAATTTGTAGAAATAAATTACATCAAGTAATTTGATTGGTTGATAGACAGAAATGGCTGTGGCTTAAATGAATATTCAGCAAGATAAGGGATAAACCCCTCGACCACGAGTCAAGTGTTTTACCACTGTACAAATGTGCCACAACCTACTAACAACACTATTGTTGGTGTCCTAGTTAAAATGTTGCTAATTAACCCTTTTTGTACCAAATGGAATCTTCCTCCTTATATATAGAGCAGGAGTCCATCTGTCCATTTCAAAATTTAGGGGTGACTGAACTTTTAGAAAACAGTCAAGGCCCTGATCAGATGCCGGGTTCTGTGGCGTCTGATCTGGGCCTGCACTGTTTGCCAGGGTACCCGTTTTGGGGTTTCTGGTAAACAACTTTGTCACAAGCAAAAGTATATGAATAGGGTCTATATGCAGGGACGGTCTGTCACTCGCGCAACTTTTCCTGGCTGCAGAGGCTTAGCCATTCAAAGCAGTTTACCAGTACTCATGTGCGGTCAGTTTCAGCTCTGCATGGAAACACCATGCAGCCCAATCTATTTCTTCAAGCCCTGATTTGACGGGAGAGCTTGAGATGTCATTTCATCTTAATGTTGGGTAAAAGTCCCACAGAATTAGGAGCGAATTATTGTCTCCAAAAATGACCTCACTAGTGTTGACGGGGATATAAAACCTCAGTTCAAACAAATACGAGCAAAAGCATATAGATTACAGTAAAATTCCTACATGTATATTAGACCACTTTTTGAATTCTTCAAGAGTGGTCTTAAAAAGCAGAATAAGTCTTAATTTTAGTGGATTTTATACTGTACAAAATGAAACAGTAACGTGGGTAAAACCTGTGTCCTTGTAAGAAAGAAACATCCCTCATGTTTGCTCAAGTTGGACTACCAACGTGCCTAGTATACAGCACGCTGAAGATTAAAGTAGCAGAAACCTGTTTAGGAATACAAAATGGTGATTCAAAATCCTGTTTCCAATTTCAGTAAATCACACACTTAACCCTGGTCCTGCTAATCCCGGATATGCCTTATCTTTGAAACACTGTAGATCCAGATCAGATGGCTTCTGACGAAGCCATCTGATCAGGATCTACATTGTTTGCCATTCAGATTGTGAATTTGTTGCAATAATTTGCATCAAGTAATTTGATTGGTTGATAGTCGGTAGTGGGTGTGGCATATTGTCACGTGACTTCCGGTGAGTGGGAGGTTGAGCTAGCCCGCGGCTCCGTTCAGCCTCACATACACCCAAAGGCAGCGTGCGTCAAGATAGACGAGGGGTGGTCTAATCGAGAAAGAATCAGGTCCAAGTAACACAAATATTTATTTACAACATCACTTCAATAAAACAGTACACGTCACTTCAATAAAACAGTACACGTCACTTCAATAAAACAGTACACGTCACTTCAATAAAACAGTACACGTTACTTCAATAAAACAGTACACAACACACACTCACTTATGGAAAACAACAGTTACTTATGTCTTACATTTAAGACACAATGCTCTTAGGAGCAATAAGAGAATTCCTTTTCTGTTCCCATTTTTAGGATTTTTAATATACGAGATGTGTTCATTTTTTGAACCATACACGTTTAAGGAGATCTCTCTGATACACGGGACGCCTTATGCCTCCTTCACACGTCCTTCATGTTGGAGATTCTTCCTTCATATAAGAGATTCGTTTCTGACTACGTCAAGTATGGATTACCCTCTTGGCTTGCAAAAATAGTCGATTAGATGCTACTACGGGCCACAGGCCATTTGTAGATCATAAAGCCTTGTAGACGTCTGAAATTAACGAACATCTCATAATAATCTCTGCCAACCTCAACTTTTCAAATTCTCTCCCTGATGTGTGATGCCATGCCCGCGCAAGTGGGGGGTTGTGAAACTTTCAAGATAATTTGACCTTTGACAAATGCGATAAATGAAAGCCACCCTCATTGCACGGGAAACCTGCATAACAGATCACTAGGAGCGGGCAAGCGAGCGTTATATCAACGTATATTCAACGTCAACGTCAATTTGACGTCACGACGTTGCGGCCGAATACACGTGGTGGGACTGATATAACCTCAGTGCACCATAGCTTACTACATTTAAGACAAAACTATTACACTTAAGAAACGAGCTTATACATGTACAAATAAAATACAGAAACATTACACTTTTAAATGATTGAAATTGTCCCTTAGAACGGCATTGCGCAAACAACCAATGCGTTACCATAAATATAATGTTCTTCTAACAAAACATATGGCTGAAAATGACGGTGCAAAAGTTTGCCATTGTTCCCTACTTCTGCCCAGAATACGGACCGCGCCCACACGTTAGAACAGTATCACTGCGTGAGGCCGTTCTAACGAGTACCCAAAATCCGCATGCCAAAGCAGAAACACGAAAAAATGAGTGCACCACCGTTATTTTAACACTGCAGCGACAATGTATCGCTCGGAGTACTCTGATATAAGTACACCGACTCTAAACTAAGCATAAAGGGTACTATCTATGACAACCAGCCATAGATGCTGGGACTCCTCGCCTTGCCAACAGACGGCGAGTAAAGGACATTATTTTGTCATCCATAATCGAGTACAGTATGCTCGCCCAGTCTTACAGGCTAGACCGGTGAGCAAAATGTACTCCCCTCAAAATATCTGGAAACTCTGCTTGGAGCCATATGATTGATAAAAAACATATCGCGCGTAGACACAGGTGGCGTCTGATCAGGGTCTACAGAAAATGCACCCTGGCACTATTTCATTAAAACTTTCTTTGGATCTGAACAGTCTTCCAACGAAAGAAGAGAAAAAACATGTACAATAACATTATTGCGAAAATTCAGTGCTGCGTCTGATCAGGACCTTCAATGCAATGAAGCGCCGATAATGATGGTATGTGTGACCTTAAACTGCGCCTGATCAGAATCTACACAAATTATATTGCAAAAAGATGCGTGCGTGCGTGCCCTATGAACAAACGCCGTCTTACACGGTATCTTTTAATCCTAACGCAGTTATCTCCCCTACTATGAAAGGTACATAAATCGCCAAAATTATCTACCCTTACAATAGATGGCGATCCGTGTAAGCAATAGATCCAACGCTTAAGTTCCATTTCTTCTCTGCCCAACACTAAGGTGCCCCCCTATGTGCTGTACAGGGAAAAGAAATGGCAATATTAACACAAGGAGGATACTGACAAGCAAGAATAGGGCTGCATCTAAGAATCAAAGATAATAAATAAAAATCATTTTACTCACTGCTATCGGCCTATGCACGATACTGCAACATCGGCTCTGGAAATATTGTCCCACACCCGATGCTGAGCGGTCAGTCACTTGTATAAGGATGGGTCAGTACACGTGTACGATCATGCGATGGCCTTGCCACAATAGCTCGCAAAGTCGGGTCGCCTGATCGACACGCCACCTGTATGGAGGACCACATAGGCCAGCCAGCAGAGAATAACAGAGGGTTCAAGAAGGTTAGTTGGTTAGAAAATACGCCCTCTTAACAAGATCTGTCTGATTTGACAGACGTAACTTCCATCAAGAACATATGTTTAGGTGTGTGCAGGTCCGAAACCGTCCGAAAAGAACGAAGAAACCTACGTTTATCAAGGAAAACATAATTGGACAGTTTTCTTGAGAAGGTCTAGCTACCGTAGCACAAAAAAATATAAGAATTCGGTTAACTTGTAAACATGTCAGTATTGCTCTCTTGTAAGAGAACAAGTAATTACATGCCTATAAGTTTCGGGTTGAAAATAAGAAACCTTGTCGTGACACATGTATGAATATTCAGCAGGACAAGGGTTAAGGAGAAAGGATACACCTGGCTGATTTTCTGCCATTTTTCAAAGGGAGATGATTTTTGGGACTTCCTGTTCGCTTTTCTATAAAGTCTGTCCCACTGAAAAAGGGTCTACATCTACTCCTTTGAGAGCTTAGCCCTATTGACATGGGAGACAAAAATACTTTTAAAGGCATTACCTTCCCTGAAGGTGAATACAGTCCAACCTGTGTTAAGCAAGCACCTCAGGGATAATGAAAATGTGCTTGCTTAAGACAGGTGCTTGCTTAATACAGGTGAATTTTAATGCATTTGCTTTTTTCGGGAACTAAATGCCCGCTTGCTTAAAGGGGCTCTTACACTGTCACGACTTTGACCACGATTGTCCACGACTGTTCACGACCAATTGGGACCATGAAAATCGTGGCAAATCGGGGCATACATGGTTCCGATTTCACTACCCTACGAATACTCACGACATTGCTACGACACTTCTTCTAACAATCACGATTGCTGTACGATAATGGAGCCGATTTACAATGATCCTCTACGATCGACCACGATGTCTTACGATCCTCTAGGATTCTTCTACGACTGCACCACGATTGCTTCAAGATATCAGACGATCATACACGATTTCTCACGATCCCTGCAAGACTGCTCTACGACCAAGGCACGATGATCAAAGACTCAGTACGATCATGGAGGATTCGATACGATTTACTCACGATTAACCAAGACTTCTCCCGATTCGTCAGGATTTATAACGATCTGGGTATATAAAAGTGTTCATCAAATGCACAGTGTCATTCAGTTTCAACCATTTCTGTAGAGCGACGTTAAACCCGAATTCACACACACACACACACACACACACACACACACACACACACACACACACACACACACACACACACACACACACACACATTTCTGTAGAGAGCATCTGACGAAAATGTTTTTGCAGCCAGGTCAAAGGCTTCTGTATCTTCAAAATTTAGTTCAGCTCGAACAAGACATGATCGAAAATGACATTGCAATGGCTGAACAACTGGAGGTGCAGAGGAACAGGAGGGACAGGTGACAGTTGACCATAGTTGCTTGGGTAATTATATGTACAAAGTTACGTGGAGAAAGTAGTGCGTTCGACATAGCGTCGGGATAAATCGTGCTAGCGCGTCATCAATCGTAGTGCATTCCTGGTGAATCTTGCATTGTCGTGAGCAGTCGTCAAGATATCGTAGTAGATCGTACGGCAGTCGCAACGGAAACGTAGAGGCATCGTAGATGATCTTGTCTCGTCGTAGCACAATCGTGGTAGAATTCAGTCACGATTATTCACGATTGGCCACGATTACCACGAAGACGGCTCACGACTGAGCTACGATTTCTCTACGACCCCTCTACGATTTGAAAAATGATGCCGACTCGTCACGAATGTTTTGAACATGTCCAAAACAGTCGTGGTCACTCCCGAACTATCACGATCAACCACGATTCCTCAAGATCTCTGCCGACTTCTCTACGACGTTATTCACGATTTACCACAATTTAAAAAATCGTGGTGAGTCGTGGCCAAATTCGTGACAGTGTAAGAGCCCCTTAAGACAGGTTGCTTGCTTAATAGAGGTGGCCACTAAGACAGGTTTGACTGTACATATCCCTTAAAAAGAAATTCTCTAAAGGAAGTAATTAGTTTCTGAGGAGTATGTGCCTCCATGGTTTAGTGGGTAAGAGCTGTGTCCCACCATTGTGGGTTTATGGCTCGCATGGGTCATATGAGACACCAAGTTCTGCAATGGAAGGCGAGATGGTTTTATCCCTGGGTATTCCAGTTTTTGCTCATCACTGTTTAACGATTGACTCAAATTTTAGTGAAATAATCTTGAAAGTTTATAAAACAAAAACCAAAAAAATACCCTGAGGAGCATTCTTTTTTTTTAAGGAGTAGGAAACACAATTTACAACACACAGTTTCCCTTGTTAACCCATTTTGTACCAGAAACCCCAAAATGGGTACCCTGGCAAACAGTGCAGGCCCAGATCAGATGTCGCAGAAAGCGGCATCTGATCAGGGCCTCCATTGTTTGCTAAAAGTTCAGTCATTTTCCAAATAAATTTTGATGAAATCACACCTGACACCCTAAATTTTGGAATGGGCTCCTGCTATATATAAGGAGGAAGATACCATTTGGTACAAAAAGGGTTAAAATTGCAGAAAAATATGACGGGCATGTTGATTTCCTTTTATTCCCTGCTGCCTTTTACTTTCAGATTCTAGCTGTTTTATGTATAGCCTGCAACATGCATCCACTTTTCGGTCCACCGAGTATGGAAAGAGATGTCAATTCTGTCACTATGAAAAGCATTGGAATTATGGAAGCTTCACATTGACAACAAAGACTCGCAGGTATGCATAAAACGGGCCAGGTATTCAAAATGAACACTGTTGTTAGTTGACACAATTAAAAATTTGATCATTCAATATGGCAAATATGCTAATATTTTTGCTAAAAAAAAATGTGAGTAGCTTCAGCATATGCAAAAGCCTCTCACACTTGGTCAGCAAAAATACCAGAAATTTAGATATTGTACTCTCTAGAACAGCCACTAACCCTTTTTCTACCGGAAACCCCAAAACGGGTAGTTGGCTGACAGTGCAGACCCAGATCAGACGCCGCAGAATGCGGCGTCTGATCAGGGTCTGCACTGTTTGCAAACAGTTCAGCCATTTTACAAATAAATTTGGTCAAAAACACAGCCTGACACCCCTAAATTTTGTAATGGACTCCTGCTATATATAAGGTGGAAGATTCCATATGTTACAAAAAGGGTTACTGAACAACTGGCCCATAATATATTCCATAATACAAAATCTATAAGACATTTAGTTTTAGAAAGTCCAGTTCAATATCAGGGCTATCAGGCTTGTTTTATTTTTTAAGTTTATGAAAATTACTATACCGTAAAAATCCTAAAAATTCAAACACTTGGAGGACTTGCTGTTTTACAATTCAGCAAGGATCTCAAAATGGGCAGATGGCATGGCAAATAGTGTAGACCCTGCTCCTGTAGTCTGATCTGGGACTGCACTGTTTACTCAGGTCTATCTGTCCCATTACTTAGGATCATTATGGTATTCAAGCAAACAGTGTAGACTGATAAGACCAGTTGCCAAAGCATGCGGTGTCTGAACTGTGGCTTCACTGCTTGCCTGGCAATGTCGGCCTATCGGTCATAGTTATAAGCATTTGTATAAGCTGAAAATTTTCAGCTCATCTGTCAGGTAGTGAGTGACAAGGTGACCTTTTGTGATCAATTTTTGTCCATGAAACTATTGGTTTCATTGAGCGGCAGGGCTTGAGATGTCATTTCATCTCAATGTCAGGTAAAAGTCCCATAAATTTGGAAGCAACGTCTCTAAAATGACCTTTACAGTGTTGACGGGGACGTTAAACCTCAAATCAAACAAAATAAAATTATCAAAGTACATCTCCTAAACTACAGAATGGATTTTGACTAAACTTCACAGGAATGATTGTTAGTCGGTCTTTCAAAGTTGTTCTGGTCCATTGCACATCTAGGTCACAGGAGCCAGAAAAAGATTTTTTAGCTGAAAACTAAAAATTCAAATCTTCTCTGAAACCGCAAGGCCTAGGTCTTTGATATTTAGTATGAATGCTCATCTAGTGGATCTCTACAAAGTTTGTTATAGCCTTTGGGCCAAAACTGGCCTGGCACGGGGGCCCACATATATGGAAAACCTTTAAAAATCTTCTTGTTGGACACCAGAAAGCCCATGTCTTTGGTTGATACTTGGTATGAAGCTTCATCTAGTGGACCTCTACCAATATTATTCAAATTATAGCCTTTGGGCCAAAAATGGCACCGCCCCGGGGCCCACATGATTAATATAAACCCAAATAGGGAAAAACCTTTAAAAATCTTCTTGTCTGAAACCAGAAGGCTCACATGTTTGATATTTGATATGCAGCTTCATCTGATGGACCTCTACCAAGATTGTTCATATTATAGCCTTGGGACAAAAATTGACCCGCTCCCAGGGCCCACATGTTTTACATAGACTCATATTTAAGGAAACCCTTTAAAAATCTTCCTTAACCAGTGGATGGCCACACAGCACGGTCCTTGGGTGACCCTCTACAAAATTCTCCATCTGTTCTGCTCTGGTGAATAAGATGAGCTAAAAATGTAAAACCTTTAAATTACTTCTCCTCCTTAACAGTGGATGGATTTTGAAATTACTTCACAGGAATGTTCCTAGGCTGACCCCTGCCAAAATTGCTCAAACCGTTCTGCTTCATAAACCTTTAAACAACAACTCCTACTTTACCAATGGATGGATTTCAAAATAATTTTGCAGGAATGTCCATTGGGTGACCTTTGACCAAAATTGCTCAAACAGTTTTGCTTGGATGAAAAAGATGGCTTCCAGAGCTAAAAATAGAAAAAAAAAACTTTAAAAGACTTCTCCTCCTTAAGCAGTGGATTAATTATTTCACAAGACTGTTCCTTGTGTGACCTTCTGCCAAAGCTGCTCAAATTGTTTTGCTTAGATGAACAAGATGGCCACCAGAGCTGAAAATAGAAAAACCTGTAAATGACTTCTGCTTAACCAGTGAATGGAAATAATTTTGTAGGTGACCCTCTACCAAAATTGTTCAAACCTTTCTTCTTGGATGAACAAGATGGCCACCAGAGTTAGAAATAGAAAACCCCTTTAAACCACTTCTTAGTTCAAATTGTTCTACTAAAAGGAAGCAACTTTATAGGAATGTCCCATGGGTGACCCTTAACAAAATTGCTCAAAATATTTTGCTTTACTAAGCATGATGGCCACCAGAGCTACAAATCTACTTGTGCTCCTAAACAGCCAGGCTGATATTGCAATAATTTCACAGAAATGTTCCCTGGGTGTGCTAAAACTGCTCAAACCCTCAACTCCACCATATTACCCACAATTTCCTTTGTACAATATGGATCAGGTGAGCAATCTAGGGATATATTGTAGCCCTATTGTTCTATTGCATGACATATTGTAAGCATCAGAGACAGACAGATAAACTCTCATTAATGTTTTGGAATTCATATTATATTTTAATGTCATGAGGTAAATGAATACACTCAAAATTATTGTATTCAGGCAATGGTTTAGCTAATGTTGTGTAGCTGTCCAACTGATGGGCTAGACCTGCTATCCTTGTAGTGGATGTTATTTTTTCTGTTTCTACACTTCAATTCTTTTGACTCTTTCTTTCATGTCCCCCACTTTCAACTCTTGCTTTCTTTGGGAGATGACACAGAAAGACCCTCAATGGTTGACATGTCATCCTCAGAAGCAAATTCTTCAATACATAGGAGCAAATTCTTCCCTATAAGTGCATACATTGGCAGTGGAAACAATTTAATGTTTTTTGAAAATACATGTGTTGCTCCGCCTGAAAGTGTTACCCATTCTTAAACCATTTTAAACAGAAGAAAAACATCCTCACTACACACACCTTGAGGGCCCTATAATTCTCGTAAATTTTTGACAAATTTGTTTCATGATCCAGCAAAGAGTCCAAAAGGTGCGGACAGAATGGCAAATAGTGTAGACCCTGATCAGACTGCTCCTTCAGGAGCAGTCTGATCTGGGTCTGCACTGTTTGGTAAGGCCTATCTGTCCCAACGCTGAGGATCATTACGGTATATTTAGCAGGAGTCCATTTTGAAATTTAAGGGTTACCGGTTGAGTTTGTTTTAGAAATTCAACAAGAAAATATCTAAATGTTTTGCCAACAGTGAAGGCATGGGCTCTGGCATCTAATCTGGGCTAGCACTGTTTTGAGGATTGCCAGTCTAAAATGGGTGAAGTTTTCCTAGAACTTATTATGATGCATGATTTATACACTATGGGGATTGTTACATTAATGATTTTTCACTGGTTTCTATCACATGCCAGGAACCCTATGCTCGAACATAAATTGTCAACTTATTCTGATATCATTTTACGCAACAAATCAGCAAGAGACACTAAGCAAAATTGACAGTGATTACATTCTTTTATTTTTCAAAGACTCCAAGGATGCTTACTGAATAGACAGTCGTCCATCAGCAGTATTGTCGGCTCCCTCAACATTTTCAAAAGACATCCAACATTTTCAAAAGCCATCTCTCCATCTCTTTTGAAACTGCTGGGCCGACTGAAACAAAACCTGGAGGAGCCTGCATGGGATAGTGGGAGAAAAGTTTGTATTGTCTGGGTTGATGACTTTCACTTACCCATATATGGTAAGTAAGAACTTTAGAATGTCTTCTAATGGCCGATGACCCTACAGGTAACAGACAAAGCATTTTGCTTTGGGTGCCTAGACTCATGAGTCTAAATTTTATTCAAAATTAGGCACCTGTGCCTAACTTTTGGGGCCTTGGGCCACTCCTGGCCCTACCAATCCTTAGCTCACCAGAGCCAATTAGGATCTTGGGGAGCTTTTAGCTGCAACATTCTAACTCTGGCACTGCTGTCAGATGTTTCTTTTTTATGTTAAGCTCAAAGACAGGAACTGAAATATTTTACGCCATCACAAGGTCCACCCAACTGGATCAAGAGCCCACTCACTTGTCAGTGATGACCATTGATTGGTCAATGTATTGTGTCATGATGTTACATGTTAAAATTTACATCATGTGCTGTACTGTTTTAAGGTCACAGATGCGAAGTTATGGTAGTTGACCGTCAAACATGATTGACTTGTCTCCACAGGGATTTGTGACAATCCTTGTACATTCTTGCCATCAAAGACACAGAGGTAAATTGAAATCTTTTAATCTGACAGGTTGGATATCCATTTATTTTCATTGTTGAACGAAGAGAATGTTGCAGCTACATCAAAATGGGTAGTATAGGATAGGCAGTGGTCTGTTGTCGTCTGCATAATTATGTGTCATCAACATTTTCAAACAACATGTCCAGGCCAATCAGAACCAAATTACATACATCTGTGGACACAAAAGCGTTCAAACTCCAATGAAGTACCTTTCAATGAATCTCTTTGCATCAAGTTAGATTGACAAGCAAATGTCATTCATCAGAGTAGTCTAAAACTGGATCAAGCAATATACATTGATTGGTCTTTTTGTGGCAAGGACTTTTTCTTCATTGACATTCGAGATTTATTCTGATTGGACAGTGGAGGGTTACAATGAAATATACAACCATTTGTGTTTTGAATTTATTCCTGTCTTGCAGTTGACCGACAGGATGTAAGGAAATATTGAATGAAACATCAGATCAAAATGAAATGAAGCTCATCAAAGTTTGAATGGATTTGTGTCCACAGGTGTAAGAAACCTCATGCGTTAGGGAAAAGAAAGTTTGTTTATGGGATCTTGGTCATATGGTGTTGGCTGGCCCATTAAACTCCAAAACAAACAAACAAGAACCAAGTTAGTTCAAATGGTAACCTTTGGCTGACCTTGACCTATTTTATGTCAAGGTCAAATTTGGACACATAGACATTTGTATGAAAAAAAAATCAAAACAGTGGATTTTACTCCATGACATAAGAATATAGTGGAAGTTTATCAGTCCAAAGGTCAAGTTTGTCTCAGATAGCTCCGATTCAGTACATGTATTTACATCTTCTCCACTAATATTGATTTAAACCAAATTATATGTGGAGCCTCTGTGGGATGAGGCAATGAAATTGTATTTGTGGGATTGGAATCACATAACAAGGTGGCCACCATGCCCATATATAGTAAAATTCATTTGGAAATCGTCTTCTCAGGAACCAAGGTGCAACATTGGTGATTGGATCCTTTCCCCCCCCCCCCATCCTTGTCACCACGAGGTATTGTAAGTTAGACTGAGCAAGTTCATCTCAGTGCACAAGGACCTGAACCTCATTGTCCAGAAGGTGCCCAGATAGTAACATACAAGTCCGCTCTGTATTGTCGAAGGAAAGACTTCATCCTCAGAAAGAAACAATTTAGAAGGAATGTTCTATGGGTGTCCCTCTGACAAAATTGCTCAAAATAGTTTAGTTCCACTCTGAACATGATAGCCACCAAATCTGAAAAAAAAAATCTCCCTTCTCAAACCACATACTGCACCATACCTACCATTTCATCTGTACATGTACAATAAAGATCAGGTGGGTGATCCAGGGCCATCATGGCCCTCTTGTTTATCAACTTTTTCCACTTTTACAACTTAGTTTTTTTCCATGTCAAGTTACTTTTAGAATAGGTACATTGTAAGAACAACTCCTCTTAAAGTTTGCTGGGGATCTTTTTGATTTTTTTTTACAGACATTTTTGTCATAGTCTGCACATGTGCATGGGCTTTTGGGGTTGTCCTCCAATAGGTTTTTGTCAACTTTTTCACTTTTAAATTTTTTTTCAGGTTCAGTTACTTTAACCCTTTTTGTACCAAATGAAATCTTCCTCCTTATATATAACAGGAGTCCATTTCAGAATTTAGGGGTGCCAAGGTATGTTTTCTTCAAAATTGATTTGGATTTGATTGATTGATTTGAAGTTTAACGTCCCCGTCAACACTGTAAAGGTCATTTTGGAGACATTGCTCCCAATTTTGTGGGACTTTTACCCAGCATTGAGATGAAATGACATCTCAAGCCCTGCCGCCCAATGAAACCAATAGGGTTTATAAGCATGGACGGGCCGACTTGCACCCCATTGCCTGGGCAGGCTTAGATCCTCTAGGCGGTTTACCAGTACTCGTGTGCGGGTCGGTTTCAGCTCTGCGTGGAAGCATCATGCAGCCCATCTATTTCTTCAAGCCCCAATGGGCGGGGGCTAAAATTGATTTGGAAAATTGCTGAACTTTCTGCAAACAGTGAAGGCCCTGATCAGAAACCCAATTTTGCGGCATCTGATTTGGGCCTGCGCTGTTTGCCAGAGTACCCGTTATGGGGTTTCTAGTACTTAATGGCTTAAGAATAGATACCTTGTGAGTGCAACACATTTTACTTTTTTGTACCAATCATTTTCAAACTTTGCATTTGGTTTTTGTATGGTATTAGGGTGTATATCTACTTTGGATGTAAATTGTTAGGTCTTGTCACTTTTTCTACATTATTAACTTTTTTTTTTTTTCTAACTTGAGATAATTAAATAGTGGATACTTCTTAAATTCCTACCTGAAATAAACATTATTTTTTTTTATGGGGCAGGAGGCAGGCAGTGGGACATCAACTTCACCAAAGTTCCATCTATATTCTGAAATACATGGTCACCAAAGAGTGGGTCCAGCGGGGGAGCAGGTTAGACATCAACTTCACCGAAGACTGATATATATTCTGAAATACATGGTCGCCAAAGAGTGGGTCCCGCGGGGATCCAGTTTCTTCTGTTGTCTTTTGCAATGTGGATTTTTGTGTTGTCCCTTTTGTTGTTTTCACCTCTTGGAAGTTGTACTTGCAGTGTTGTTTCTCAGGATTACTATGTCTGGGTATGTGTAGTAATACTCTTATGCTTGTTAGCTCACTAGAACCGAAGGCTCCATGGGAACTTACAGTATAGGCGGTGGTCCGCCATCCCTCTTCCGTGTCAGCGTCAACATTTTCAAATGACTTCTCTTCAGAAACTGTTGGGCCAATTGAAACCAAATTACATGTGGGTTCTTCATGGGTTGGGGGAAAGAAAGTTTGCCCATGGGATCTTGGTCACATGACCAAGATGGACACCATGCCCATCTGTGGTAAAAACCTTTAAAAATCCAATAGGGGCTTGAACAAATATATGGGCTGCATGATGTTTCCACGCAGAGCTGAATCTGGCCCGCACACTAGTACTGGTAAACCGCTTAGAGGATCTAAGCCTGTCCAGGAATCGCGGTGCGAGGCGGACCGTCCATGCTAATAAACCCTATTGGTTTCATTGGGCGACAGGGCTTGAGATGTCATTTCATCTCAGTGTTGGGTAAAAGTCCCACAAAATTGGAAGCAACGTCTCCAAAATGACCTTTACAGTGTTGGCGGGGATGTTAAACCCCAAGTCAAACAAACAAACAAACTTCTCAGGACCCAAATGGCTGATGACCGTGAAATTTGGTATGCAGCATAGGGGACTCAGGCCTACCAAATTTGTTCAAATGATGACCTTTGGTTGACCTTGAGCTGTTTTATGTCAAGGTCAAATTTGGTCACTTAGACATTTGTATGGAAAAAGGGCAAAATAATGGAGTTTTCCAATTGCATGGTAGCCTGTGGCATCAGAAATGACATTTGCAATCAGCTTTATGGAAGTTTATCAATTCCCAAGGTCATTTACTGACCTTTGTCCTGGTTAGCTCAAATTCAGTATTTTTATCTTCCTCTCCACTCAAACTGCTAGGTTGATTGAAACCAAATTACATGTGGAGCCTCTGTGGAAAGGGGGAAAGAAAGTTTGTAGGTAAGAACTGGGTCACCTGACCAATATGGCCGCCATGCCCATATATGGTAAAAACCTTTAGGAATCCTCTTCTCAGGAACAAATGGCTGATAACCTTGAAACTTGGTATGAGGACTCAGGCCCTACAGAATTTATTCAAATGATGACCTGTTGTTGGCCCTGACTTGCTTTACGTCAAGATGAAATTTGGCTACTTCAGACATTTGTATGGAGAAAACACAAAAAAGTGTAGTTTTCTGATTGCATGTTAGCCTGTGGCATCAGAAATGATATTTGCAGTCAGCTGATTCCAAACCAAACCAAATTACTTTTGGAGCCTCTGTGGGAAGGGGGAACGAAAGTTTGTTCGTAAGGACTGGGTCACATGACCAATATGGCCTCCATGCCCATGTATGGTAAAAATCATAAAAAATAATCTCAAGACCCAATAACGAATGGCCTTCAGACTTTGTATATAGAGTTAGGGACTTACGTCCCACCAAGTTCGTTCAAATGATGACCATTGGTTGACCTATACCTGCTTTACATCAAGGTCAAGTTTGGTCACTGAGACATTTGTATGGAAAAAAGGCAAAAACGGTGGATTTTTCTGATTCTGTGGCATCCTGTGGCATCTGAATTGATATTTGCAATAAGCTGAATTTAAGTTTATTAATTCCAAAGGTCAAGGTCATTTGCTGACCTTTGCCCTGGATGACTTAGATGCAGTATTTTATCTTCTTCTGCACTAAAACTGCTAACTGCTGGGCTGATTGAAACCAAATTACATGAAGAACCTCTATGGGACTCGGCAATTAAAAATGTTTCAAGGGTTTGTGGTCACATGACCAAGATGAGTGCCATGCCTGCATATGGTAAAAACCACATGACCTCTGGTGAGCGTAGTGGCCCATCGGCCTCTTGGTTTTTGTTTGTGAATGTCCCTGGGTTGGAGCCCCCCTCAGATTATGAGATGCCAAGTTTAGTGGGTTTTCTATGGGTACTCTGGTTCTTGCTTTATCTGCTTGATATAAGTGGAATAGTCTTGAAATGGCCATAAAACCAAAATGAAAAAAAAATGTTATAATAATTGTGGTCTCCACACAGTTCAAGCAACAAAGCCCAGTTCAGTTTGCCATATTTTAACTGAAGAAAAAAATGTATGATAATGGTTTTGACCTGACAAAGAGCAACTTTGAAACAAACATAAATGCTAGAAGAAATACAATTATCATCCTACCATTTTTGCACAGCATGGTATCAATATCCTACGCTTTATTAATTACATGGTATATGAAATCACCAAAATAGAACAAGCCTGTGCCATGCGAATGTAATCCTTTGAAAAGCAGGACAAAAGTGAAATTAGATGTCTCTAATAAAAAAAAAGAATTTAAATTTATAGCATCTATAAAACAAGATGAAAAAAACATTGGCAGCATGGTCTGTTCTTGTCATTGAAGTGACTTGCTTCTTTCAGAGTCCCTAGCTGTTTTCAGCCTTCAGGCACTATGTGAAATTCTGAAGCAGAAAATAATCTTTTTTGTTTTTTATTTTTCAGAGAAAAATGGCTTGAAATGTTGTGTAAATCATCTGCCCAGCATACCATTAACATATAATATCATTACGAAAACACACCTGTATGACATAGTGCATTTTTCACATCTCCAAAATGACTACTTTTCTGATGAAAATCCTTGATATTTTTCTTATAAATGCTCATAACATAAGTTGTATGTGCTTGTTAGAACTGCCTCGTTGAGGCGTTTCTAACAAGTACCCACAACCTATGTCTTGGAGCAGAAATAAGAAAAATAATGAATACCCCCGTAAACCCCAGTTTTCTCTATAGAAAGTGGGGTCTAGGGGGTCTTCATTTCACGGACTTGTAAGCCCTATTTTCCCTGAAAAATTTGAAGAAAAGAAAATGAAAATGTCATCTGCTTGTCATTATCAGCTCTTGAAGGTTTAATTTGATTCAGTCATGCAGTGAGATAGATTCTCATTCTTGGTAAAACAGCATGGAATCTGCAATAAATGGGTAAGAAGGCCATCCATTGAATATGCTATTAGCCACGTCATGCAAAAACAGGCCTGATGTTGTGTGCACTCACACAGATGCTTGATAATTATAGGGTAATTTTTGCTTTGTCCAGAAAACATATACATGTATGTACATTATGGTTACATGTTAGAATTGAGAAATTCGCTTGCAGTGTTACAACATTGCATCAACATTTATTTTATGTTAACTTAGTTGGTAGGCGTTTATAAAGGAATATATTGTCACAGAACGATGTTAGATACATATTTCCTCCTATTTATATGGTGAAAGACTTGGATCAGCCTGTGCACCCCAGAAATCTGATCAGACTCTTCTCTTGTACAGGACTGCTTGTACAAATCACAGACCAGAAGTGTTATCATTCTAGTTACGCAGGCTTATTGGACTCCTAGCTCGTATTTCTAAGCATACGCCATAGTGTTTATCACACATGACTTATTTTTTACCCATAAGATGCCAATCACAACATTTGTTGTCTGCTTTCTCGTAAATTCAAAAATCATTTTTGCAAACACTGTGGACACAGATCAGACTGCTCCTCTATGATCAGGGTCCACACTGTTTGCTTGTATGCAAAAATATGCTTAAAAAATATGCTTGAAATTCAGCAGACGACAAAAACAGATTGACATTTTAAGTTGCATAAGAGTTTACTACAGATTTTACATGCCTTTGTTCCATAAATGGAAAGTATAGGTAAAAGATTGTTAATGAATCTCAGTGTGTGTTTCATGTCATTTTTAGTTTGACGTACAAAGACGGACTATTTTGTGGAAGAGATTCCTGAAAAGTAGTGCTTTTTAAGGTAAGCTTTTGCTTCAACTTGTTAACCCTTGTCCTGCTAATCCCGGATATGCCTTATCTTTAAAACAATGTAGATCCAGATCAGATGGCTTCTGACGAAGCCATCTGATCAGGATCTACATTGTTTGCCATTCAGATTGTGAATTTGTTGCAATAATTTGCATCAAGTAATCTGATTGGTTGATAATCGGTAGTGGGTGTGGCATATATGAATATTCAGCAGGACAAGGGTTAATCTGTATGCTGCCAATCACAACAATTGTTGTCTGCTTTGACATTTGCTGGTTACTTCAAAAAGTCATTTTTGCGAACTGTGTGGCTGCTCCTTTCGGACCAGTCTGATCAGGGTCAAAGAATATGCAGCAGAGGACATAAACAGACATTGAGAGCATAGACTGCTGAAGGGTCCATAACTCATTTTACATGCAGTTTTTCATGGCATCTTATGGCTACTTAGCTCCAAAAAGAATCTTTTATAATACATACTAGCAGACGACATTTTCAAAAGACAACAAAAAATCAAAGCACTGAGAGTGCTGATAAGTCAATTGTTTGAGAACTTTGGACAGCATCTGGCAAATTTTTCAGCTGATTTGTGGTTTACATCCGGCTTAAAGAATATAGTAGGTTAAATCGGGCTTGATATATTGGACGGTCACTGATGAGACCTAATTTGCCAAAACTAGATGTACTGGATTTGCCATGTCCTTCCGTGATTCCATCATTCTGTGACTGTGATTCCATCATTCAGTGACTGCAAAATTAAAATGCCTTTTGCTTAACCCTTTTAGTTCCAGAAACCCAAAAACAGGTACCCTGGCAAATAGTGCAGGCCCAGATCAGACGCCACAGAATGTGGCATCTGATCAGGGCCTACACTATTTGCAAAATGTTCAGCCATTTTGCTGATAAATTTTGAAGAAAATACAACCTGACAACCCTAAATTTTGAAATGGACTCCTGCTATATTTTAGGAGGAAGTTTCCATTTGGTACAAAAAGGGTTAATAACTGTCATGTTTGTGGACCTTCTTCTTTGAACTTAACCCTTACCTTGCTGAATATTCATTTAAGAAGCCATCTGATCTGGAGCTACACTGTTTGCAAAGATAGGGGTTGTCGTAAACAGCAAGATAAGGGTTAAACAATGCTTGGTCTAGTGAAGAATGTAGTGGAAAGGTGTAGTAGCAGAATAATGACCAAGGGCCCATAACTCTACAGTTATGTCCTTAGGTAGGTTTTAAAATGAAAATTTTGCCCTTGAAAATTTTCGTAACATATTTCTCAGAAACTTTGAAAGCTAGAAAGCTGAAACTCCGTACAAATATAGACAATGACTGGTTGTATCCTGTGTACCAGAATATGGTTCAAGGATCCATAACTCTTTGAGTTATGTCCCTTGATAGGTTTTCTGATTTCAGAATGCATTTTACACATCATGTGAACATTTGTGAAAAGAACATCCCCCAAAACCCACTTTATATAGAGATATCTGGGGTTTATGGTGTATACATTATTTTTATGCCCCCGGAATCTAAGAGATTCGGGGGCATATAGTTTTTGGTCTGTCCGTCTGTTTGTCCGTTTGTCTGTTTGTCTGTTTGTCCGTTTGTCCGTTTGTCCGTCTGCAAAAACTTTAACATTGGGCATAACTTTTGAATGGTAGTAGATAGAGCTTTCATATTTCACATGTGTATACCTTATCACAAGACCTTTCCAGTGGTACCATAATTTTTTATCTCGTGACCTTGAACTTGACCTTTGACCTATTTTTTTCAAAATTTTTAAAAACATTAACATTGGCGCTGTCCGGGGGCATCAGTGTTTCACAAACACATCTTGTTCTTATTTCGGGACCCTTATTTCTGCTCCAAGACATAGGTTGTGGGTGCTCGTTGGAACCGCCTCATAAAGGGGGTTTTAACGAGCACCCAAAACTTGTGTTTGCAATATAAATAAAAGAATAGCACAGATTTTCACCATTAAAGTAGCCATTTCGGAGATGTGAAAAAATGCTACATGTCACACGGTTGTTTGATCATAATGATATTCTTTCTAACTCCATTTCACTAGTTTTTGGCTTAAATTGGACTTTCTGTGCCCTGCCATTTAAAAAATGGCGAGGTATTATGATTTACCCTCCGAAGTTTTGAGTGACCATTCTTTGGTCCGTACCTCCGTCGGTCAGCACCTCATAGTTTCATGGCCGCTCCATAACTCTGATATCATTTGAGATATTTTCATGATATGTAGTGCACTATGAGATGATGTGCAGAACGTATGAACCATAACCCTGATTTTCTTACTTTTGGAGTTGTTGCCCTGTGAACATTGAACATAGCCCTTTCTATCATAGTTTCATGTCTGCTCCATAACTTCGATACCATTTGAGATATTTCCATGAAACATCAAAGATATGTAGAGCAGCATGAGAGGATATGCAGAACATATGAACCATAACTCTGATTTTCCTACTTTTGGAGTTATTGCCCCTTGAACTTAGCCATTTCTATCATGTAGTCTGTTTGAAGCACTATATCTTGGAACCTATATAATGACTGATTCTGACCAAACTTGTCTGGTTACATCACTAGGATGGGCAGCTGAGGATGGGGGAAAAACAGCTTTTCGGTTTTGGTGACCTTGACCTTATTTTCAAGGACCACTGGCCCCCAAAAACTGTCAGTTTTGGGCCAAAGATGGCTTGTCTGCACCCAATCTCATGAACACAACAGTGAAATGTGGTCTAACTTGGTACAATATATCATTGCAATTGACCAAAGAGATGATTAAATTTTTAAGACCTAAAAACTGAAAATGAGAATTGTAATTCTGGTTTACTTTCTTTTGGAGCCATGGCTCTTTGAACATTGAAAATAGTCATTTCAGTCATGTATTCTTGTCAACTTTATTATGGGATGATTAGATTTTGAAGACATTGGGAACAGGCCCTCAAAACTTAAAATGAGAGTTGTAATTCTGGTTTTCTTTCTTTTGGAGCCATAGCTCTTTGAACATAGTCATTCCAGTCATGTACATGTGTTTTTGTCAACTTTATTAAGAGAGAGTAATACATCCTTATTTTGAATTCCTTTTGACTGTGATATGGCACTTGCTTGATGTAATTGTAGTGGTGGGGCATCTTGCAGTGCAGTGAGTGAGTTGCAGCTTTTATTTTAGAAGATACTAATTCCATCTGTATTACCTCCCTTGGTTAAAGTTTACTGGCAAGCTCTGTGGTGCAGTGTATAGATTGTTGGACTCTGAACCAAAAGGTTGTGAGTTCAAATAATGGCTGAGGATTTTTTTATTTTTCCTTGATGAAAACATGATACAGTTATTATGGCTTGCAACTTTTTAGAATTTTTATTGTTTTTTTTTTTTGTCGTAAACTGAAAAATAGAAATTTCAGTTTTAAAATGCATAATTAGGCTTGGAAACAGGATTTCTTGTTCTTTTGTACTTAGGGGTCCTTTTTGGTTCACTTATGAATACTGCAGTCTGTTTAGCTATTTTGGATAAAAAGATAGCTGTTTTTAAGCAAAAAACTGCAAAATTGAAATTTTATTAAACAAAAGCTCTTAAAACAAGATTTCTTGTTCATACTTTCTGGTTCTCTTCCAATTAACCCTTATCTTGCTGAATATTCATCTAAGCCACACCCATTTCTGTCTATCAACCAATCAAATTACTTGATGTAATTTATTGCTACAAATTCATAAACTGAATGCCAAACAGTGTAGATCCTGATCAGATGGCTTCTCCAGAAGCCATCTGATCTGGATCTACACTGTTTTCAAAGATAGGGGTTGTCGTGAACAGCAAGATAAGGGTTAATGCAGTCTGTTTAGCTCTCTTACAAAGGAAAATGTCAATTTGAGGCAAAAACTGCAAATTTTTTTTTAACTTGTCCTCTACCAACTTAGGCCCTCATAGGCAAGCTATATTGTCTTCTGTCAACTAATATAGCAGTCCAGTGATTCCATTTGGGTATTCTTATGACTTAATGCATGCATAGCTGAAAAACACCTACCGGTGATGGGATTCTAGCCAGACTGCTCATTGAAAGCCCAATGCTCTAACCACTGAGTCAAAGAGTCTACTTCTTGAAGCAGTTGTCAGACATAAAAACTATGCAAACCCTAATGATTCTAAGTATTGGGACAGATAGGCCTAAGCAAACAGTGCAGACCCAGATCAGACTGCTCCTTTAGTCTGATCAGGGTCTACACTGTTTGCCATTCCATCTGCACCTGTTGGACTCCTTGTAGGATTGTGAAACTAATTTTATTAAAATTTTAGGAGAATTATAACAAGTCCTCAGGGTGTTTAATCTTTTAGGATTTATACGGTAATGTACCAAGTTTGATATCTGAAAGTAGGAGATGCGCCCTTGCATGCCATTTAAGAAATGAATTTTATTTTCTGCTGTTCATGAAAGTATGAACGCAGTGGGTCGCATGCAAAGTAAATGAACCCCAAAGGGGCTAACTTTGCTAGTGACCCACTGTCCTTCATACTTTCATGAAAAGCAGAAATATTAAGTTTATTTTTTATATTAACATTCTCTGCCCCTCATCACTGGGCAAAAAATCCTTATACGGCAGCAAACTTTTGAAGCCGAAAAACAATTTCACACTGTTTTTAATACAAAGAGCTGAACAGCGTTGACATCATAAATGCACATAGAGAACCATGGTTTAGACTGACGTCACTTGTCACTTGATGTCAGTGAAAATCACATGACTTGATGCGTTCATTGTAGTATGAACTACATTGTTTTCTATAGGTTTACATTAGACTTTACACTGGAAATGTAAATATAACATTATGAAAACATTTCATCACATATGAATCAAAGATGGGTAGAAACATGAGTACCCTGAGAAAAAGAAACATCTCAATATCTGTAGCGGAATTTGACTTGCCCCTCTGAGGCTCAAACCCACATGACTGTCCTAATTTTATCTGAAAAATATAAAGTGAAAATGATGTATGGAACAGTATTATTACAGGGCTTTAGATAAGGCTGCGTACCGCGTAAATTGCGAAAATAATTGGGAGGATACTCCTTTTTAGCTCACCGTCACGTAGTGACGAGGTGAGCTTTTGGGATCACTTTTTGTCCGTCGTCCGTCGTGCGTCCGTGCGTCAGTGCGTCCGTGCGTAAACAATTTCTTTAAACGACATCTCCTCCTAAACCACTGATCAGATTTTGACCAAACTTCACAGGAATGATCCTTAGGTGGTCCCCTTTCAAAGTTGTTCAAATGTTCCGTTGCACATCTAGGTCACAGGAGCCAAAAATAGATTTTTTTTCACCAAAAACTTAAAAAATCTTCTTCTCTGAAACCACAAGGCCCAGGTCTTTGATATTTGGTATGAAGCTTCATCTAGTGGACCCCTACCAAGATTGTTCAAATTATAGTGCTGGGGCCAAAAATGCCCCTGCCCCGGGGCCCTTTGGTTTTACATAGGCTTATATAGGGAAAATCTTTAAAAATCTTCTTCTCTGAAACTACAAGGCCCAGGACTTTGATATTTGGTATGAAGCTTCATCGAGTGGACCCCTACCAGGATTGTTCAAATTATAGTGCTGGAACAAAAAATGCCCCCGCCACGGGGCCCTTTGGTTTTACATTGGCTTATATAGGGAAAATCTTTAAAAATCTTCTTCTCTGAAACCACAAGGCCCAGGTCTTTGATATTTGGTATGAAGCTTCATCTAGTGGACCCCTACCAAGATTGTTCAAATTATAGTGCTGGGGCCAAAAATGCCCCCGCCCCGGGGCCCTTTGGTTTTACATAGGCTTATATAGGGAAAATCTTTAAAAATCTTCTTCTCTGAAACCACAAGGCCCAGGACTTTGATATTTGGTATGAAGCTTCATCTAGTGGACCCCTACCAAGATTGTACAAATTATAGTGCTGGGACAAAAAATGCTCCCGCCATGGGGCCCTTTGGTTTTACATTGGCTTATATAGGGAAAATCTTTAAAAATCTTCTTCTCTGAAACCACAAGGCCCAGGTCTTTGATATTTGGTATGAAGCTTCATCTAGTGGACCCCTACCAAGATTGTTCAAATAATAGTGCTGGGGCCAAAAATGCCCCCGCCAGGGGCCCTATGGTTTACATAGGCTTATATATGGAAAATCTTTAAAAATCTTCTTCTCTGAAACCACAGGGCCCAGGACTTTGGTATTTGGTATGAAGCTTCATCTAGTGGACCCCTACCAAGATTGTTCAAATTGTAGTGCTGGGACAAAAAATGCCCCCGCCACGGGGCCCTTTGGTTTTACATTGGTTTATATAGGGAAAATCTTTAAAAATCTTCTTCTCTGAAACCACAAGGCCCAGGTCTTTGATATTTGGTATGAAGCTTCATCTAGTGGACCCCTACCAAGATTGTTCAAATTATAGTGCTGGGGCCAAAAATGCCCCCGCCCCGGGGCCCTTTGGTTTTACATTGGCTTATATAGGGAAAATCTTTAAAAATCTTCTTCTCTGAAACCACAAGGCCCAGGACTTTGATATTTGGTATGAAGCTTCATCTAGTGGACCCTTACCAAGATTGTTCAAATTATAGTGCTGGGGCCAAAAATGCCCCCGCCCCGGGGCCCTTTGGTTTTACATAGGCTTATATAGGGAAAATCTTTAAAAATCTTCTTCTCTGAAACCGCAAGGCCCCGGACTTTGATATTTGGTATGAAGCTTCATCTAGTTGACCCCTACCAAGATTGTTCAAATTATAGTGCTGGGGCAAAAAATGCCCCAGCTCCGGGGCCCTTTGGTTTTACATAGGCTTATATAGGGAAAATCTTTAAAAATCTTCTTCTCTGAAACCGCAAGGCCCAGGACTTTGATATTTGGTATGAAGCTTCATCTAGTGGACCCCTACCAAGATTGTTCAAATTATCAAATTATAGCCCTTGGGCCAAAAATGCCCCTGCTCCGGGGCCTTTTTGGTTTTACATAGACTTGTATAGGGAAAATCTTAAAAAATCTTCTTCTCTGAAACCACAAATCCTAGGTCTTTATATTTATATTAAGCTTCTTCTAAAGGACCCCTACCAAGATGATTCAAATTATAGTGCTGGGGCCAAAAGTGGCCCCGCCCCGGGGCCCTTTGGTTTCACATAGGCTTATATAGGGATAATCTTTAAAAATCTTCTTCTCTGAAACCACAAGGCCCAGGACTTTGAAATTTGGTATGAAGCTTCATCTAATGGACCTCTACCAAGATTGTTCAGATTATAGCCCTGGGGCCACAAATGCCCCCACCCCGGGGAGGAGTGTAACGATGCATCGGACCATCGATGCATTGCGATAGGCACTGGGCCGATAGTACTGCATCGATGGTAAAGTTAAACATCGATGACTATCGCCGATAGTGTTTTGAACTATCGATAGTTTCAATAGTTTTCTATATCACAAGTTTTTCAGATAATTCCCGGAGTTGTTTTCATTCTTATATAATTTATATTCTTTATTCCCACTTACGTCTTGTACCCGGTCAAGCGTCAAACTGTACATTGTCCTAATTATAATCCAATAATCTCCTGTGTGTCAGTGGGAGACAACGGCTGCTTGCCGCCAGATAAAGGCAATAAAATTAGCCGACTAGTGATTTGGCGGTCGTGATTTGGCGGTAGCCTGCAGGTACACTGTGTTTATGCATCCTATCTTGTTACACATTATCCACTTAACACCCGATGTCGGTATAAGGTCAGACCGCTGAATATTCCTTCATTGAACTGGCAAATTTACAACTTTCTGAAGCATATGTCAACAGCACTTTGATGATAATTGATTTCGAAATAGTTGACACGGACGACCACGCATATTTTGATTACGCTAATCTGCAAGCTGTCTGTAAGCCAGTGATAAGAAAAGCGATAATTAATGCGTATTTACACAGTGGTATTGATTATCAAAGGGTGCCGCCCGCATTAATTAGCACATGAAGCATGGAAAGTCCGCACGTGTCACTACCGCTTCAAAAGATGCAAAAAAACGTTCTGGTTGATGTTTTAGTGGATTCTTATTTTGTCAATAACAGACATCAAAGGAAATGAAATACGTGTCGTCCTGCAAAGAACGTTTATTATTTGGGCATCCAGACATGTTTATACAGCCGAGGAATTAATTTTGAATCTTGGACACCGTGTAAGGGAATACCGCACTAGAAAACAATTAAAGAAATTAAAAACGTGGTACGATTTTCTGTTTATTTGCATGTATTGCTAAAATATTTTAAAAGATTTTACCAAAGAACAAAAGAAAAATACAAACGATGTTGGGAAAAAACCATTACACAATGAAAATGATGGATAAGTTGGCAGATGCAAGAATGTCGGGATGACATTGTAAGGCATGTTCGGCACGTTACTGGTGACGTTATCGGTCGACCGGGGCCGATTTGGATAAAAAAATTCTTTAGCCCTGATTTCAAAGGTGTTCCGTTTAACAAGCGCATGCGATCGATTGTGTACCGAAACACTGATTTTCGGTCTTAAGATTCAAATCAAACTTCCCAAAACACAGGTTCTGGTGTATTATTTCGTTTGACGTGTCATCGGTAACAATTCTGATTCGTAATTGTATGCATTGCTGACACAGGTTTTCAGCTATCTACTATTTATATTAATGGAGCGTATTTCTTTCATAACAGGTAAAACATATTTTCTCAACAGCTAAACGGTTGTGGATAGAGGTGGATAGAAAACAGCGCCCTGCACAATTTCCGATTTATACCCGGAAGCTTGATCCGTGTCACCAACAACAGCATACAGATGTGTTTACACAAATTAAAGTGTTCGACTTTTCCCGCCAAGCGTCTGCTATTTTGGCGCCAAAATATAGCCATGCACGAGGCAGTAGAATGGTCTGTTTTTATTAATATGCATACATCTACCGATAGATGAAGCTAATCGTCTTAGGAGCGATTTAATTGTGGATTAAATTTTATGATTGAGGGATAAATGCAAATTATAGACATAACTTTATCTTATTTTCATACCTTGTCACGCGGAACATTATAGGCTTATCGGTAGCGCCAGAGGCTTGTGTTTACAGTGTAATTATAGAAGCGACTGCATATCCGGCGTTTATTACACGATTCGGTTAACTTACATGGTCGGTTTGGTTGGACCCAAATTTCAGTGTTATAACGAGGTTGAGGTGCATTTAGACACTTTGTCGTGTCTGAAGTGTTTTTGAAGACAAGCAAAGATTTCATTGCCTTCGTGAAGAGCTTACATTTATTTTGATTAAGAAACTGATTTCACATTCTCACTGTGAATTGATACATTTTAATTGGCTACTTCTTTTAAAATGAGTCTCCCGGCTCTTCTTGAAGGATAAACACTTGAAGGAAAAAAGATGCTCCTGGGGAGCTGTTTCCTCTTCATGAAGGGCAGCCAGAAAAGCAAACAGGAGTTTACAACAGGTGTCCCTCTTGTGTAAATTATCTTGTTTATTTCTTGTATGCAGATAAAGCATACAGAAAACAGTCTGAAGGATTAAATAGTTTTTATTTCGTTCTCAAACAAGAAAATTTGTTTCAGGCAATAGTATCGCAATAGTATTGCAATAGTAGTCAGCAATAGTAATAGTATCGCAATGGTTCTTCCTGCAATGTCAATACTATCGCAATAGTCATTTTTTGACTATCGTTACATCCCTAACCCCGGGGCCCTTTGGTTTTACATAGATTTATATAGCCCTGGGGCCATTTGGTTTTGCATAGGCTTATGTAGGGAATATCTTTAAAAAAAATCTTCTTCTCTGAAACCACAAGGCCCAGGTCTGTGATATTTGATGTGTAGCTTCATCTAGTGGACCTTTGCCAAGATTGTTCAAATTATAGCCTTTGTTGATGTTTGGTATGAAGCTTCACCTTTAAGACCTCCCTCAACATTATGCACATTAAAGCCCTGGGGCCAATAATGGCTCTCTCTGGGGCCCACTTGTTACACTATGGATGAGGTGAGCGATCCAGGGCCATCATGGTCCTCTTGTTTTTCAAATCTGCTGCGTATCAGGTACGAAAAACAAATTAGCATTACGCATTTAATATTTTTTGAGAGCGTATTTGGAATGCACGTGAAATAAATGACGTGTGTAATAAAAGGCGGGAAATTCTCACACGGGAATATTCATAAATTATTTCAAGGGAATCAAGTTTTATTGGGGTAGCGGTTACGGTTCTTTCAAGATTATATCACATATAGAGCCGATCCGATCGTTACTCAGGTGGGCGTAAACCGGAGTAATCTGAACTACAGTTAGACGAGCGAGCAGTGAAGTCTCGGATCAGTCAACGCATGCGCGCAAGCCTTCATTAGCCGTATTGATTGGATGAGCAGGCCATTGCTCAACAGTATCGACAAGCATCAGTCTGCGCATCGCTGATTTTACAAGCTGGGTTATCCAAACGGACTTGCGTAGTTGTTGCGCATGTTGTTCTGACTTACATAGTGGTTGCACATGCTGGTCTAAGTCTTCGAGTATCGTGCGACCAGTGAGGACTCGGAGTAGCATGCGCATCATTGCAAACTGCTCAGTCTTCGCTGACCCCAAGAGCCTTTTGCAGGGCTACTCAGAGATAGGTGAGAGAAAAGGTTGCCCGGGTTGCACATATTGATCTGGGTCTTTGCAAGGTGTTGTGCGACGCAGCTCGGTATACACACTGTTTACTTGTAATACTGAGACGCAGACTGATCAAGTCGCGGGGATATAGCAAACACTAGCTTCGCATTTTGATCAGTCTTTGCAGATCATTGGCAACCAGTGAAGACGCACGTTCAGCCTGAGTTCTGAAACGTCAAATGACCTGGATAATTATTGAGTAGGCTCCCTTGAACAGATTACTTATTCAGTCATAGGTTATTTTTTGTATTGCTTTAATAACACACTTTCAGATGAATCAAACAAATTATTTTTTATTTAAATATTATAATTCTATATTAAAAGATACCTAGAAGTTAAATGTTCAAATGTTTTTTAAATAATAAACGTTGGTATTGCTTCGACCCAGTACACCACGTACTTGTGAAATGCATGTAAATATAGATGTATATAATACCAGTAAAGACACCAGTGAGAAGAAGAAGCCAACGTGTGAGAAGCCATTGATCATAGCGATTTTGATGGCATTTCATAAACCAAAAAATGGTGCATAATTTTCATGCTAAAAAGCCCAGCCCAGCCTAGTAACTGGTTCCGATTATAACATTGCCTGTAAGGAAACATGATGAGTCCCACGATCGAAGGGTGGAAGAAAATAAATATCCATGGACAATATATGACGAAATTGAGAATATGGTTTTGAAAAGGAATTATAAAAGTTTTTAAAGAATATGAGTTTCACTCCATATCTTGGACAATAAAGTGAAGCTGATAGTCTAAATTTTTAGAAACTCTTTGGCCACAATAATCAGCCATTGAAGTCCTGCTATCCGCCAAGAGACCTGAACCCCAAAAGTTAGATTTCTCCGTCAACAAACTGCTCAGAAGGGATTTCAATATGGCATTGTTTTCTCTGATTTGTGGCCAGGCATACTGCTTGTTTTCTAAAAGACACAGATATTGAATATGTGTATCTATAAGAAAACACAGTACACCTGGCCACAAATCAGTCCATAAAAACATTGTGTCGAGGCTGCAAAATAAAGTTTTTTGGTTTATTTTTCAGTACTCTTTGTAATTTCTTGTTACTCCTTTTTTTTAAAAAAGATGAGTACTGTACTCTTTGGAAAAAAAATATCTAAAGCCCTGGACAGTATACATTATTTTCTCATTATTTTTCTCCAAGACATAGGTAGTGGGTACTTATGTGGCACCCACAACCTATGTTAATGGCATTTAGTAAGAGAAAAATAAAAAAAAAACAATTGTTTTTGAGATATGAAAGAATGCACTATGTCACATACCAGGTAGATGTTTTTTCATATTTGGGTAGTATACAGAAGTTTTTTGGTTGATTTTGTTTGATTTGATGTTTAACATCCCCGTCAACACTGTAAAGGTCATTTTGGAGGCATTGCTTCCAATTTTGTGGGACTTTTTCCCGACATTGAGATGAAATGACATCTCAAGCCCTGTCGTCCAATGAAACCTATTGGGTTTATAAGCATGGATGGTCTGACTCGCACCGCTTTGCTTAGGCAGGCTTAGATCCTCTAAGTGGTTTACCAGTACTCGTGTGCGGTCGGTTTCATATCTGCGCAGAAGCATCATGCACCCCCTGTATTTCTTCAAGCCCTGATGGGCGTTGGCTGAGTATACAGAAGTTACAATTTAGGTATTAATTATTGAATTGAAATGGTTGATGCCTGTAGGCCCAAGTGTGAATAAATAATGACTTCAGCCAGTTGTGACTGGTAATAGAATTGTAATACATCTATAAAATAATTCTGTAAAATACCTTGAAAAGCTCTCTTTGTACTGTAAAAATGCTGTATTCAAAACGGGGATCTATTGACAGTTGTGACGTCAAAGCCGAGTCAAAAATTATGACGTAAGATCCGATCGATCAATTACAGTAAGTGTCCTAAAATATTATAAAATAAAAAGAAAATTTACTTTTTTTTTTGATAAATATAAAAAACGAGATGAAATATTTTTGGTATTCATCTCAAAAAAGTAAATATCCTCTATATATTCACAAGTTGCAAAGCTATTAACCAATTTTGTACCCGAAACCCCAAAATGGGTACCTTGGCAAACAGTGCAGGCCCAGATCAGACGCCGCAGAATGCTGTGTCTGATCAGGACCTGCACTATTTGCTTACAGAATTTTCCGTCGAAAATAGAATAAAACGAAAAAATAGGAATGACACCCCTTATATGACAAACGGACTTGTCCAACATTTAGTCCACTAGTATACAAAAGGTTAATGGTTGATGCCTGCAGGTCTTGACAAAGAGGTCCCTAGTGATGCTTTAGGAAAAAGAATAAATGATTCACAGACTTTGATTGCCACAAAGCAAATATAATTTGTCACAGAGTTTTCTGGTTGTTTAGTCTCTAGGAGACACTGTACCATAATTAGTCTAGAGATATTTGGATGCCTCAGACCAATACCACACTGATCCTTAACCCATTGTACACTAGTGGACTCTTCCACTGCTATATCTTGAATTTGTCATATAAGGAGTGTCAGACCTATTTTTAGCTCACCTATCACATAGTGAAGAGGTGAGCTTTTGGGATCACTTTTGTCCATCATTTGTCGTGCATGCATCCCTGCTTTTGTCAGTCCATTGGTCCGTACCTAAACAATTTCTTAAAACAACATCTCCTAAACCACTGATCGGATTTTGACCAAACTTCACAGGAATAATTCTTGGATGGTTCCCTTTCAGCCCCCGCCGATCAGGACTTGAAGAAATAGATGGGCTGCATGATGCTTCCACGCAGAGCTGAAACCGACTGCACACAAGTACTGGTAAACCGCTTGGAGGATCTAAGCCTGCCCAGGCAAAGCGGTGCGAGTCGGCCCATCCATGCTTGTAAACCCTATTGGTTTCATTGGGCGGCTGGGCTTGAGATGCCATTTCATCTCAATGTCGGGTACAAGTCCCCAAAAATTGGAGGCAACGACTCCAAAATGACGGGGACGTTAAAGCTCGGATCAAACAAATAGGTAGTCCCCTTTTTCAAATGGTTCCGGTCCATTGCACATCAAGGTCACATGAGCCAAAAATATTTTTTTTTAATTAAAACTTAAAAAATCTTCTCCCCTGAAATTGCAAAGCCCAGGTGTGTAGCTTCATCTAGTGGACCTCTACCAAGATTGTTCAAATTATAGCCCTGGGGCCAAAAATGCCCCAGCCCCAGGGCCCTTTGGTTTTACGTAGACTTACATGGGGAAAAGCATTAAAAATCTTCTTGTCTGAAACCAGAAGGCTCAGTTCCTTGATATTTTGTATGAAACTTTGTCTAGTTGATTTCGACCAAGATTGTTCAAATTACAGCCCTGGGGCCAAAAATGGCTCCTTCCCGGGGCCCACTTGTTTAACATAGACTTATATAGGGAAAATCAGAAGGCTCAGGTGTCTGAAACCAGAAGGCTCAGGTGTTTGATATTTGGTATGAAGCTTCGTTTTGCAGACCTCTATCAAAATTGTTCAAATTATAGCCCTGGGGCCAAAAATGCCCCTGCCCTGGGGCCTTTGGGTTTTCGTAGACTTACATAAGGCAAACCTTTAAAAATATTCTTGTCTGAAACCAGAAGGCTCAGGTGTTTGATATATGGTATGAAGGTTTGTCTTATGCACCTCTACCAAGTGAGTGAGTGAATTTTAGTTTTACGTCCCACCAACAGCTAAGGTCATATGGAGATGGGACCTCGGTTTAAAGACTCATCAGAAAGTCTGGAGAAGCCCGGGATCGATCCTGCGATCCCTGGTTTACAAGGCGAGTAGCGTAACCACTGCACCACGGTGGCTTCTACACCTCTACCAAGATTGTTCAAATTATAGCCTTGGCATTATGAAAACACGCCTATACAAATACATTGTAACCTTTATCACCCCAAAAAATGAAAATTTTAAGATGAAAAAATGTAATATTTTCCTTATATCTGCTCAAAATACAGATTGATGGTACTTGTTTTATCTGTCTCATCGAGGCGGTTCTAACGAGTACCCACAATCATATTTTAGAACAGAAATAAGAAAAATAAGGTTTACCCCTGCAAACCCCAGTTTTACTATATTAAAGTGGGGTTCAAGGAGGTCAAAATTATATAGGCGTGTTTTCGTGATGGGGCCAAGAATGCCCCTGCCCCGGGGCTCTTTGGTTTTACATTGACTTATGTTGGAAAAATATTAAAAAATCTTTTGCTTTGAAACCCCAAGGCCCAGATCTTTGATATTAGGTGTGGCTTCATCTAGTGGACTTTTACCAAGATTGTTCAAATTATAGTCCTGGGGCCAAAAATGCCCGCGCCCCGGGGCCCTTTGTTTTTACATAGACTTACATAGGGAAAACCTTTAAAAATCTTCTTGTCTGAGACCAGAAGGCTCAGGTATTTGATATTTGGTATGAAGCTTCATCTTGTGGATCTCTATCAAGATTGTTCTAATTATAGCCTTGGGGCCAGAAATGCCCCCGCCCCAGGGCCCTTTGCTTTTACATTGACTTATATAGACAAAACATTTAAAAATCTTCTTGTCTGAAACCATATTATAAGGCTCAGGTGTTTGATATTTGGTATGAAGCTTCAGCTTGTGGACCTATATCAAGATTGTTCAAATTACAGCCCAAAGCCAAAAAACATTGGTTTTGCATTGACTTATAAAGGAAAAATCTTAAAAAAGTCTTGCAAGGCTCAGGTCTCTGATATTTGGTGTGAAGCTTCATCTAGTGGACCGCTATCAAGATTGTTCAAATTATAGCCCTGGGGCCAAAAATGCTCCCGCCCCTGGGCTCTTTCGTTTTACATTGACTTATATAGGAAAAAATCTTCTCCTCTAAACTGCAAGGCCCAGGTCTTTGATATTTCGTGTGTAGCTTCATCTCTTGGACCTCTACCAAGATTGTTCAAATTATAGCCCTGGGGCCAAAAATGCTCCTGCCCCAGGGTCCTTTGGTTTTACATACTTACATAGGAAAACCCTTTAAAAATCTTCTTGTCTGAGACCAGAAGGCTCAGGTGTTTGATATTTGATATGAAGTTTCATCTTGTGGACCTCTATCAAGATTGTTAAAATTATAGCCCCGGGGCCAAAAAAGACCCCCCCCCCCCACACACACACACACCCCTGGGGGCCTGTGGTTTTACATTGACTTGTATAGGGAAAACCTTTAAAAATCTTCTTGTCTGAAACCCAGAGGGCTCAGTTTCTTGATATTTGGTATGAAGCTTTGTCTAGTTGACCTCGACCAAGATTGTTCAAATTATAGCCCTGGGGCCAAAATTGGCTCCGTCCCGAGGCCCACTGGTTTAACATAGACTTATATAGGGAAAACCTTTAAAAATCTTTTTGCCTGAAACTAGAAGGCACAGGTCTTTGATATTTGGCATGAAGCTTCATCTAGTGGACCCCTACCAAAATTGTTCAAATTATATATAGTCCTGGGGTCAAAAATGGGCCCATTCCAGAGCCCACTTGTTTTAAATAGACTTATATAGGGAATACCTTTGAAAATGTTCTTGTCTGAAACCTGAAGGCCGAGGTTTTGATATTTGGTATGAAGCTTCATCTAGTTGACCTCTACTGAGATTGTTTAAATTATAGCCCTTGGGCCAAAAATGGGCCCATCCGGGGGCCCACTTGTTTTACATAGACTTATATTGGGAAAACCTTTGAAAATCTTCTTGTCTGAAACCAGAAGGTCTAGGTCTTTGATATTTGGTATGAAGCTTTGTCTTGTGGATTTCTACCAAGATTGTTCAAATTATAGCCCTGGCGTCAAAAATTGCCCCGCCCCGGGGCCCACAGGTTTTATATATACTTATATCAGGAAAACCTTTAAACATCTTCTTGACTCTGGTCTTTGATGTTTGGTATGAAACTTCACCTTTTAGACCTCCCTCAAGATTATGCAAATTATAGCCCTGGGGCTCATAATGGCCCTCCCCGGGCCCACTTGTTACACTATGAAACAGGTGAGCGATCCTGGGCCATCAAGGCCCTTTTGTTAAATTTTTATTCTTTTTTGACGAAAAATTCTGCGTTCTGTGGTGTCTGATCTGGGCCTGTACTGTTTGCCAAGGTACCCCTTTACAAGGCTTTAGGGCTTTCCCGCATGCAATGGGTTAAAATTGGTCAAGTCATCATGAGGTGCTATACAAATGGCATAGACTGCAGAACATGATCTAGTCTTCTGATCTTGGTTAATAGTGTTTACTCTTGGCTTCAATCTTTACAATAGGATTACTTCTTGTTCATTTACAGTGACAGATATAAGACATGGTAAATTCTGTATAATGCCATGAACTACTAGAAAGCTTAACCCTTGTCTTGCTGAACATGCAAACCCCTACCTTTGCAAACAGTGTAGATCCCGATCAGATGGCTTTCATCTGTTCAAGATCTACACTGTTTGTCATGCAGTTTGTTATTATTGAACTAATGTTATATCAAGGAATTCAATTGATTGATAGTCAGAAATGGGTGTGCCCACATTAATTTATTCAGCAGGATAAGGGTTAACATTGGTATACCACACCCAGAGCTTGTTTTACGGCTTGTAGAATGGCATTTTCTGTTGAAAATTTATGATTTTGCTTCAAATACAGATTGTGGTTGTTCATTGTCGCGCCTGCTATTAGCATGGTGCGATATAGGCGCCGGGTTTTCCGTTCTTTCTTGCATTTGTCTGTTCTTCCGTTCGTTTGTCCGTCCATCCGTTTGTCAAGGCGTCAACATATGCGACCACCCTAGCGTTCACCCTAAGGTTCAAGTTTATTTCTCAAGAACTATCAGAGCTTCATTTATGATACATGGTACAAACTTGTATCACCGGATGACAACTTACATGCAAGCAACCATATTTGACCTTGACCTACATTTCATGGTTCACTGACTTCGTAAAATATTGTGACCACCCTAGCGTTCACCCTAAGGTTCAAGTTTATTTCTCAACAACTATAAGAGCTTCATTTATGATACTTAGTACAAACTTGTATCACCGGATGACAACTTACATGCAAGCAACCATATTTGACCTTGACCTACATTTCATGGTTCACTGACTTTGTAAAATATTGTGACCACCCTAGCATTCACCCTAATGGTCACGTTTATATCTCAAGAACTATATTAGATTCATTATTGAATTTGGTACAAGCTTGAATCTGGGGATGGCAATGTAAATGCAAGCATCCACATTTGACCTTGACCTAAATTTTAAGGTTCAATGACTTCGTAAAATATTGCGACCACCCTAGCGTTCACCCAAATGGTCAAGTTAATTTCTCAAGAACTATAAGAGCTTCATTAATGATACTTGGTACAAACTTGTATCTGGAGATGGGAACTTAAATGCAAGCATCCATATTTGACCTTGACCTTCATTTTATGGTTCACTATCTTTGTTAAATATTGCAACCACCCTAGCGTTCACCCTAATGGTTAAGTTCATTTTTTAAGAATTATTAGAGATTCATTAATGATACTTGGTACAAGCTTTCATTTAAGAATGGCAACTTTTATGCAAGCATCTATGTTTTACCTTGGCCTAGATATCATAGTTCGATGACTTTGCAGCCCCACAGGCGCGACATAGCCTTCGGCGGAATTCTTGTTCATTACAAAAACACGCCTATACAAATACATTGTCAGCTTTACCGCAGAAAAAAATGAACATTTTAAGATGAAAAATTGTGATATTTTTCTTAGTTCTACTAAAAATATAGGTTGTGGGTACTCGTTAGAACTGCCTTGATACCCACAATCTGTAGTTTGGAGCAGAAATAAGAAAAATAAGGTTTATGCTTGTAAACCCCAGTTTTACTATTAATAAAAGTGGGGTTCAAGGGGGTCAAAATATATCTTGATTGGCTCTTTTTGTATCAAAAGTGGAATCTTCCTCCTTATATATAGCAGGAGTCCCAATTCAAAATTTCAGGGTGTGAGGTTGTGTTTGCTTCAAAATTTATTTGGAAAATGTCTAAACTTTCTGAAAACAGTGTAGGCCCTGATTAGACACAGTGTTATGTGGCATCTGATCTGGGCCTGCACTGTTTTGCCAATTACCCATTTTGGGGTTTCCAGTACTAAATAGGTTAGGCAGTAATGATAGGTATGACAATCGACAATTTTCTGCGAGAATAAGGAAAATGATATCTATCCATGTAAACCCAATATATACTATAAAGTAAATAGAGTGGGGATTTGTGAGGGCTGTGCTATGATCACAATAAATAACGAAAAGGCAATTGAAATAATAATTTAACCCTTTTTAGCTCACCTGAGCCAAAGGGGTGAGCTATTGTGATCGGTCACCATCCGTCGTCCTCGTCGTATGTCCGTCCGTTCACAATTTCTTTAAACAACATCTCCTCCTGAACCACTGAACAGATTTTGACAAAACTTGGCAGAAATGATCCTTAGGCAGTCCCCTCTCAAAGTTGTTCAAAGAATTCAATTCCATGCAGAACTCTGGTTGCCATGGCAACAAAAAGGGGAAAATAAGAAAAAAAACTTTAAAAATCTTCTTGTATGAAACCAGAGGGCCCAGGTCTTTGATATTTGGTATGAAGCTTCATCTACTAGACCTCTACCAAGATTGTTCAAATTTATAGCCCTAAGGCTGAAAATGGCCCAGGGGCAGGGCCCACTGTGTTTACATAGAGGTATATAGGGAAACCTTTAAAAATCTTGTCTGAAACCAAAAGGCCCAGGTCTTTGTTATTTGGTGTGAAGCTTCGTCTAGTGGACCTCTACCAAGATTGTTCAAACTATAACACTGGGGCCAAAAATGGCCCCATGGCGTTGCCCAGAGGGTTTACATAGGCATATAGAGAAAACCTTAAAATCTTCTTGTCTGAAACCTGAAGGTCCACGTCTTTGATATTTGGTATGAAGCTTCAGCTAGTGGACCTCTACCAAGATTGTTCAAATTATAGCCCCAGGCCCAAAAATGCCCCTGCGCCGGGGCCCTCTGGTTTTACATAGGTTTATACAGGGAAAACCTTTAAAAATCTTCTCATCTGAAACAGAAAGTCCAGGTCTTTGATATTTGGTATGAAGCTTCATCTAGTGGACCTCTACCAAGATTGTTCAAATTATAGCCCCGGGGCCAAAAATGCCCCCACGCCGGGACCGAATGGTTTTACATAGGCTTATATAGTGAAAACCTTTAAAAATCTTCCTGTCTGAAACCAGAAGGCCCAGGTCTTTGATATTTGGTATGAAGCTTCATCTAATGGACCTCTACCAAGATTGTTCAAATTATAGCCCTAAGGCTGAAAATGGCCAGGGGCAGGGCCCACTGTGTTTACATAGAGGTATATAGGGAAAACCTTTAAAAATCTTCTTGTCTGAAACCAAAAGGCCCAGGTCTTTGTTATTTAGTGTGAAGCTTCGTCTAGTGGACCTCTACCAAGATTGTTCAAATTATAACACTGGGGCAGGGCCATGGCGGGGCTCCATGGGTTTACATAGAGGCGTATAGGGAAAACCTTTTTTTTTTTTGTGTTTTGGTTTGGGTTTTACGGCCCTTTCAAGATTATTTCACTCATATCGAGCCGATCGTTAATCAGAGGTGGGCGAAAACCGGAGTACCCGGAGAAAAACCACCTGACCTTCCGTTGCAGAACTTGGCGTCTCACACGTGGCCCGAGCGAGGCTCGAACCTACGGCGGTGAGAGTCCTAATGACTAAGAGTCAGCGCTCTTATCCACTAGGCCACGGAGGCCCGTAGGGAAAACCTTTAAAAATCTTCTTGTCTGAAACCCGAAGGTTCACGTCTTTGATATTTGGTATGAAGCTTCAGCTAGTGGACCTCTACCAATATTGTTCAAATTATAGCCCAAGGGCCAAAAATGCCCCCACCCTGGGGCCCTCTGGTTTTACATAGGCTTATACAGGGAAAACCTTTAAAAATCTTCTCATCTGAAACCTGAAAGCCAACGTTTTTGATATTTGGTATTAAGCTTCATCTAGTGGACTTCTACCAAGATTGTTCAAATTATAGCCCCAGGGCCAAAATTGTCCCCACGCCGGGACCAACTGGTTTTACATAGGCTTATATAGGGAAAACCTTTAAAAATCTTCTTGGCTGAAACCAGAAGGCCCAGCTCTTTGATATTTGGTATGAAGCTTCATCTACTGGACCTCTACAAAGATTGTTCAAATTATAGCCCTTAGGCTGAAAATGGCCCCGGGGCAGGGCCCACTGTGTTTACATAGAGGTATATAGGGAAAACCTTTAAAAATCTTCTTGTCTGAAACCAAAAGGCCCAGGTCTTTGTTATTTAGTGTGAAGCTTCGTCTAGTGGACCTCTACCAAGATTGTTCAAATTATAACACTGGGGCCAAAAATGGCCCCATGGCGGGGCCCAGTGGGTTTACATAGAGGCATTTAGGGAAAACCTTTAAAAATTGTCTTGTCTGAAACCCGATATATTTGGTATGAAGCTTCTTCTAGTGGACCTTTCCATGATTGTTCAAATTATAGCTCGGGGGCAGAAAATGGCCCCACCCTGGGGCCCAGTGGGTTTACATAGAGGTATATAGGGAAAACCTTTAAAAATCTTCTTGTCTGAACAGAAAAGCCCAAGGTCTTTGGTATTTAGTGTGAAGCTTCCTCTAGTGGACCTCTACCAATGTTGTTCAAATTATAGCCCGATATTTGGCCCAGGGGCGGGGCCCACTGGTTTTACATAGATGTATATAGGGAAAACCTTTAAAAATCTGAAACAGGAAGGCCCAGGTCTTTGATATTTGATATGAAGCTTCATCTAGTGGACCTCTACCAAGATTGTTCAAATTATAGCCCTAAAGCGGAAAATGGCCCTTGGGCGGGGCCCACTGTGTTTAGATAGAGGTATATAGGGAAAACCTTTAAAAATCTTCTTTGTCTGAAACCAAAAGGCCCAGGTCTTTGATATTTGATGTGAAGCTTTGTCTAGTGGACCTCTACAAAGATTGTTCAAATTAGAGCCCAGGGGCCAAAAATGGCCCGGGGGTGGGGCCCACTGGGTTTACATAGAGGCATATAGGGAAAACCTTTAAAAATCTTCTTGTCTGAAACCAGAAGGCCCAGGCCTTTGATAATAAGCTTCATTTAGAAGACCTATATCAAGATTGTTCAACTTATAGACCTGAGATCAAAAATTGCTCTGCCCCGGGACCCACATGTAAATCTCTTAGCTCAGGTGAGTGTCATAGGACCATTATGGTCCTCTTGTTATACCAAATGGAATCTTCCTCCTTATATATATCAGGAGTCTTTTCCAAAATTAAGGGGTGTCAGGTTTTGTTTTCTTCAAAATTTACTTGCAAAATGGCTTAACTTTTAGCAGACAGTGTAGGCCCAGATCAGACGCTGCATGTTGCTTGAGGCATCTGACCTGGGCCTGCACAGTTTGCCAATTACCGGTGTCCCAGTTTATCTTGACCCCTGGGAAGCTTTACCCCCGGGGGTAAAGCTACTCAGGGGTAGCTTTACCCCCAGGGGTAAGGATATTCCGGGATATCTTTACCCCCACCCTGGATATCTTCACCCCCGGGGGTAAAGCTAAACTGGCCAGGATATCTTTACCCCCGGGGGTAAAACTAAACTGGCCAGGATATCTTTACCCCCACCCCAACTTTTGGGTATAAACTATTTTCTTAATACCCAATTTCTTCTTATATGTAAGAGAAGCAAGATATTGGACTCGATGTTTCACTTTTAACATTTTTCGTTTCAATCATGACTCAGACTAAAAGTTGGGGTGGGGGTAAAGATATCCTGGCCAGTTTAGCTTTACCCCCGGGGGTAAAGATATCCCGGCTGGGATATCTTTACCCCCGCCTTTCCACTCACCACCACCACCCATTTCACAACTGACGGGGATAATGCAAGATTATGAAAGATTATCATAAGGGACATTTTGAATAAGAAAATATACAAAAAGAAGTTATTAAATAATCATTTGCCTCTATGATATGGTCATATTTCTTACTAAGGGTAGTTCTATTTGTCCGAGTCATGATTGAAACGAAAAATGTTCAAATGAAACATCGAGTCCACTTTCTTGCTTCTCTTACATATAAGAAGAAATTGGGCATTTAGAAAATAGTTTATACCCAAAAGTTGGGGTTGGGGTAAAGATATCCTGGCCAGTTTAGCTTTACCCACGGGGGTAAAGATATCCTGGCCGGGATATCTTTACCCCCGCCTTTACACTCACCACCACCACCCATTTCACAACTGATGGGGATAATGCAAGATTATGAAAGATTGTCATAAGGGTCATTTTGAATAAGAAAATATACAAAAAGAAGTTATTAAATAATAATTTGCCTCTTTAATATGGTCATATTTCTTTCTAAGGGAAGTTCTATAAGTCCGAGTCACAATTGAAACGAAAAATGTTCAAGTGAAACATCGAGTCCACAATCTTGCTTCGCTTACATATAAGAAGAAATTGGGCATTTAGAAAATACTTTATACCCAAAAGTTGGGGTGGGGGTAAAGATATCCTGGCCAGTTTAGCTTTACCCCCGGGGGTAAAGATATCCCAGCCGGGATATCTTTACCCCCGCCTTTCCACTCACCACCACAACCCATTTCACGACTGACAGGGATAATGCAAAATTATGAAAGATTGTCATAAGCAACATTTTGAATAAGAAAATATACAAAAAAGAAGGTAGTTAATAATCATTTGCCTCTATAATATGGACATATCTTACTAAGTGTAGTCCTGTTAGTCCGAGTCATGATTGAAACGACAAAATGTTAAAGTGAAACATCGAGTCCACTATCTTGCTTCACTTACATATAAGAAGAAATTGGGCATTAAAAAAAAAATAGTTTACACCCAACAGTTGGGGTGGGGGTAAAGATATCCTAGCCAGTTTAGCTTTACACCCGGGGGTAAAGATATCCAAGCCGGGATATCTTTACCCCTGGGGGTGAAGATATCCAGGGTGGGGGTAAAGATATCCCGGGATATCTTTACCCCCGGGGGTAAAGCTACCCAGGGGGTAAAGATAAACTGTTACACCGGTTTTAGGGTTTCTGGTACAAAATGAGTTAATGTATCAAAATGCATTTAAATCTGTCCCTGTGCAAACACCAAGAAGCCAGTGTTTGCCAGGATTTAGTGTCTTGAGATGCAGCATGAATATGATAGACTGTTTGCGCATACCTTCTCTGCACCTTTCATAGAATTAAGTGTTGATAAGACCACCATCCTATATTGGTCTGGTTCTTAAATATGGTTACCAAAATTGTTAAAATGTTTCTGCTCCATTGCCACCAGGGCTAAAAATAGGAAAACTTCAATCGAAATCTCCTCCTAGGCATTTGGACCGATTTCAAAATAATTTCACAGAAATATTCCTCATATGATGCTAAAATGGATCCACTCCACTGAACAAAATGGCCACCACAGCTAAAAGTAGAAAAAAAAATAAACATCTCCTCCTAGGCAAATGGCCTAAATTCAAAATAATTTCACAGAAATGTTCCTTTGATGACCCTCTACCAAAATTGTTCTACATGGCTGACCAAAATGACCATGGCTAAAAATAAAAAAAAAAATTAAAAACAACATCTCCTCCTAGGCAAATAGCCAGTTTTCAAAATATTTTCACAGAAATATTCCCCATGTCACCCTTGACCGAACTTGCTAAAATCATTCTGCTCCATTGAACAAAATGGCCACCAGAGCTAAAAATTGAAAAACTTCTCCCAGGCAAATGGCCTGTCCACAGAAACATTCCTTAGGTGACCCTCTACCAGAATTGCTGAAATCGTTCCACTTGGCTGAACAAAAAGGCCGCAAGAGCTTAAAATAAAAAACTTTAAGCAACATATCTTCCAAGGCAAATAGCCAGATTTCATAATTTTCTTTAGGTGACGCGACCGAAATTGCTAAAATCATTCTGCTCCACTGAACAAAATTGGTACCAGAGCTAAAAATGGGAACAACTTTCAATGACATCTCCTCCTAGGCCAATGGCCAGATTTCAAAATAATTTCACAGCATTACAAAAACATGCCTATACAAATGCATTGTAAACTTTACCGCCGAAAAAACAAAAATTTTATGATGAAAATTGTGATAATTAAGGTTTACCCCTGTAAACTCCAGTTTTACTATATAAAAGTGGGGTTCAAGGGGGTCAAAAGTATATAGGCGTGTTTACGGGATGGGAACAATCCTCTTATGACCTTATTCTGAAATCGCTAAAATCATTCTGTTCCACTGAATAAAATGGCAGCCAGAACTAAAAATAAGAAAAACCCTTCAAGCCAATTAAAGGCCTGATTTCAAAATGTTTGACTTATGCCTCGTTGCCGAGATTGCTTAAATTGTTCCAACAGAGCTGAAAGTAGCAACACCTTTAAGCAATATCTCCTGGGCCAATGGCTATATTTCAAAATAATTTCACAGAAATGTTCCACTAATGCTGCTCAAATGTTTCCACTCCATTGAAAAAGATAGTCTCCAAAGCCTTGGTCCACAGCTCCTTAAAGCAGTGCCTCCTTTACTTTCATAAGCTATTAAACATCTTGGTCTCAGGTGAGCAATTTCAAGCCTTGCTCCAGTCACATGTGAGACGTCAAGTTCTGCAATTGATGGTCAGGTGGTTTTTCTGTGGGTATTATGGTTTTTGGGTATTATGGTTTTGGCCCACCTCTTACAAACGATCAGCACAAAATAAGTGAAATAAATTTTGAATGGGCTGTAAACAAAAATCAAAAACAAAAAAGAAAAAGAAAAACAATCTGCCAAAAACATTCCATTGGTCTCAAAAGGGACAAAATATATTTTGATGTCCAAGTATATGGAAAAGATTGGTACACCTTAACCTGTTTATAACACTATTGTAAGTTGGGATCCAAAGCAGAAACCGTGTTAGTTATACAACTGTGTTATATCCATACATAAATGGATAGATTTGATAGAAAAATGACCATTTAGTGGCCATTTTTCTATATAATCTACACATTTTTGGGATCCATCTTGAAACCATGTAATATCCAAACCATGTTATATCCAAACCATGTTATAATGAACAGGGTTGTAACAAGGTTGTGCTGTACGTTGTAACCGAATCTAGGTCTTGTTAGCAAGAAATATAATATAAACATAAAAAATCATTCCCATTGCAAGCTCGCAAGAACAGTTGTCTGGCTAAAATCCAATTAATCTTATTCAGTTTCATCAACAGTGTTGGTAAATACAAGAAATATGACAATTTATAGTAAGTGTTGTTCCTATAACACAGTAACAAGAGTGGCTGTTTTTCTTTTTTGATTTGTTTGAAGAATTTGCTTTGTGATTTTCTTGAACTGATTTCTTGGTAAACTTGTGTATTGTCTTTATAAGGAAATTCTGAGATTCTAACTGATTGTGGTATGCTTTCCTCTAATATTATTTCAACATACAGTAGAACTCTGATGGCTCGAATTACGATGGCTCGTTTACCATGGCTCTGAGTAGAACATAATTTGAACCCCTAGGGAAATCCCCTACATAAGAAAGAGTCGGGGATAATTTAGGAGATTTTAGTCTTTAGCTTGCAAATGTATGCTGTGTGTACTCATTAGAATCGCCTCGTTGAGGCAATTCTAATGAGTACACACAGCATACATTTTCATTATAGAACACCGAAAAGATGTTCAAAAGTATCTCGTTATGTCTCTAGACAGTAACCCTCAGTGGCTCAAACTACCCCTGTCTCGAACAGATTTTTGACGTCCCAAAGGTATTCGAGCCATTGAAGTTTGACTGTAGTCTGTTTAAGCATCTCTGTGCAAAAATGTTCTGTTGTGGAAAATATTTTGGATATCTATATATAGCACCAGAAACAGACAAGTGACGAGGATAAACAAGGAATAAATTTCCATATTTCTTGTTAGAAACATATGTTGTGGGTACTTGTACCCACTGCATATGTTTTCATAAAAATATTTTAACCCTTATCTTGCTGTTCACGACAACCCCTATCTTTGCAAACAGTGTAGATCCAGATCAGATGGCTTCTGAAGAAGCCATCTGATCAGGATCTACACTGTTTGGCATTTAGTTTATGAATTTGTAGCGATAAATTACATCAAATAATTTGATTGGTTGATAGACAGAAATGGGTGTGGCTTAAATGAATATTCAGCAAGATAAGGGTTAAAATCATAATCATCGCTTCTCCTTATCTGCAACTATGACATTGGCCTGCTACATAAAATCCTCACAAAATGAACAAGACTGACCTTGGTTTGTTTGTTTGAGTTTAACGGCCCAGTCAACACTGTTTATGTAGTTTTTGAGCCTGTCAGTTTACGTATCTACCTTTTTTTTCCTGGGCAGGCTTATACATAAGCTGTTAACCAGTACAGTGCACATTCTTTCATCAGAAACTGACAACTGCCCTTCTTGAATCAGCAGAAGGGAGAGAATGACCATAGAAAAGATTTCATGATCAATCTCCACGAAAAAATGTTCTTACTTTGGTTAAGTTGATGTTTGTTTGGGATTCTGACAGTACTGATCAGTAACGAGCATAACAAGCAAAAATCTGGGGCAATAATTATGTACGATGGTTAAATATCTTGAGCATTCAAGACAACATCTGTCTCAAGCTCGGCCCCTGCCCATCGGGGCTTGAAGAAATAGATGGGCTGCATGATGCTTCAAGGCAGAGCTGATACCGACCGCACACGAGCGCTGGTAAACCACTTAGAGGATCTAAGCCGGCCCAGGTGAAGTGGTGCGAGTCAGACCATCCATGCTTATAAACCCTACTGGTTTCAGTGGGCGACGGGGCTTGAGATGTCATTTCATCTAAGTGCCAGCTAAGAGTCCCACAAAATTGGAAGCAACGTCTCCAAAATGACCTATACAATGTTGACGGGGACATTAAACCTCAAATCAAACAAAGCTTTTTATCATAACATGACTGAATGTTTTGGCACTAGTCCAGCCTGCTGTTTTCATAATTTCCTGAACAGAAATAAGATAGCTTTTTGCTGTAGACCTAGATGCCAAATGTACACTGTGAGCTTTGTATTTTCCGGCATCTCCCAGAGCAAGACATGATGGTTCTTATCCATCTATCAATGGTAGAACTTGTTACGGCCTTACAAGGTTTAATATAGCTTATGTACAGTCTATTTATATTACCCTAATAGCTGATATGCGTCTAGGACATGATATACAGAAATTCTTTGGTCAGAAAGAAAAATCTTACGTTCAGCACATGGTACATTCAATCCCGTCATGATTACTTTGATGGTCACATGTTTTGAAGTTTCTTCCTTCATGTTTTGTATGCTTAACCCTTTTTGTACCAAATGGAACCTTCCTCCTTATATGCAGCAGGTGTTCATTTCAAAATTTAGGGGTTTCAGGTTGTGTTTTCTTCAACATTTATTTGGGAAATAGCTTAACTTTTTGGCAAATAGTGTAGGCCTTGATCAGACGCCGTATTCTGCAGCATCTGATCTGGGCCTGCACTGTTTGCCACGGTACCCCTTTAGGGTTTTCTCTTACTGAATGGGTTAATAAATGTAATAAATGGCACCTTGATGCCAGAACTAAATCCATTAACATCACCAATTTTTATGTTAGCATTTTAAAAGCGGTTTCGTCATGGTGTTGTAAGACTGTTTTCAAATATGTTAATACTAACGAAACATTCCATGTTTCACAATAATGTGATTGAGGCGGTTTAATATTTTACGCCTGCTTCATGAGTCTGGGATTATCTATTTATCCGGAATTAGAATGTCTGATCTGACAAATTTTTGCATATACTGGCTTTAGTAATTTAGTAAACTTCCTTGGCTGTAGGGCTATACCATTTGGGCGACGTGTAAATTCAAACACTCTACGTTTCCACAGTGTCTCTGAGGGCTAAATATAGAAACTGAGTTGTAGACGTGACGGAGATCGATTGAGGTCATATAACAAACAGGCTTAATCAAATTGAGAGCAGTCACAAACGTATCCATTTTGAAATGATGATACCCAACCGATTTATTAATTTCTTAATGATTATTCACCATCTTTTTACCTTTTGGTAAAAAATTAAGAATTGGTTTTCATGTAGCTGGACTACTTCAATAACCCCCATATCATAAAGCTTGACAATTCTTGAGAAATCTTTTCTTCTTCAAATGAACTTAAAAATTATAATTAACTTGTTTTGGAAGAGCTTTATCAAATTCTAAGTGACAGTGCAAAGCTATGTCCAGCTCACTGTTTTCCCCAATTCCCCTCAAACTGACTAAGCCTGCCTCCTTTAAAACATACAGGTTCTACTTCTCTGCCACTTTCTGGAATCTTTTGGAGCCTTGTTCTGGTTATAATTCTGCCAGTTGGTGCCAGTGTAATGCTTGGTACCCCTCTTGGATTGAACACAGGATCTACACCTTCTACCTCTGATAAATCTCAACCCAACAAACAACTACCGACATCGCTTGTCTTATTCATCTCTTGTATGTCTTTTTAGTTCACCTGAGCTTTAAATGCTTACTCCTCCTAAAACCTTGGGCCAAACTTAATTAATAGGAATGTAACTTAGGTGATCCTATTCCAAAATTAGCTAAAATTGTTCCTCTCTGATGAACAAGATGGCCACCAGAGCTAAAAATAGAAAAATCTTTAAATGACAACTCCTCCTATACTCTTGAGCCAATTTTAATCAAACTTCATAATAATGTTGCATAGGTGATCCTCTACCAAAATAGTTAAAATGGATCTGCTCCAATGAGCGAAATGGCCGTCAGACCTAAAAAATGAAACACAGTTTGGTTTGAATGCCAACTCCTCCTAAAAGCTTGGTCTGATTTGATTCAAACTTTGCAGGAATATTGCTAAGGTGTGCCAAAAATAGCTAAAAACTTTCTGCTATGATGCACAAGATGGCCACCAGAGCTAAAAATAGAAAATTCTTTGAACAACAACTTCTACACCCCTGGGCTAAGTTCAATCAAATGTCATAGGAATGTTGCTTAGGTGACCCTCTACTAAAATAGCTACATGTCTAATGGTTTTCATTTCATGAACAAGATGGCAACCAGAGCTAAAAATAGAAAATGTTTAAATGACAATTCCTCCTATACCTTTGGTCCAATTTTATTCAAACTTCTCATGACTGTTGCTTAAGTGACGCTATACCAAAATAGCCTAAATGGTTTTGCTCCAATGAATAAGATGGCCATCAGAGCTAAAAATTGAAAAAACCTATTTCCGTGAAACTTCATAGGAATGTAGCTCAGTTGACCCTCTACAGAAATATCTAAACAGTTTTGCTTGGCCATGTTGCCAGAGTTTAAAATAAAAATTTCTTTAAATGACAACTCCTAAACCTTTGGTTCCATTTCATTCAAACTTAACTTGAAGCTTACCATCTACCAAAATGGTTTTGCTCCAATGAAGAAAATGGCTTGCAGACTTGAAAATTGAAAAATCTTTAAATGACAACCTCTTCTGGAATTTTAAGCCAGTTTCGTTCAGACTTTGCAAGAATGTTGCCTGGGTGACCATCTAAGTGTAACAGTCTAGCTTCATGGAATAAGATCCACATACCTTTCAGAAGCAATATGACATCTTGAAATCAGATGATTCATTATGCAAACACGCCTATACAAATACATTGCCACCTTCATTGCCAAAAAAATGAAAATTTTGAGATGAAAAATTGTGATATTTTTAGCTCACCTGACCGAAGATCATGGTGAGCTTTTGTGATTGTGAGATGTCCGTCATCGTCGTGTGTCTTTTGTCGTGCATTGTGCGTGCGTAAACTTTTCTTGTTAACACTGTAGAGGCCACAGTTTTGATCCAATCATCATCAAACTTGGTCAGAATGATCATCATGACAATGTGTCGGTCAAGTTTGAATATGGGTCATGTCTGGACAAAAAAGTAGGTCACCAGGTCAAATCAAAGGAAAAACTTGTTGACACTCTAGAGGCCACAATTTTGGTCCAGTCCTCCTCAAACTTGCTCAGGATAAACATCTTGATAATATCTTGGTCAAGTTTCAATATGGGTCATGTCGGGTCAAAAAGGAGGTCAGTAGGTCAAACCACAGAAAACCCTTGTTAGCACTCTAAGAGGCCACAGTTTTGGTCCAATCATCCTCAAACATTCTCAGAATGATCATTCTGACAATATCTCAGTCAAGTTCAAAATTAATATGGGTCATGTTGGGTCAAAAAGTAGGTCAATAGGTCAAATCATAGAAAAACCTTAACACTCTAGAGGCCACAGTTTTGGTCCAATCTTCCTCAAACTTGGTCAGAATGTTCATCCTGACAATATCTCGGCCAAGTTTGAATATGGGTCATTTCAGGTCAAAAAGTAGGTCAGTAGGTCAAACCCTAGAAAAACCTTGTTAGCCCTCTAGAGGCCACAGTTTTGGTCCAATCATTTCCAAAATTGCTCAAAATGATCATTTTGACAATATCTCGGTCAAGTTCGATTATGGGTCATGTCTGCCAAAAAAAATAGGTCTGTAGGTCAAATCATAGAAAAACTTTGTTAACACTCTAGAGGCCACAGTTGTTGGTCCAATCATCCTCAAACTTGCTCAAAATGATCATCCTGACAATATCTCGGTCAAGTTCGAATATGTGTCATGTTGGGTCAAAAAGTAGGTCAGTAGGTCAAATCATAGAAAAACCTTGTTAACACTCTAGAGGCCACAGTTTTGGTCAAATCATCAAACTTGCTCTGCAATATCTAGGTCAAATTCTAATTAAGTCAAAAGTAGGTCAAATCATAGAAAAACCTTGTTTACACTCTAGAGACTGCAATTTTAGTCTAATTATCATCAAACTTGCTAAGAATGAAAATCTTGACAATATCTAGGTCAAATTAGAATATGGGTTATATGGGGTCAGAAAGTAGGTCAGTAGGTTAAATCATAGAAAACCTTGTTAACACTCTAGAGGCCACAGTTTTAGTCCAATCATCATCAAACTTGCTCAGAATTGTCCTCTTTTTGTAATACCTTGGTCAGGAGGGGTATTTTATTTGACAGAAAATGCTGTTAGCAAACAGTCAGATGATCAGATGCCACATTTTGGGACGTTCTGATCTTGGCCTATGTTGTTTGCCAGGCTACCTCTTCAGTGTTTTCCCGCCTTTTAGGGGTTATTATAACTTTAAACAAATATTCTGTATGATAATACAGTATCTCAAGCAATTCAGACTTTCAGGGTGTTTGGATCATGGTCAAAGTTCTTTTGGCTAGTTTTAGAAAAAACATTGTCATAACTCGACCCTACTTTTATTTCATAATTTTCCCACCATAAGCATGCTACAGATTAGAAATGATTGAAATCAACCTTCAGGCTGCAGAAATATAAATGCTGTCAGACATGAAGGGGCAGACCTTTCATCTCAATGTCGGGTAAAAGTCCCACAAAATAGGAAGCAACATCTCCAAAATGACCTAAATAGTATAAACCTCAAATCAAACAAATAGAATTGGTCAAATCGTACTTGAGACTGCATTTTTGGTTCAAGCTTCATGAAACTTGCAAAGAATGTTTGCCTTTATAAAATCTTGAATATGTTTGAATATGGGTCATGTGGGATCAAAAACAAGGTGATGAATAGACTCAGGTGAGCGATACAGGACCAGGACCATGTTCTTATTTCTGTTCAAAATTAAGATTGTGGGCACTTGTTAGAACCACCTCATACAGAGCAGAAATAAGAAAAAATAAGGTTTACCCCTGTAAACACCAGTTTTACTGTATAAAAGTGGGATTCAAGGGGGTCGGAATTATCTAGGCTTGTTTTTCGTGATGTGATTCAGGGCCATCTTGGTCCTCTTGTTCAGGACTAATGAATGTTGGACTGGCTCAGGTTTTTAGCTGACCTGAGCACGAATAGCTCACCTCATGGTGAGCTATTGTGATAGGTCAATGTCTTTTGTGCGTCGTGCCTTGTGTGTCGTGTCGTGCGGCGTCAACAATTTGCTTTAAATGCTAACTCCTCTTTAACCCTTGAGCCAATTTCAATAAAACTTTATAGGATAATTGCTTAGGTGACCCTCTACAAAAATAGCTAAAATTGGTCCGCTCCGCTGAACAAGATGGCCGCCAGAGCTAAAACTAGAAAAAATCTTTAAATGACAACTCCTTATCCCTTAGGCCAATTTCATTTAAACTTCATTAAAATGTTGCTTAGGTGACCCACTACCAAAATAGCTAAAACGGTTCTTATCCGGTGAACAAAATGGCCAACAGAGCTAAAACTGGAAATTTTTAAACGACAAATCCTCTTGTACCCTTGGGCCAAATTAATTCAAACTTCATAGGAATGTTGCGTAGGTGACGCTCCTAAAATAGCTAAAACTGTATTGCTCTGATGAGCAAAATGGCCTCTAATAATAGTAAAAACATCGTAAACTTGCTTCAAACGAGAAATCTTCCTCAACCCTTGTGCCAATTTGATTCAAACTTCACTGGAATGTTGCCCAAGTGACTCCCTACCAAAATAGCTAAATTTGTTCTGCTCTGACTAACAAGATGGCCACCAGAGCTAAAAATAGAAATATTCTTCAAACGACAACTCCTCCTATACCCTTTGGCCAATTTCATTCAAACTTCATAGGAATGTTGCTTACATGACCCTCTAACAAAATAGCTTAAACGATTTCTCTCTGGTGAGCAAAATGGCCACAATAGCTAAAACTAGAAACACATTGTAAACTTGTGTCAAACATGAATTCCTCCGAAACACTTGGGCCAATTTGATTCAAACTTCACAGGAATGTTACTTAGGTGATGCCGAGCAAAATAGCTAAAATCTTTCCACTCTGACAAACAAGATGGCTGCCAGAGCTAAAAATAGAAAAACCTTTAAACAACAACAACTCCTGTACTCTAGGGCCTATTTCATTCAAGCTTCATAGAAATGTTGCTTAGATGACCCTCTACCATATCAGCTAAAATGATCCCGCTCTGATGAACAAAATGGCCACCAGAGCAAAAAATAGAATTTATTTCAAACGCAAACTTCTCCTAAACTGTTAGGCCAATTTGATTTAAACTTCACAGGAATGTTGCCCAGGTTACTCCCTACCAAAATAGTTTAAATCATTCAGCTCTGATAAACAAGATGGCCACCAGGGCTAAAAAAATCTTCAAACGACAACTCCTCCTGTACCCTTGGACAAATTACATTCAAACTTCATAGGAATGTTGCTTAGTTGACTCTCTGTCAAAATTGCTAAAATGGTCTTGCTCAGATGAACAATAGGGCCAACAGAGCTAAAAATAGAAAAACATTGAAAAATTGCTTCAAATGCGAACTCTTCCTAAACCCTTGGGTCAATTTGATTCGAACTTCAAAGGAATGTTGCCTAGGTGACACCCTACCAAAATAGCTAACATTGTGCCACTCTGATGAACAAGATGGCCACCAGAGCTAAAAATATAATGTACAAAAGACCATGACATTCAGGTGAGCGAATCAGGGCCCACTGGGCCCTCTTGTATTCTTAAATAAAATTTAAACAAAAGTTTATACATGTATAGTAAAACTCGTATTTGAAGACCACCTTTGGGACTTTCAGGGCCTGACAAATCAAAAAATTTTCCACTTGTCCACCGGGCAAGTAAAATATTTTTGCAGTTGCCTACTTGCCCAGGATTTTGGAATTCAAAGTGGGGTGGATGCGGGGGGATAATGGTGATGATGATGATGACCAACATTTATAAATATAATCCAAGGTTTCTATCAAGTTTCAAGCACAACAACTGTCCATTAGGGTCTAGTTATTTCATGTTTGTGTTTCCCTTTAGTGTCTCTGATGGGAGCTGTGGGTTAATTGTATCGATTCCTGATCATTGCTGTCACTTCTATTTATTTCCCTCTGTGCGGTTATATGGTAGAAAACGTTCAATAATGGTTCTTTTCATGTTAATTGCTGACATTTCGTAACACCTTAACTGATTAGCAATTTCAAATATGGTTATATAAACTTATTTAGCTTGACACGCATAATTGTCAGGAGCTGCAGCCAATATACATGTAAGTGTTATGGCAGCAAGATACGAGATTAAAAGAATGCAGTTAAGTTTACAATTTAATGATCCAGCCACAAGACAAGGACACCCTCCATCCAAACAAAACGAGCCCAAACTTTCACACCCGCCCTACAAGCAAGTTCAATGCTAACATCCAAATCTCCGTCCACAAACTAACACTACCATTTTTTCGACACGCGATCGGTAAATGACGTCACCGAACCCCGGCAGCCCCACACGTGTTTAATGTCATTGTTTTATTTTAATGGGACGCTTCTCTTTCATAAAAATTGTTTGGAACCAGTAAAAAATATTTTCTTGAAAGCTATACGGTGGTGGATAGAGGTGGATAGAAAACAGCGCTTTGCACAACTGCCGACTTATGCCCTGAATTTCCGTGTCAATAACCAACAAAACATACAGATGCATTTATGCAAATTAAAGTGTTCAACTTTTCCTGCCAAGCGTCTGCTATTTGGCGCCAAACATAACTGTTCACGAGATAGTAGAAAATAAAAATAAAAAATGAGTTCCTTTAAGAGCAATGAAAACATTCATAAGAAAGAAGATGGGTCATACTACGTAGTTTCGGCTAATAAAGCCTCATCAGTGACCCTGTAATGATCCGGCAAAGAAAGCCAGAGGAAACATACTGCAATTTTGCGAATTTCGAATAGGCAGTTGATTCAAAGACTGATATAAATCAAATGGGGTCCAAATAATTAAAAACCTGTCTAGAATATGAGTCTAAACCAATAATTTATTTCTGATTTCTCAGAATATTCACGCTGATCTCAAAGGACCGAAAGTAAAATATAAACTGCACTAAAAAGTCCATTTTTATTATGCATACATCTTCCATTTGATGTAGCTAATCGTCTTAGGAGCGATTGATTTTTGATTAAATTTTATGATTGGGGGATAAATGCAAATTGGAAACATAACTTTACCATATTTTCACACCTTGTCATGCGGGACATTGAAGCGCCGGAGGTATGCTGTCTGCAAAGGTAGGTGTTGTTGTGTTCAGTAGGAAAAGGGATTCACTCGTTCAGTTTCTTTTTATTTTATGGATGAATGAACCAGACTTATTGGGGGAACAATTCATCTATCACTAATCCGGGACAAACAATCAACAGTGTCATATTAATCACCCATGCCCTGAAAAAAGATACCTATTCCAGATAAAATTATTGCTGTAACAGGTACCTTTATTAATGTGTGAATCACTTTCACACCTCAGTGCATCTTATCAGTGAATATACCCTTAATTTTCAGCAGACTGACATGAGCCTGCTGTGAAGTTGCATTTAAGTTAATCTCTTGACCATTAATTTTGTTGTCAAGTCAGTACCCTTACATCCCGACAGATAAAAAATGGACGGTTCAGAAAAAATGTGATAGGAAAATTCAGTTTCCGGGATTTTTTTAGTTCTGTCCGGGAGCCGGGAGATTGTGTCCATTTCCGGGAGCCTCCTGGATGATCCTGGAGATATCACGTATGCTTTGAACTCGTATTTGGTTTCCAGTATAAGTTGCATGGATTCCTTCCATTTAGAATGCCATATTTTTCATATGTAGTTGGACAGATAAGCCTGAGCAATTGCATCTCATCTGGGCCTCTTTCCTGTGATATATGAGGGAGATTTACAATAGTGATTAGGGAGATGTAAAGAATATATAGGGAAATTCTCACTTCAAATGAGGGAGACTCCAAAATTTTTAGCATAAATTGGGCAAAAATTAGCATCGAAATGAGGGAGTCTCCCTTCAGATGAGGGAGGTATCACAGGTATGTAGGCCTACACTATTTTCTACTCATCCAGCTACTTTTGGACACAACATCGCGTAGTAAAATTCAAGAACAAGTATGGTAAGGAGTTGAGATGTCCTACTAAAGTTAAATCCAGTATTCCTCTGACATCACAAAAACAGGCCTATATAATTCTGACCCCCTTGAATAAACCTTATTTTTAGCTCACCAGAGCCAAAGGCTCCCGGGGAGCTTATAGTATAGACAGTTGTCCGCTGTCCGTCGTCCATGTCCGCATCCGCGATGGTGTCAACATTTTCAAACGACTTCTCCTCAGAAACTGCTGGGCCAATTGAAACCAAATTACATGTGGGTTCTCCATGGGTTGGGGGGGGAAGAAAGTTTGTTCATGGGATCTTGGTCACATGACCAAGATGGCCGCCCTGCCCATATTATGGTAAAAACCTTTAAAAATATTCTTCTCAGGAACCAAATGGTTGATGACCTTGAAACTGGGTATGCAGCATGGGGGACTTGGGCCCTACCAAGTTTGTTCAAATGATGACCTTTAGTTGACCTTGACCTACACCTGTGGACACAAAAGCGTTCAAACTTTGATGAGCTTCATTTCAATCTGACTTGAAACATCATTCAATATATCCTGACATCACATCAGTCAACTGCCAGACAGAAATAAATTCAAAACACAAGGTGATGTACGTGTCATTGCTGACTCCTGCACTGTCCAATCAAAATACATCCCAAATGTCAATCAGAAATTGTTTACCAAAATGAGACCAATCAATTGCTTGATTTAGTTTTAGAATTCTTTGATGAATGGCATTTGCTTGTCAAACTAACATGATGCAAAGAGATACATTGAAAGTTATTTCACAGGAACGCTTTTGTGTCCACAGGTGTTTTTTACGTCAAGGTCAAATTTGGTCACTTAGACATTTATTTGGCAAAGGGTAAAACAGTGGATTTGCATGGTAACCTGTGGCATCAGAAATGATATTTGCAGTCAGCTGAATGGAAGTTTATCAATTCCAAAAGTGAAGGTCATTTATTGACCTTTGTCCTGGAAGGCTCAAATTCAGTATTTTTATCTTCTTCTTAACTTAAACTGCTGGGTTGATTGAAACTAAATTACACTTGGAACCTCTATGGGAAGGGGGAACCAAAGTTTGTTCTTCAGGACTGGGTCACATGACAAATATAGCTGCCATTCTCATATCTGGTAAAAACCTTCAAAAATCTTCTTCTCAGGAACTAAATGGCCGATAACTTTGAAACTTGGCATGCAGCATTGGGGACTCGGGCCCTACCAACTTTGTTCAAATGATGACCTTTGGTTGACCTTGGCCTGTTTAACGTCAAGGTAAAATTTGGTCACATAGACAGTTATATGGAAAAAGGGCAAAACATTGGATTTTTCTGATTGCATGGTAGCCTGTGGCATCAGAAATGATATTTGCAATCAGCTGAATGGAAGTTTATCAATTCCAAAGGTCACGGTCATTTTTTGACCTTTGTCCTGGATGGCTCAGATTCAGGATTTTAATCTTCTCTACTCAATCTGATAGGTTTATTGAAACCAAATTACATGTGAAACTTCTATGGGAAGGGGGAACGAAAGTTTGTTCTTAAGGACTGGGTCCTATGACCATTCTGGCTGCCATGCCCATATATGGTAGAAACATTAACAAATCTTCTTCTCAGGAAACAAATGGCCAATGACCTTGAAACCTGATATGCATCATCAGGGACTCTGGTGATACCATGTTTGATCAAATGATGACTTTTGGTTGACCTTGACCTGTTTTATATAGACATTTGTATTGAAAAATGGCAAGACAGTGGATTTTACTGATTGCATAGTAGCCTGTTGTTGTCACATGACCAAGATGGGCACCATGCCTGTATATGGTATAAACCACATAGCCTCTGGTTAGGGTGGTGACCCATGGGCTTCTTGTTCTTATTTCTGCTCTTAAATATAGATTGTGGGTACTCGTTAGAACCGCCTCTTCGAGGCGGTTCTAAAGTGTCCCTACAAGCCATATTTTGAGCAGAAATAAGAATAATATCACAGTCTTTCATCTAAAAATTTGTTTTTTTTTGGCGATAATGTTTACAATGTATTTGTATAAACATGCTTTTGCAATGTGTGGAATAAAGGAGGCAAATAATGTTTAACAGTTTGCTCCCCTGAAAGTGTATTCCATTTTCCTTAACCCAGAAATGCCTAATATTCCAAAACTGGGACAAAGGCAAGCAGTGTAGACTAGATCTGATGCTGCAAAATACAACATATGATCAGGGTCTGCACTATTTTCTTAAAGCTTGGACTTTCAAATAACACGTCTGATATCCCTGTAATTGGAAATGGATTTTTGCAGAGCTGTTTATTAAGTCAACGGTGCTTTTTGTTGTACATGAGTTAACCCTTATCTTGCTGAATATTCATTTAAGCCACACCCATTTCTGTCTATCAACCAATCAAATAACTTGATGTAACTTATTGCTACAAATTCATAAACTGAATGCCAAACAGTGTAGATCCTGATCAGATGGCTTCTTTAGAAGCCATCTGATCTGGATCTACACTGTTTCCAAAGATAGGGGTTGTCGTGAACAGCAAGATAAGGGTTAAACATTTCACTTTCTAAGGAAAGTCTGGTTCCTAACGGGAATCTGTATGTTCCCATTTGTAAATGGGAACCAGTCATACTGTACTTACCCTAAGCATTTGCATATCTCAAATCCTTACCATACTCGTTCTAAAATTTGAACAAGTACAATTTACTACCCAAACTTGTGTCTATAAATAGCTGGATGAGTGACAAACAGTGTTGATGTTGATGAAACTTCACATTCTGGGGCATCACATCTGGCGCAGGCCTGTCTGTCAGAATACACTTGTTAACCCTTGTTCTGCTGAGCCCGGATATGCCTTTTCTTTGAAACAATGTAGATCCAGATCAGATGGCTTCTGAAGAAGCCATCTGATCAGGATCTACATTGTTTGTCATTCAGAGTGTGAATTTGTTGTAATAATTTGCTACAGGTAATCTGATTGGTTGATAATCGGTAGTAGGTGTGGCATATATGAATATTCAGCAGGACAAGGGTTAAGTTTGTTCATTGATTATTGTGGCATAATATTTCCTTTTCAGCAAAGTGTAAATAAACTAGCATACATAAGAAGAAGTAAAATGGCAGAGCACCCCAAGCAGTTCATTGAGGATCTTAGCCTACAGTATAGGAAGTATACTTATGATCGAACAATGTCACTGGATAATATTGGCTTGTTCTCAGAAACAAAGGAACGACAGAGATCCTTTGATACACATCGCCTTTCCATGGATCACCAGTTTTCAACGCAGCATCTGTGGGCTCACGGGCAGCACATGCTTCAGAGGGCAAAGCCAAGTCCTACGAGAGTTCAAGGCCAGATGAAAGGAAGAACGATATACAGGAAATTCTTAGTTTTGTCAAGCATCAAGAGAAGGTCATGGCCATCACTTAGTCCCAGCAAAACTTGGTGAGTAGATTTTTTGTTTACCCTGACCCTCTCTGAGTTTCCTCTGGTGAAACAAGTAACCTTTATCTTAACCCTTCAGGCACAAATGAAAACACTATACCAGATAAAAATCTGATTTTGTCTAATTTTTGGAGAGAAAAAGGCTCAAAATTTCATGTGAAGTGTCTGCCCAGCAGATAATTAACATGTAATGTCAAGCCCTGTTGTCTCTTAAAAAGTAAGAAGAAAATACCACGAAATTCCTATATGAAGACCACCACCCCACTTTAAGTCTAGACTGTTCAAAAGTGGTCTTCGGTCACTTTTTAAGACCACATGTGGGACTGTTCAAAGTTTCAGACCACTTTTGAACAGTCCAAAGTGTCTTCCACTTGAGCCGACTTGGTGTTTGTTTGTTTGTTTTGGGTTTAACCACCCAGTCAATACTATTTAGGTCATTTTTTAGCCAGTCAGTTTACTTATACACACTTTTCCTGGGCAGGCTTATACGTAAGCGGTTAACCAGTACAGTGCACATTCTTTTGCCGGAAACTGACAACTGCCCTTTTTAATCAGCAGAAGGGAGAGAATGACCATAGAAAAGATTTCATGATCAATCTCCACGGAAGAATGTCGCAGACCCCGGCAGGTATCGAACCCGCGCCCTCCTGATCACCAGTCAGACGTGCATCCATCTGAGCTACCGAGGCTGGCCTCCGACTTGGTGTAGAAAACACAAAGAAAATGAACTAAGACCTATTAATTATGCCTTTAAAAGCATAATTTGTCTTAATTTTAGATGGTCTTAACAGCAAAATTTTACTGTATTTTGAAACTGGTGTGTGTTAGTCATGGTTATCACTTGAAGGGTTAATAATGTCATTATACATGTAGATATCAAACTTTGTGACAAGATCAAACTTTTAAAAGAGGTTCTGAATAACCAGAGAAAACTTGGCCATATATATACTATTAGAAAAATGTATTGTGACTCCCATTTGTCATATATGGCACAAAATTTATGCAGCCCTAGAGGTGGACATGTTTTTCAGTGACGTAACGTAACTTGTAACAAAGTTACCAGCATGGTATCTACCAGGGTAGGCTGAAAAGTTCTGAGCCTGACCAAGATCCAATGGTTTGTCCATGCTGAAAGCGCCTTATTTTTCAGCATAGTCTCCCCTCCTGTCCACACACTTCCTCCAGGGATGCTGGAGTCCTTGGATCCCAGTGGTATAGAAGGTCTTATCTTGGTCCCTGAAAAACTCCTCCACAGCAGCTATCACCTCCTCATCTGACCGATAATGCTGCCCAGCCAAGTGCTATTAAATGTTTGGAAACAGGAAATAATCTGACGGAGCTAGGTCAGGTGAATACGGAGGGTGATCGACAAGTGTGAAGCCACAGTCATGCACAGCAGCCTATGCGACAACTGATTTATGAGCAAGCGCATTGTCCTGATGGAACAAGACCCCTTTTGTCAAGTTTCCGGGTCGTTTAGCCTTAATTGCTTTTCGCAATTGTTTAAGCAGATCTGTATAATACTCCCCATTAATTTTTCTGCCCTTTTGAAGGTAATCTATGAATATTATCCCCCTGGCATCCCAGAATACTGATGCCATCACCTTCCCTGCAGAGGACACGACCTTTGCCTTCTTTGGAGGGGTGAGCCAGGATGCTTCCATTGCATGGATTGTCTTTTGGTCTCTGGCTTAAAGTGATGAACCGAACACTCATCCTGAGTGACAAAACGGTCAAGAAAACCATCTTGGTCTGCTACAAAAATAGCAAGGTTGGCTTGTGACAGGTTCAGTCTGGTCAACTTTTGGTCAGGCATCAAAAGCCATGGCACCCATCTGGCGGAAACGTTCGACATTCCTAATTCACTGTGTAGAATGTTCTCTACTCTTCACGGGAGATGCCAACAGTGTTAGCTAACTGATTCACAGTTAAACGCCTGTCATCCATCACTGCCCTGTACACTTGGCTGATGGTTTCCTCAGTTGTTGCCATTGTGGGTCGTCCACACCGGTCATCATCTTCAAGGCTGTCCTTGCCCATTTTAAAATTTGCTGCCCACCTTTTCACGGTTGCATACGAAGGAGCATCATCCCCCAATGTAGCAACCATATCGGCATAAATGTCCTTAGGAGGTAACCCCTTTTTATGGAGGTACTTGATGACACCACGATGCCAGATTTTGTCCATTTTCTCAAAAACGTGCTAGTATCATTTTTCAAAGTCTAGAATTTCTACATTATTGCAGGTAAACTTGAACTCATTTGAGTCAAATCAAGTAATAAAGGTTTGGATTTAATGAATACAAAATTTCATGGCTGTCCGATGCATGCTTCTTGGTCAGGCTCAGAACTTTTCAGCCTACCCTCGTATATTACCTTTGGAATTTGTAATGTTTCAAACTGTCACATAACATTTCAATGTGTTTCGTAACAGATTTGTAACAGAAACAAGAAAACATGTACCTTACATATTGTTTCAATGTACCGTATTCGACCTATTTACCGCACATGCTCCTATAAGCACACACCCAAGCTTTTCCTGGAAAAAATACACAAGCGCACACTTTACAGTAACCTCCCAACAAATTCATATTGAGTTTTGCTGTATCTTTGACCCAGACAATCATATGTATATGTGGTGAATCCCTATGCTGAAATGCAACTCTATAAAATAATCATATCGGAAGCTTTTTATTCGTATTTTTTTTTCATATTGAGTGTGCGCTTATTAGGTAGATTTTTCACCACAATATTTTCATACAATTTTGAAAAAACTAAGCGCACGGTGCGGTAAATAGGTCGAATACGGTATGTTACAGTCTTCTTTCGTAACTTTTCATTCTGTTACATAACAGAACTGATCTAAATACCCTTTGGGATTTGTGATGTTTCACAAACTGTTACATAACATTTCAATCCGTTTCGTAACAGATTTGTAACAGAAACAAGAAAACATGTTACAGTCTTCTTTTGTAATGTTTCATTATCCCCATGCTTTTCGAAGAAAAAGTGGGGATATTGTAATTGTCTCCGTCGTCCGTACGTCCGTCCATCCGTCTTACCGGACAACTCCTCCCACACTTTTACAGCTAGAAACTTAAAACTTTGGGAACTGATAGGTCTTTGGTCTGAGGAGTGCATGTCACTTTCGGAATTTTGATCCTACCCCTAGGGGCCAGGTCAGGGGGTGGGGTGCCCCGGGGGTAAAAAATCAAAGTTTTCAGAACCTGGTCGTGTTACAGATCAAATCCAACGGCATAATGAGTAGAATACATAACAATCAAAATTTGACCCCTAGGGTCAGGTTTGAGGTCACCAGAGGTCAAAAACTTGGATTTTCACCCCCATAACCCCATTTTTAACGATGACCGGATAACTCCTCCTACGCCGTTTCAGATAGAAACATGAAACTTTGGGAACTGATAGGTCTTCGGTCTGAGGAGTGCATGACACTTTCGGAATTTTGATCCAACCCCTAGGGACCAGGCCAGGGGGTGGGGTGCAGAACAAAGTTTTCAGAACCTGGTTGTGTGACATATCAAATCGAACGGCATAATGAGTAGAATACATAACAATCAAAATTTGACCCCTAGGGTCAGGTTTGAGGTCACCAGAGGTCAAAAACTTGGATTTTCACCCCCATAACCCTCTTTTTTGCGATTACCGGATAACTCCTACGCCGTTTATGATAGAAACATGAAACTTTGGGAACTGATAGGTCTTTGGTCTGAGGAGTGCATGACACTTTCGGAATTTTGTTCTTAAGATTGGGTGGGAGTTGCAATTGAGAACTTATATAGTGGCGTATCTTTAAAAAAGCGTGGGGATATGCGATGGCGTGCCATCGACTGCGCGATTCTAGTTCCATTATGTAACAGAACTGATCTATATACCCTTTGGGATTTGTAATGTTTCACAAACTTTTACATAACATTTCAGTCTGTTTCATAACAGATTTGTAACAGAAACTAGTAAACATGTATGTTACAGTCTTGTTTCGTAACGTTTAATTCCATTACGTAACAGAACTATAACAGATTCTCCTTACATCTTGTTTCAAGCCAAAAAAAAGTGAAATGTAATGTAACGGCGTAACAGAATCCCATTATGTAATGTTTCAGTCTGTTACCTAACAGATTTGTAACAGAAATAAGAAAACATGTACATAACAGTCCTGTTTCGTAATGTTTCATTCCGTTACATAACAGAACTGATCTATATACCCTTTGGGATTTGTAATGTTTCACAACTGTTACATAACATTTCAATCTGTTTCGTAACAGATTTGTAACAGAAACAAGAAAACATGTATGTTACAGTCTTGTTTCATAATGTTTCATTCCATTACATAACAGAACTATAACAGATTCTCATTACATCTTGTTTCAAGCAAAAAAAAAAAAAAGTGAAATTTACTGTAAACAGCGTAACAGAATCCCATTAAGTAACGTTTCAGTCTGTTACCTAACAGATTTGTAACAGAAATAAGGAAACATGTACATAACAGTCCTGTTTCGTAATGTTTCATTCCGTTATGTAACAGAACTGATCCATATATCCTTTGGGATTTGTAATGTTTCAAACTGTTACATAACATTTCAATCTGTTTCGTAACAGATTTGTAACAGAAACAAGAAAACATGTATGTTACACGTTAAATCTCAAATCAAACAAATGATACAGTCCTGTTACGTAGGTTTCATTCTGTTTCATGATAAAACTGCAACAGATTCTCCTTACACCTTGTTTCAAGCAAAAAAAGTGAAACATTACGTAACTGCGTAACAGAATCCCATTACGTAACGTTTCAGCCTTTTTTGTAACAGAACTAGAAAACAGGTATGTTACAGTCCTGTTTCATAATGCTTCATTTCGTTACGTAACAGAACTGTAACAGATTCTCCTTACATCTTGTTTCAAGCAAAAACAAGGGGAAATGTAATGTAACAGCGAAACTGAATCCTGTTACGTTATGTTTCAGTCTGTTTCGTAACAGATTTGTAACAGAAACAAGAAAACGTGTATGTTACATTCCTGTTTCATAATGTTTCATTGCATTATGTAACAAAACTGTAACAGATTCTCCTTACATATTGTTTCAAGAAAAAAATAGTGAAACAAAACCAAAAGGCATAACAGAATCAGGTTATGTAACGTTTCAGTCTGTTACGTAATAGATTTGTAACAGAAACAAGATAACATGTATGTTACAGTCCTGTTTCATAACGTTTCATTCCGTACGTGGTTTGTTGCATTGGGTGAATGAGTATTACCAAGTGTGCCAAAAAAATGACCCTAGTTGACCTTGACTTGTTTTACATCAAGGTCAAATTTGGTTCTTTAGACTTTTAAATGGGGAAAAGTAATACAATGTATTTTCATGACAAACTTTGCAAATTATGACATGAGAATACGTAAAAAAATAAATGTCTGTGAATGCTTAAGCTCAAGTTCATTTGGTGAGAATAGATACAAAATAAATGTATTTGAATGATAAACATCAAGGTCATTTGGTGACCTCGGTCAAAGGTCACTTGGATATCAGAACCATTGACATCTCAAAATACATTGTCTCTGGGCAAATTTCATTCAAATTTTATAAACAGCCTTAGGACACATCACCAAAACATGCCTATATAATTTTGACCCCCTTGAACCCCCCTTTTATATAGTAAAACTGGGGTTTACAGGGGTATACATTATTTTTCTTATTTCTGCTCTAAAATATTTTGAGCAGAAAAAAGAAAAATATCACATTTTTTTCATCATAATTAGCTCACCTTTCACGTAGTGACAAGGTGAGCTTTTGGGATCACTTTTTGTCCGTTGTGCGTGCGTGCGTCCGTGCATGCGTACGTGCATGCTGCCATAAACTTTTTCTTCAAACAACATCTCCTCCTAAACCACTGATCAGATTTTGACCAAACTTCACAGGAATGATCCTTAGGTGGTCCCCTTTCAAAGTTGTTCAAATGGTTCCGGTCTGATGCACATCTAGGTCACAGGAGCTAAAAATAATTTTTTTACTGAAAATCTTCAAAAATCTTCTTCTCTGAAACCACAAGGCCCAGGTCTTTGATATTTGGTATGAAGCTTCATCTAGTGGACCTCTACCAAGATTGTTCAAATTATAGCCCTGGGGCCAAAAAAGCCCCCGCCCCGGGGGCCTTTGATTTACATAGGCTTATATAGGGAAAATCTTTAAAAATCATCTTCTCTGAAACCACAAGTCCCAGGTCTTTGATATTTTGTATGAAGCTTCATCTAGTGGACCTTTACCAAGATTGTTCAAATTATAGCCCTGGGGCCAATAATGCCCCCGCGTCCGCGCCCACTTGTTTTACATAGGCTAAAATAGGGAAACTCTTTAAAAATCTTCTTGTCTGAAACCAGAAGGCCCAGGTCTTTTGGTATTTGGTATGAAGCTTCATTCAGTGGACCTCTACCAAGATTGGTCAAATTATAGCCCTACGGCCAAAAATGCCCCCGCGACAGGGCCCCTGTTGTTTTGTATAGGCTTATATAGGGAAAACCTTTAAAAAATCTTCTTGTCTGAAACCAGAAGGCCCAGGTCTTTGATATTTGGTATGATGCTTCGTCTAGTGAACTTCTACCAAGGTTGTTCAAATTATAGCCCTGGGGCAAAAAATGCCCCCGCGCCAGGGCCCACTTGTTGAACATAGGCTTATATAGGCAAAACATTTAAAAATCTTCTTCTCTGAAACCAGAAGGCCCAGGTCTTTGATATTTTGCATTAAGCTTCGTCTAGTGGACCTCTACCAAGGTTGTTCTAATTATAGCCCTGGCGCCAAAAATTCCCCCCGCGCCAGGGCCCACTGGTTTAAGTTTTACATAGACTTGTAATGGGAAAAACATTTAAAAATCTATTTGTCTGAAACCAGAAGGCCCAGGTCTTTGATATTTGGTATGAAGCTTTGTCTAGTAGACCTCTATCAAGATTGTTCAAATTATAGCCCTGGGGCCAAATATGTCCCCGCTAAGGGGCCCACTTGTTTTACATAGGCTTATATAGGGAAAATCTTTAAAACTCTTCTTGTCTGAAACCAGAAGGCCCAGGTCTTTGATATTTGGTTTGAAGCTTCATCTAATGGACCTCTACCAAGATTGTTCAAATTATAGCCCTAGGGTCAAAAATGCCCCTGTGCCAGTGGGCCCACTGGTTTTGTATAGGCTTAGATAGGGAAAACCTTTAAAAATCTTCTTGCCAAATATCAGAAGGCCCAGGTCTTTGATATTTGGTTTGAAGCTTCGTCTAGTGGACCGCTACAAAGATTCTTCAAATTATAGCCCTGGGGCCAAAAATGCCCCCATGCCGGTGCCCATTTGTTTTACATAGGCTCATATAGGGAAAACCTTTAAAAGTCTTCTTGTCAGAAATCAGAAGGCCCAGGTCCTTGGTATTTGGTATGAAGCTTCGTCTAGTGGACTGATACCAGGATTGTTCAAATTATAGCCCTGGGGCCAAAAATGCCCCCGCGCTGGGGCCCACTTGTTTTACATAGGAACCCGAATTTTATGATGACTTAGTGTATAAATTCAGAAAAATATATAACCACAATGACTTCAGCACCAAATTTCGTAAAATCATTCTTTGATATAAAAAGATTGGGTACAACATGGATGTTATACGACAGACTGCATGCATGGTAGTTAACCCAATCACGGTTGGCAACTTTGCTTCCCTCTTTAATTGCACGCCGGTGGATACGGCCTCAGATTCTATGACGGTTCCAAGGTAAAGGCTTATTGAGAATTAGAGAGATCTAATTCTTGGTAATGTTGGTTTGTGCCTAATGCTCTGTCTCTGGTTGGGCCCATCGGAGTCTAACTGTTGGTTTTCTTTTGCTCCAGCATTTCAGTGGTTTCTTGCTGTCGAGTCCTCACCGTTGTCTCACTTCTTTGATTATTTGTGTTCACGGAGATGTTGCACTGATGAGGTAGGAGGCCTTCATGCGGACTGAACAAATTATTTGTCTAAATCGCGACGGATGTAAGGGCGAGGATTGTGGCCACGTAAAATCAATTTAAGCCCCCCAGTGGAATTCTTTCCACTGACCGTTCCAAGGCGGTTCTTCTGTGGCGGTTTATTTATGTCGTTGTTTGTTACTACTTACTGTGTGTATCACTTGTGTCTTTTTATTTTGGATGGCCATTTGGCCATTTTGTGGGAAAGTAAATGTCCTTATGGCCATCCTTTGTTTAGGTTTCCATTATGGTCTGGTCGCTTCATGTTTGTGTTTCTTTCCCTTTGGTGTCTTTGGTGGGTGGAGTAAGTTAATTGTATCGATTCCTGATTTTTAGCTCCACTGGCCGAAGGCCTTCGGCCAGCGGGGCTATTGTCATGGCCCTGTGTCCGTCGTGCGTCCGTGCGTTAACTTTTTCTTTAAACATCTTCTCCTCCTACACTACTGGGCCAATTGTAACCAAACTTCACAGGAATGTTCCTTACATAGTCCTCTTCTAAATTCCTTCAAAGAATTTTGTTACACCCAGAACTCTGGTTGCCATGGCAACAAAACCACAAAAAATTAAAAATCTTTAAAAATCTTCTCCTCCAAAACCACCTGTTGGATTTCATTTTTATTTTGCATGACTGTTCCTTAGGTTGACTTCTTTCAGATTCCTTGAAGAAATTTTGATCCGACAAAAAACATGGCCGCCATGGGCGGGGCTTATTTTCCCTTTTTAACATATAGTGTAATGATAAAATATCTTCTCCTCCTAAACTATTGGGTCCATTGTAACCAAACTTCACAGGAATGTTCCTTTCTTAGTCCTCTTCTAAATTCCTTCAAAGAATTTTGTTACACCCAGAACTCTGGTTGCCATGACAACAAAACCACACAAAAAATTAAAAATATTTAAACATCTTCTCCTCCAAACCTACCTGTTGCATTCATTATCCCCTCGCACAACATAGTTGTGAGGGGGGATATAGCATTTGTCCCGTATGTACGTACGTACGTACTTTTGTCATCGCTCTAGCGCCACGTACGTACATACTTTTGTTATCGCTCTACCGCTACGTACGTACATACTTTTGTCATCGCTCTAGCGCCTACATTTCTTGACCGATTTTAATATAACTTCACACGAACGTTCCTTACGACAATATCTGGAGCAAGATCGACTTTCAAGGTCATGACCTCAAGGTCAAGGTCACTCTGGCTATTTTTTTAAAAACTTTGTCATGGCTCTAGCGCCTACATTTCTCCCCCAATTTCAATATAACTTCAAACAAATGATCCTTATAAAAATATCTCGAGCGAGTTTGACTTTCAAGGTCATGACCTCAAGGTCAAGTTCACTGTTGCTATTTTTTAGAAAAACATTGTCATCGCTCTAGCGCTTACATTTCTTCACCAATTTCAATATAACTTCACACAAATGATCCTTATAAAAATATCTCAAGCGAGTGCCACTTTCAAGGTCATGGCTTCAAGGTCAAGGTCACAGTGGCTATTTTTAGAAAAACTTTGTCATCGCTCTAGCTCCTACATTTCTCCACTGATTTCAATATAACTTCACACAAATGTTCCTTATGACAATATCTTGAGCGAGTTGGACTTTCAAGGTCATGACCTCAAGGTCAAGGTCACTGTGGCTATTTTTAGAAAAACGTTTTCATCGCTCTAGCGCCTACATTTCTTCACCAATTTCAATATAACTTCACACAAATGTTCCTTATAAAAATATCTCCAGCAAATTCGACTTTCCAACTCATGGCCTCAAGGTCAAGGTCACTGTGGCTATTTTTAGAAAAAACATTGTCATCACTCTATCACCTATATTTCTTCACTGATTTCAATATAACTTCACACAAATGTTCCTTATGACAATATCTCAAGCGGGTTCGACTATCAAGGTCAAGGCCTCAAGGTCAAGGTCACTTTTGCTATTTTATAGAAAAACTTTGTCATCGCTCTAGCGCTTACATTTCTTCACCAATTTCAATATACACCTGTGGACACAAAAGCGTTCAAACTCCAGTGAAATAACTTTCAATGAATCTCTTTGTATCAAGTTAGTTTGACAAGCGAATATCATTCATCAAATAATTCTAAAACTAAATCAAGCAATTGATTGGTCTCATTTTGGCAAACACTTTCTGATTGACATTTGAGATGTATTTTGATTGGACAGTGCAGGAGTCAGCAATGAAATGCACACCACCTTGTGTTTTGAATTTATTTCTGTCCATAGGATGTTAGGATATATTGATTGATGTTTCAAGTCAAAATGAAATGAAGCTCGTCAAAGTTTGAACGCTTTTGTGTCCACAGGTGTAACTTCATACAAATGTTCCTTATGACAATATCTCTAGCGAATTCCACTTTCAAGGTCAAGGTCACTGTGTCTATTTTTAGAAAAACTTCGTCATCCCTCTAACGCTTACATTTCTTCATCCATTTCAATATAACTTCACACAATGTTCCTTAAGACAATATCCCGCCATTTCGATATTCAAGGTCAAGGTCACTATGGCTATTTTTAGAAAACTTTGTCATCGCTCTAGCGCCTACATTTCTTCACTGATTTCAATATAACTTCACACAAATGTTGCTTATGACAATACCTCGAACGAGTTCGACTTTCAAGGTCAAGGTCACTGTGGCTATTTTTAGAAAAACTTTTTCATTGCTCTAGCGCTTACATTTTTTTTCACCAATTTCAATATTACTTCACACAAATGTTCCTTATAACAATATCTCTAGTGAGTTCCACTTTCAAGGTCAAGGTCACTGTGGCTATTTTTAGAAAAACTTTGTCATGGCTCCAGCGCTTACATTTCTTCACCCATTTAAATATAACTTCACACAAATGTTCCTTATGATAATACCTCGAGCGAGTTTGACTTTCAAGGTCAAGGTCACTGTGGCTATTTTTAGAAAAACTTTGTCATTGCTCTAGTGCTTACATTTTTTCACCAATTTCAATATAACTTCACACAAATGTTCCTTATGACAATATCTCGAGCTATTTAGACTTTCTAGGTCAAGGTCACTGTGGCTGTTTTTAGAAAAACTTTGTCATCGCTCTAGCGCCTACATTTAATGATGGATTGTAATAGAACTTCACACAAATGTTTCTTATGATAATATCTCGACTTACTTCGACTTTCAAGGTCATGACCTCAAAGTCAAGGTCACTGTGGCTATCTTTAGAAAAACTTTGTCATCGCTCTACCGCCTACATTTATTAGCAGATTTTAATATAACTTCACACAAAAGATGCTTATGATAATATCTTGCGCAAGATCTACTTTCGTGGTCATGGCCTCAAGTCAAGGTCACTATGGCTATTTTTAGAGAAACGTCATCACTCTAGAATGTACATTTATTGGAGGATTTTTAAATAAACTTTACACAAATGTTGCATATGATAATATCTCAAGCAAGTTGGACTTTTGCCATTTCAGTGTTTTCCACACACGAAGTTGTCTAGTGCGAGGGGATTTGTATCGCATGCGATGCCTTGTTTTTATTTTGCATGAATGTTCCTTGGGTGGACCTCTTTTAGATTCCTTGAAGAAATTTTGATCCGACAAAAAACATGGCCGCCATGGGCGGGGCTTATTTTCACTATTTAACATATAATGTAATGCTAAAGAATCTTCTTCTGCAAAAGTACTTGTGGGATTTCATTGTAATTTGCATGAATTGTCCTTGGGTGGACTGTTGTCAGATTCCTTGAAAAAAAAATATTTTCTGCAAAAGTTCTTGTTTTATTTCATAGTTATTTGGCATGCATGTTCCTTGGGTGGACCTCTGTCAGATTCCTTGAAGAAATTTTGATCCGACAAAAAACATGGCTGCAGTGGGCGGGGTTTATTTTCACTATATAACATGTAGTGTAATGTTAAAAAAGTCTTCTCTTCTTCAAAAGTTCTTGTTTAATTATTTATTTATTTAAAAGTACCTTCCTGTATCTGAAGTAATCTCCTCCAATTTTGCTGACTATCACATATCTATAGAGGTCCACCTACAAATTGTCATTCTAAAATTCAAAACATCAGAAATTTCACTTGCCCATCACACTGGTGATAGAACTGATGTTTTCAACACAAACTCTATTTATACGACTTGATGTTTCAAAATAAATTCAAAATACTGAGGGAGATTGATTTATTAGACCTAATTATACTACAGTGTCAACAGTTCTCCAGATCCCTGAGGGTTAAAATGGCTTAGTTGAAAAGGGAGGTATACTGAATCCGACGGAGCAAAGGAAAAAATAAAGAAATAAAGAAATAAAAACATAAATCTGTTCATTTTTTAGCTCCACTGGCCAAAGACCAGCGGGTCTTATGTTATATGTTATGGCCCTGTGTCTGTTGTGCGTCTGTGCGGTTGTGCATCCTACGTTAACTTTTTTCTTTAAACATTTCCTCCTTAACTACTTGGTCGATTGTAACCAAACTTCACAGGAATGTTTCTCACATAGTCCTCTTCTGAATTCCTTCAAAGAATTTTGTTACATGCAGAACATAATGGCATCGAAACCAAAAAAAAATATTTAAAAATCTTCTCCTCCAAAACTGCTCAATGGATTTTATTCTTATTTTGCATGAATGTTCCTTGGGTGGACCTCTGTCAGATTCCTTGAAGAAATTCGGATCAGACAAAAAACATGGCCACCATGGCCATGCCCCACATGACTGCCATGGCCATGCCCCTTGGCTCATTAGCTTTCAAAGACTTATATGGGGAAAAGTTTTAAAAACCTTCTCCTCCAAAACCGCTCAACTTAACCCTTGTCCTGCTAATCCCGGATAAGCCTTATCTTTGAAACAATGTAGATCCAGATCAGATGGCTTCTGACGAAGCCATCTGATCAGGATCTACATTGTTTACCATTCAGATTGTGAATTTGTTGCAATAATTTGCATCAAGTAATCTGATTGGTTGATAATCAGTAGTGGGTGTGGCATATATGAATATTCAGCATGACATGGGTTAATGGATTTCATTCTTACTTTGCATGAATGTTCCTTGGGTGGACCTCTGTCAGATTCCTTGAAGCAATTTTGATCAGACAAAAAACATGGCCACCATGGACACGCCCATTGGCTAATTAGCTTCCATAGACTCATAAAGGGATCTTTTTTCTTTTTTAATCTTCTCCTCCAAAACCGCTAAATGGATTTCGTTCTTAATTTTCATGAATGTTCCTTGTGTCAACCATTGTCAGATTAATTGAAGAATTTTTGATCAGACAAAAAACATGGCCGCCATGGCCACCACCTATGGCTCATTAGCTTCCATAGACCAATAAATGGATAAACTTCTTCTCTGAAACCATAAAGCCTAAAGCTAAGACATTTACAGTAAAACCTGTCTTAGTGGCCACCTCTATTAAGCAAGCAACCTGTCTTAAGCAAGCAAGCATTCAGTTCCCAAGAAAGGTAGATGTGTTAAATTTAACCTCTATTAAGCAAGAACCTGTCTTAAGCAAGCATATTTTGACTATCCCTTAGGCACTTGCTTAATACAGGTTGAACTGTAGTATGTAGCAAAGTTATGTGGTCACCTACTAAGTCCTGCGAACTATGACTCTTGAGTCCAAATTGGCAACGCCCCGGTGCTTAGTAGCTCCCATAGACTAATAATGACAAAATCTTGAAACTTTTCTCCTCTGAAACCATAAGGCCAAAGGCTTAGTATGTAGCAACTTGAAGTATTCAACTGCATAAATCCTACCAACTATGCCCCTGGGGTCCAAATTGGCCACACCCTGAGGCCCATAAGCTCCCATAGACTTATACTGGGAAAAACTGACAAAAATCTTCTCTGAAACCATCAGTGCCCAGAGCTTAGATATTAAGTATGCAGCAACGTCAAGTGGTCACTCAAATAAATCCTGCCAACAATGCCTCTGGGGTAAAAAATTGGTCACACCAAGAGGCATATTAGTTCCCATAGACTTATAATAGGAAATGGTGGAGCGTGATAGCTCAGTGGTTAGTGCACTTGCCTCTGATGCTAGAGGTCCCGGGTTCGATCCCCGGCAGCGGCGATAAAATTTTGGTGTCCGAACATGCTCCATTGACATCATTTGCAGGGATGAATGTCATAAAGTGCACCGTCCTTCGGATCGGGACGTTAACTGGAGGACCCCTGTGCAGGAAGAACCATCCCCTGTGCAGGTTAAAGATCCCTACCGTAATTACATGATTACTGTGTAGGCTTTCATCCTGCAAAACCTTGAGTGTATGTAATATACACCTGCGGTAATGGTCAAATATGACCGACGCAGTATCAGAAGATAGATAGATAAAACTTAAAAAAAGTCTTCTTCTCTGAAACCATAAGGCCCAGAGCTTTAGATATTTAGAACGGAGCAATGCCAAATGGTCACTCACATAAATTCTGCCAACCATGGCTCTGGGGTCCAAAAAATATAGAATGGACATTCCTTGGGTGGATCACTTGTTTCTTTTTTTACCCATTGCATGCAGGAAAACCCTAAATGGGTACCGTGGCAAACAGTGCTGGCCCAGATCAGACCCCACAGAACACCATGTCTGATCAGGACCTGCACTATTTGCTAACAGAATTTTCCATCAAAAATAGAAAAAAATAGGCCTGACACCCCTTATATGACAAATGGACTGGTCAAACATATAGCAATAGAAGAGTCCACTAGTATACAATTGGTTAATGTAATAAATATGACAATTGTTTGAAGTTAGCCGGTGGAGCGACAGGCCCTCTTGGGCCCGACAGGCCCTCTTGGGCCTCTTGTTGTTTTACTTCTACTTTATATAGGGAAAACCTGTAAAAATCTTCTTGTCAGAAACCAGAAGGCCCAGGTCTTTGACATTTGGTATGAAGCTTCGTCTAGTGGACTGATTCCAAAATTATTCAAATTATAGCCCTGGGGCCAAAAATGCCCTCTCCGGGGCCCACTGATTTTACATAGACTTATAATGGGGGAAAACCTTTAAAAATCTTCCTGTCTGAAACCAGAAGGCCCAGGTCTTTGATATTTGGTATGAAGCTTCATCTAGTAGACCTCTACCAAGATTCTTCAAATTATAGCCCTGGGGCCAAAAATGCCCCCCGGGGCCCATTTGCTTTACATAGGCTCATATAGGGAAAACCTTTAAAAATCTTCTTGTCAGAAACCAGAAGGCCCAGGTCTTTGGTATTTGGTATGAAGCTTTGTCTAGTGGACCGATACCAGGATTGTTCAAATTATAGCCCTGGGGCCAAAAATGCCCCCGCCCCGGGGCCCATTTGCTTTACATAGGCTTATATAGGGAAAACCTTTAAAAATCTTCTTGTCAGAAACCAGAAGGCCCAGGTCTTTGGTATTTGGTATGAAGCTTTGTCTAGTGGACCGATACCAGGATTGTTCAAATTATAGCCCTGGGACCAAAAATGCCCCCGTGCCGGGCCCCACTGATTTTACATAGGCTTATATGGGGAAAACCTTTAAAAATCTTCTTGTCTGAAACCGGAAGGCCCAGGTCTTTGATATTGTTCAAATTATAGCCCTGGGGCCAAAAATGCCCCTGTGCAGGGGCCCACTGGTTTTACATAGGCTTATATAGGGAAAACCTTTAAAAATCTTCTTGTCTGAAACCAGAAGGCCCAGGCCTTTGATGTTTGGTATGAAGTTTCAACTGATAGACCTCTACCAAGATTGTTCCAATTATAGCCCTAGGGCCAAAAATGGCGCTGTCCCAGGTTTTACGTAGGCAAATATAGGGAATACCTTTAAAAGTATTCTTGTCTGAAACCAAAAGGCCTAGATCTTAGATATTTGGTATGACACTTGCTGCTTCATCTAGTGGACCCCTTCCAAGATTGTTCAAATTATAGCCTAGGGGCCAAAAGTGCCCCCTCCCCCCTGCCACAGGGCCCGCATCTTTTACATAGGCTTATATAGGGAAAACCTAAAAGAATTTTTTATCTGAAACCAGAAGGCCCAGGCTTTTGATATTTGATATTAAGCTTCATTTAGTGGACCTCTACCAAGATTTTCAAATTATAGCCCACCTATAATTGTTCCACCCAAGGACCCACATGTAAATCGCTTAGCCCAGGTGAGCTATATAGGACCATCATGGTCCTCTTGTTTATGAAAATCAGCTGTTTAGTTTGGTCGATATGGCAACTTAGAGTTTCCATAGACTTATAGTGAAGAACATTAAAAAATGGCATTTACTGCCAAGTCATTTCAGATATTTTGACAAAACTTTTATAGAAATGTTTCTTGAGTAAACGTCTCTCAGCCATATGCTTTTATGCCAACCTCAGGGTCCCCCAGCTTGCACCGGGGCTATGCCCCACCCCCACCAGTTCATAAAAGGCCATATATCTCAGAAACCATTCAGATCCCACCATCTAAACCATATATATTCTTTTTGATAAGATGCATTCAGTGACACCAACCTGGGGTCCTTCCAGATCCCCATCCCTAAAACATATATATTCTTGCTCCTTATGATAAGACACATTCATTGACACCAAATTGAGATACTTCCAGGGTGCGCCAGGGCCTTACCCCACCCCTCCACTTCACAAAAGGCCATATATCTCAGAAACTGTTCAGATCCCCACCCCTAAACCATATATATTCTTGTTCACTATGATAAGACACATTCAGTGACACCAACCTGGGAGTCCCCAGGGATGTGCTGGGGCCATGCCCCACCCCCTCCATTTCATAATATCAAATATCTCGGAAACCTTACAGATCACCACCCCTAAACCATATATATTCTTATTCCTTATGATAAGAGACATTCAATGACACCAACCTGGGGGTCTCCCGTGGCCTTGCCCAACCCCTCCACTTCACAAAGGCCTTATATCTCAGAGACTGTTCAGAGCCCCACCCCTAAACCATATATATTCATCTTCCTTATGATAAGACGCATTCAGTGACACCAGCTTGGGAGTCCCCGGGCCATGCCCCACCGCTTGACTTCATTAAAAGCCATATATCTCTGAAATCGTTCGGATCCCCACCCCTAAACCATACATATTCTTGTTCCTTATGATAAGACTCGTTCAGTCACACCAACTAGGGGGTCTCTTTGTGCTGAGGCAATGTGCCCCGCCCTTCCACTTCATAAAAAGGCCATATATTTCAGAAATCACTCAAATCCCCACCCCATAATCATATATTATGTTCTTGTTCCTTATTATTAGCACACCTACTGTACTGGGTCCAAATTTCATTGGCTTCCATGGTTTATTAAAAAACACGGCTGCCAGTGGGGAGTGCCCCGCTGATCTCTGGTGAGCATAGTAGCCCATGGGCCTCTTGTTTAATGATGGATTTACAACTTCATACAAATGCTGAGTTTGATAATGTCTGAAGCAAGTTCAATTTTCAGGGTCCTCGACTCAAGGTCAAGGTCTGTTTTTAGAAACTCTAGTGCCTAAATTCATCACTGGATTTAAATATAACTTTACACAAATGTTAGGTGTGCCAATATCTGGTACTAGTTTGACTTTCAGGGTGCTGGGCGCATGGTTCTTGCTCATACTAAGTATTCTTATGTGAGGGGATCTGTAAAGCCTGGAATGCCTTGTTATGCTCCCAACTTTGAAAAAAAAAAGGTTGGGGATCATATTGCTTCTGGCTTGTCTGTTCGTTGGTACATTTGTCACGCTGTCTTGTGCATAGCATAACTTAAGAACCATGTATCCGAGTGTTTTGAAATTTCATATATGGATTCCTCATGAAAAAATAATTGACCCGTTTTTAGCTCCCCTGAGCCAAAGTCTCCGGGGGAGCTTATAGGATGGTAGGCCTCCGTTGTCCGTCTGTCGTCCACCCTTTTCAGATGTCTTCTTCTCTGAAACCACAGGGCCAATTCCAATTAAATTTCATATGCAGCCTTCTGGCATTGGGGGAACTTGCAGTATGCAAGTTTGGTGCAGGTCACATGACCAAGATGGCCGCCATGCCCAAATATGGTAAAATCCTCAAAAAATCTTCTTCTCCAGAACCAGTGGGCTGATTGTCTTGAAACTTAGTATGTAGCATTTGGTGACTGAGTACTACCAAGTTTGCAAATATGATGACCTTAGGTTGACCTTGACCTATTTTCTGCCTGGGTCAAAATTTGGTTCCTGAAGCTTTTCAATGGGAAAAAGGTAAAACGATGCATTTTTCGGAAAATATTGTGGTCTGTGATATGAGAATGGGTAAAAAATGAATGCCTGTGAATGCCAAGGGTCAAGGTCATTCATTGACCTTGGCCCAAGGTCACTTGTATTGCAGGTCTATTGACATATTAGAATACATTTCCTCTAACACCACACTGGGCCAATTTCATTGAAATTTTATATGCAGCCATAGGACACTTAGTGAACAAAAGACCAGGTCACATGACCAAGATGGCTGCCATGCCCAAATATGGTGAAAACCTTAAGGTTTGTTGTTCTCCAGAATTGCTAGGCCGAATGTCTTGAAACTTGGTATGTATTACCGGATGACTGAGTACTACCAAGTTTGCACAAGTGAAGACCCTAGGTTGACCTTGACCTATCTTATGCCAAGGTCAAATTTGGCTGTTTTGGCTTTTCAATAGGAAATAGGTAAATCAATGCATTTTTCTAAAAATATTGTGGTTGATGATATGGGAACAGGTTAAAAATGTATGTCAATGAATGCTTAAGGTCAAGGTCATTTGGTGATCTTGGCCCAAGGTCTCTTCTATTGCAGGTGCATTTACATAGTAGAATACCGGCCCCCGCCCATAGGGGCTTGAAGAAATATATGGGCTGCATGATGCTTCCACGCAGAGCTGAATCCGGCCCGCACACTAGTACTGGTAAACCGCTTAGAGGATCTAAGCCTGCCCAGGAACCGCGGTGCGAGGCGGACCGTCCATGCTAATAAACCCTATTGATTTCATTGGGCGACAGGGCTTGAAATGTCATTTCATCTCAATGTCGGGTAAAAGTCCCACAAAATTGGAAGCAACGTCTCCAAAATGACCTTTACAGTGTTGACGGGGACGTTAAACCTCAAATCAACCAACATAGTAGAATACATTTTCTCTCTAACACCACTTTGCCTATTTTATTAGCTCGATTGCGAGATGTCTGGCGTCGTCGTCCGTCATGTGTCGTGCATGGTCCGTGTGTAAGCTTATCTTGTGAACACACTAGAGGTCACAGTTTTGGGCCAATCATCATCAAACTTGGTCAGAATGATCATCATGACAATATCTCAGTCAAGTTCGAATATGGGTCATGCATACCTGCCAACATTGAGAAAATCCAAAGAGTGAGACTGCGCGCGGCAGACCCTTTTTCAACTTCTTTTTTAGTATTTGGCTCGCGGGGAATTTTCAGGAAAAATTTGAAAGAGTGAGATTTTTTCCCTAACTGTTTGGGGGTGGGGATAGGTGCTACCTTTTTCAAAGACCCACCACCCTTAAAAAAAAATAAATTGAACCCCACCACCAATAAATTTCAATTTTTAACCAGACCAAGCACCCATCAAAAAGGAAGTGCTAGCTCACCCACCTAGCATAAAACATGTGCATTTTTAGCAGGGGTGAAATGTATGAAACTGTGCACTGTCCGAATATATGTTACTTAGTTTTAAAGGTCGCTTTACAAGTCAGATACAATGATTCATTTTACCACAGAACTTCATCAAATCTTATTAAAAACTGAACATATCTATGCTAAAATAAATAACTGATCAATACTTTGAGCGTTTTTGCTAATGTTTACGTTTTCATAGATTCATAAACAAAATGCAAGATAGGCCATCGGTCGCCACACAACATTTTGTGTGCCTTGTACGTAAAATGTCAAAAAAAGAGAAAAAGATCGTTTTTATGGAAGATTATTAGTATGTAATGAAGAAATTAAATGGCTAAATATGGTTTCTGTAATATTTTTGTAACGCAGGGATGCCTCGATATCTGATTATTCTGAGGACTAAACTTAGAAATTTACCGATAGATAGATTATAGACAAGATGGATAGTTTTGTTTCTTTACCTGTCCAATAATAGATTTGCTAATAATAGTCCAAATATACCTGTGACCTGAGGTGATTTTCCAATAGTTCTGTATCCCGGCTCTAATTGCATATATTAGCGATTCAGAAAAGACGATAATAACCAGTTTGCATATGTAAATATCCGGTATGGCAAATTTAGCAAATTTCTAAGCATGAGATGCATTGAAATTCGTGAGATTTGGGCCATTTTCAAAAACGATCGTGGGGGAGTGAGACACACAATAAATCGTGAGAGTCACGCTCAAATTGGGAGTGTTGGCAGGTATGGTCATGCCCGGTCCAAAAATAGGTCAGTGGTGAAATCATAGAAAAACCTTGCTAACACACTGGAGGCCACAGTTTTGATCCGATCGTCATCTAATTTGCTCAGAATGATCATCTAGACATTATCTCAGTCAAGTTGGAATCTGGATCATGTCGGGTCAAAAAGTAGGTCAGTAGGTCAAATCATAGAAAAACCTTGTGAACACACTAGAGGCCTCAGTTTTGGTTCGATCATCATCAGACTTGCTTAGAATGATCATCTTGATAATATCTCATCAAATTTGAATATGGGTCATGTTGGGTCAAAAGTAGGTCAGTAGGTAAAATCATAAAAAAAACATTTGAACTCACTAGAGGCCACAGTTTTGGTTCGATCATCATCAAACTTGCTCAGAATGATCATCTTGACAATAACTCAGTCAAGTTCGAATATGGGTCATGTCGTGTCAAAAAGTAGGTCAGCAAGTCAAATCATAGAAAAACATTGTGAACACTCTTCGAGGCCACAGTTTTAGTCCAATCATCATAAAACTTTCTCAGAATGATCATCTGGACAATATCTCAGTTAAGTTCGAATATGGGTCATGTCAATTCAAAAAGTAGATCAGTAGGTTATTTGACAAGGTTTTCCCAACCGTTCAAAAACTTTGACCCACCACCTTGACCTTTGACCTACTTTGTCATAACTTTTGAAATACAGCCTTCATATTTGGCATGTAGGCTCCTTGCGACAAGGGCTTCTTATTCATACATAAAATGACCTGTGACCTTGACCTGTGACCTACTTTATCCTAACTTTTGAACCATATGAGCTAGAGCGTTCATATTTGGGATCTATGTTCCTTGTGACAAGGTTTTCCCAACCATTCAAAAACTTTGACCACCCACCTTGACCATTGGCCTACTTTGTCATAACTTTTGAAGCTTTTGAGATACAGCCTTCATATTTGGCATGTAGGCTCCTTGCAACAAGGGCTTCCTATTCATACATAAAATGATCTGTGACCTTTACCTTGACATTTGACCTACTTTATTATGACTTTGAACCATTTGGGATAGTGCCTTCATATATGGCATGTATGTTCCTTGCGAAAAGCTCTTCCCACCCATACAAAAATTTTGTCTTATGACCTTGACCTTTGACCTACTTTGTCATTATTTTTGAAGCATTTGAGATAGATCCTTCATATTTGACATGTAGTTTCCTTGTGACAAGGGCTTCCTATTCATACAAAAATGAATAGTGACTTGACAGGTGACCTACTTTATCATAACTTTTGAAGCATTTGAGGTAGAGCCTTCATATTTGGCTTGTATGTTTCTTATGGCAAGGACTTTCCACCCATACAAAAATTTTGACCTGTGACTTTGACCTTCTTTTCCATAATTTTTTAACCATTTATGATAGAGCTTTCATATTTGGCATGTAGGTACCTTGTGACAAGTGCTTCCCACCCATGCAAAATTTTTGACTTGTGACCTTGGCTTTTGACCATTTTTGTCATAACTTTTGAACCATTTAAGGTAGAGCCTTCATATTTGGCATGTATGTTCCTTGTGACAAGGTATTCCCACTCATGCAAAAAATTTTGACCTGTGACCTTGACCTGTGACCTACTAAATCATAAATTTGGAACCATGTGAGATTGAGTCTTCATATTTGGCATGTATATTCCTTGTGACAATGGCTTCAAATCCATACACAACGTTTGACCTGTGACTTTGACCTTTGACCTACTTTAGCATAACTTTTGAACCATTTGACATAGAGCCTTCATATTTGGCATGTATTTTCCTTCTGACAAGGCACCTTACTATATTACCTACCATTTAATTTCTAGAGTGTGGATCAGGTGAGCGATCCAGGGCCATCATGGCCCTCTTGTTTGAATTTTATAAGCATCCTTAGGACACTTAGAGGCGGCCCCCGCCCATTGGGGCTTGAAGAAATAGATGGGCTGCATGATGCTTCCACGCAGAGCTGAAACTGACCCGCACACGAGGTACTGGTAAACCGCTTGGAGGATCTACGCCTGCCCAGGCAAAGAGTTGCGAGTCGGACTGTCTATGCTTATAAACCCTTTTGGTTTCATTGGGCGGCAGGGCTTGAGAAGTCATTTCATCTCAATGTTGGGTAAAAGTCCCACAAAATTGGAAGCAACGTCTCCAAAATGACCTTTACAGTGTTGACGGGGATGTTAAACCTCAAATCAAACAAACAAAAACACTTAGAGAACAAAAATTTATTTAGATGGTCCAGGTCACATGATCAAGATGTTTGCCATGCATAAATATGGTAAAAACCTTCTTCTCCAGAACCACTGGGCCAATTGTCTTGAAAGTTGGTATGTAGCATCTACCATGTTTGCAAAAATCATGACCCTAGTTTGACCTTGACCTATTTTACACCAAGTCAAATTTGGCTCCATACGCTTTTCAATGGGAAATAGGTAAATCAATGCATTTTTCGAAAAGTATTGTGATCTATGATATGAAAATAGGTAAAAATTGAATGTCTATGAATGCTTAAGGTCAAGGTCATTTGGTTACTTGTATTGCAGGTCATTTGACATATTAGAATACACTTTCTCTAAAACCACTGGGCCACTAAGGACTGTAAGGGAACAAAATTTATTCAAATGTTCTGGTTCACATAACCAAGATGGCCCCCATGCATGAATATGGTAAAAACCTGATTAAATTTTCAACAAATTTAATGAAAGTTTGTTGGAGCTATGGCCCTTTTCAATTTCTGGCCATTTAATTATGTTTCTTTCTTGTAGCAAGATTTTTAAAAAAATTATTTAAATTGTTGCCTAGAAACTTTACAGGCTGATAAGGGAATGATTAGTACATGACCTGATTAACATTTGAAAAAAAAATCTGATTTTTTTTTTCCAAAATGGCTTTTTGAAAATTTGGGCTGTTAAGGGCAGGCTTAGTGTTTTACAAACACCATTTCTAGTTTTTAAGTTGATCTTCATAAAAAATTATCAGAATGTGTGCCTAGATGAAATCTAGGTTGAGTTTGAATATGGTTAATCTCAGGTCGAAAACTAGGACACCGGGTCAAATCATACGAAAATCTTGTTTATGCAATAGAGACTGCATGTTGGATTTTCATGGGTCTAGGACAGGATAATCATTTTGATGAAATCTAGGTTGAGTAGCTAGACTTAAAAAACTAGATCTAATCATAGAAAAACCCTGTGTATGCAATAGATGCTTTGATTTTCCCTGAGTCTTCATGAAAATTGGTCAATATGTTTGTCTAGATGAAATTTAGGTTGAGCTTGCATATGGATTATTTGGGATCAAATACTAGGTCACTGGGTCTAGTCATACCAAAACCTTGGCTGCCTTTTCAATCGGATTTCTGTGAAACTTTGTCTGAATCTTTGTTTTGATTAAGTCTATGTTAAGTGTGAATATGGTTCATCTGGAATCAAAAACTAGGTCAAATCATATAAAAAGCTATTGTTGTCAATAGAGGCTGCATTTTGCATTGGATCTTCGTGTAAATTGGTCGGCTTCATTGCCAGAATTTGGAAATGTAGACTGTTATAAGACTTCTTTTTTCATGATTCATCTTGCTTCTCTGAAATTCAGTCCAAAGATTTACTAGTTTTCTCATACTGTAATCAGTTAAAAGGAACTTTTGTCTTTTCTTTTCTTCATTTCCATCTGAAATTTATATTCAAATGACATGCAATGGTTATATTATTCACATCTGAATGTGTTCTTTCTTAACCCATTCAGTACCAGAAACCCCAAAATGGGTACCCTGGCAAACAGTGTAGGCCCAGATCAGACGCTGCAGAATACGGCCTCTGATCAGGGCCTACACTGTTTGCAAAAAGTTAAGCCATTTCCCGAATAAATTTTGAAGAAAACACAAACTGACACCCCTAAATTTCAAAATGGACTCCTGCCATATATAAAGTGGAAGATTCCATTTGGTACTAAAAGGGTTAAAATTGTTGATTTGAGAAATCAACCATATCACAATGCAAACTTGTCTTTATGCTTAAAGGGTGAGTTATGGCTATCCTTCACGGCTGAATATAATGTATTTTTTTCTAAGAAATTAAGTGATACTTTTTGCTTACCTGACTGAAGGTCATAGTGAGCTTTTGTGACCGTAAGATTTCTGGTGTCATCAAGCGTTGTTCGTTGTGCGTAAACTTTTCTTGTAAACATTCTAGAGGCCATAGTTTTGGTCCAATCATGATCAGATGTGGTCAGAATGATCTTTCTGACAATATCTCGGTCAAGTTTTTATATGGTGTAATAAGTCGGTTCAAAAAGTAGGACAGTAGGTCAAATCATAGGAAACCTTGTTAACACTCTAGGGGCCACAGTTTTAGTCCCAATTACCATCAGATTTGCTTAGAATGATCATTTTGACAATATTTCAATCAAGTTAGAATATGGGTCATGTCTGGTCAAAAAGTAGGTCTAATCATACAAAAAATTGTTAACACTCTAGAGGCCTCAGTTTTGTTCCAGTTATCATCAAACTTGCTCAGAAAGTCCATCTTACTATCATGGCCAAGTTTTAATATGGGTCATGTCAGGACAAAAAGTAGGTCAGTAAGCTGAATCAAAGAAAAACCTTGGTAGCATTTTAGAGGCCACAGTTTTGGTACGATCCTCATCAAACTTGCTCAAAATGATCTTCTTGACAATATCACAGTCAAGTTCGAATATGGGTCATGTCAGATCAAAAGTAGGTCAGTAGGTCAAAACAATAGAAAAACCTTGTGAACACTTGAGGCCACAGTTTTGGCCATCACATACTTGCTCAGAATGTTGACCTTGACAACATATTGGTCATGTTGTTGTCAAAAAGTAGGTCAGTAGGTCAAATCATAGAAAAACTTTAACAAACTAGAGGCCAATATTTTGGTCCAATCATGATTAAACTTGCTCAGAATAATCATCTTGACAATATCTTGAACAAGTTCGAATATGGGTCATGTCGGATCAAAAATTAGGTCTGTAGGTCAAATCATAAGAAAACCTTGTTAACACTCTGGAGGTCACAGTTTTGGCCAAATCATGATCAGACTTGCTCATAATGATTATCTTGACAATATCTTGGCTGAGTTCGAATATGGGTCATGTCAGGTCATAAAGTAGGTCAGTACATTATGACCTGACATGACCCATATTCGAACTCAGTACAGGTCAGTACATGTAGGTAAAATGGTTTAAACAATATTTCTTAGAATAAATTCACATGTATACATCACATAATAGTATATAGTACATGATTTGATAAAAAGCTAAAAGCATAATTATATAAATCATCTCCTGATGACACTTGTTAACACTCTAGAGGCCTCAGTTTTGGCCCAATCATCATCAAACTTGTTCAGAATGATCAGCTTGACAATAACTTGTTCAAGATTGAATATGGGTCAAAATGTAAGTTAGTAGGTCAAATCATAGAAAAAAAACATTGTGAATACTCCTGAAGCCAGTTATCGTCTGATCTTCATCGAACTTGCTGAGAATGATCATTTTGGTCAGGCTGGGTATTTCATGAATAGAATGGTAACTTTTTATGTTCCTAGTAGTATTAGGATATATTGTTTTTGCCCTGTGTGTGTGTTTCTTGGTTGGACAACTTTAACATTGGTCATAACTATTGAACCTTTTGAGATAGAGACCTCATATTTGCCATGTAGGTTCCTTGTGACAAGGGCTTCCCACTTATACAAAAAATTTTGACCTGTGACCTTGACCTGTGACCTCTTTAATGAAAAAAAACAATAACATTGGTCATAACTTTTGAACTGATTGAGCCTTCATGCTTGGCATGAAAGTTCCTTGTGACAAGGGCTTCCCAGTCATACAAAATGTTTTGACCTTGACCTGTGACCTACCTTAATAAAAAATAACATTGGTCATATCTTTTGAACTGTTTAACCCTTGTCCTGCTGAGCCCGGATATACATTATTTTCCAAACAATGAAGATCCAGATCAGATGGCTTCTGATGAAGCCATCTGATCAGGATCTACATTGTTTGCCAGTCAGATTGTGAATTTGTTGCAATAATTTGCATCAAATAATCTGGTTGGTTGATAATCAGTAGTGGGCGTGGCTTATATAAATATTCAGCAGGACAAGGGTTAAGATAAAGCTTTCATATTTGACAGGTAGGATTCCTGTGACAAGGTCTTCCAACTCAAACAAAACATTTTGACCTGTTACCTTGTCCTGTGACTCTCTTTATCATAACTTTCCAACCATTTGAGATAGAGCCCTCATATATGGCATACAGGTTCCATGTGACAAGGGCTTCTCACTCATACAAAATATTTTGACCGGTGACTTTGACCTGTGACCAACTTTATTATAACTTTTGAACCATATTTTTGTTCCTTATAATAAGATAGTCAGTGACACCAATCTGCCTGGTCCCCCGGGATGCAGTGGGGCCATGCCCCACCCCTTCCACTTCATAAAAGGTTCAATATTTTGGAAACCTTACAGATCCCCACCCCTTGACCATATATATTATTGTCCCTTATGATAAGACACATTATTGTTCCTTATGATAAGACACATTCATTGACACCAACCTGGAGGTCTCCTGGACTGTGCCCTCCACTTCACAAAAGGCCATATATCTCAGAAACTGTTTAGAGCCCCACCCCTAAACCATATCTATTCATGTTCCTTATGATAAGATGCATTCAGTGACACCAGCCTTGGAGCCCCTTCCTGGGATCAGCAGGGCATACCCGGGGGCATACTTCAACTGCTCCACTGCTGAAAAGGCCTTATATCTTAGGCCATACAGATCCCCACCGCTAAACCATATACATGTATATTCTTGTTCCTATATGATATGACACATTTAGTGATACCAACCAGGGCTCCATTTCGTCCATGCCCCACCCCTTCTACTTCATAAAAGGTCACATATTTCAGATACTGAGTCCACATGGATGCTCATTTGGGTATGCGGGGTTCATTTGGAAGATTTTATAATTGGTAGATTAAAATGATATCATGTTAAAATACATGGCTGCCATAGGTCAGTGTCACAAGATACAAGTTACCTTTGCCTCACCCAACCACCCCAATTGTCCCATATAATAAAAAAGGACTTCATCTTCTTACAGATTATACTCTCTCTATCTCTCTTATAATCTTTCGAAATGTCATCATTCGCCAAATAGTTTTCTGCAACTCCTCCCCATTAGCACAAGCAGCTGTGAAATATATACATGGAGGGTATAAATGCCGAACAAGTTGCTAATTTGGCAGCTGGCAATGCAAAAAGGGCCAGTAGTACTGTGAGGGTTGTAACAGAAAAGGCTATAAGGGTGAGCACAGATTGGCTAAAATGGTTTTCGGTGTTAAGCCACCGGGAGATATAGAGAAAGTGTGGTTAGATTAGGTAACAGGCTTGACATGACAAAAGTGTTAATAGGGCTGTTAAACTCCAAAATGGAAAAAGTTTGTTTGTTTGTTTGTTTGTTTGATTTGATGTTTAAGTTGTCCCCATCAACACTATGCTTCCAATTTTGTAGGACTTTTACCCGACACTGAGATGAAATGACATCTCAAGCCCTGTCGCCTTATGAAACCAATAGGGTTTATAAGCATGGACGGTCCAACTCGCACCGCTTTGCCTTGGCAGGCTTAGATCCTCTAAGCGGTTTACCAGTACTCGTGTGCAGCTGGATTCAGCTCTGCGTGGAAGCAGCATGCAGCCCATTTATTTCTTCAAGCACCAATGGTGGGGCTGCCAAAATGAAAAAAAGGCACAATTTACAAATTTAAAGGTAAAGAATACACAATAATCTTGGCCTAGGTTTCTGGGACCACATTAACTTTTGCCTATCAAACTTTTGCGGAGTTGTGCACCCTAAATTAAAATTGAGTTTAAAAAAAAAAAACGCAAACATTTAGGCCTACTTTCTTAAAAAGTGTCTGGCAAAGTCTGATGCAAAGATTTCTTCGCAGTATTCCTGTGGTTTGTGATTTATGGCTGTCTAATCCCCAGTGTATTTATTTCTCTGCAATGGTAAAATTGCTGGACTCATGACCCAAGGGTTCAGGGTTAGAGTCCTGGCCTTCAGGTGCAAGGTCAGAGCTCGGCATGTAAATATATGTATTTATTTCTCTTACAACCCTTCAGAGCTCTATTTTAACCCTTATCCTGCTGAATAATTATACCCCTGGCATATGAAGTATGTCAGGGGGTATATAGTTTTCATCTTTCAGTCTGTTCGTCAGTTTGTTCGTTTGTTTCTTCATTTTTTCATTTCTTCATTCCTACTTCCATCTGTCCATTCATCAACCTTGCGTTAAACCTTTTTCATTGCTCATACCTCCTTAACCACATGTTAGATTCTCTTCATATTTGGTAATGCATATCTCTACAGCATTAGCTTTCATATGGAATATCTAAGCCCCTGGGTCAAGCCCCTGGTTGGGCTGTCCATCCGTTTGTCAACTTTTACATCAAAGTTTTGCATTAAACGTTTTTGATTGCTCATATCTCTGTAACAGCTTGTTAGATTCTCTTCATATTTGGTAAAGGATATCTCTATAGCATTACCTTTCATATGGAATATCCAAGCCCCTGGGTCAAACCCATTGGTGGGCTGTCCATTCGTTTGTCAACTTTTATGTCAAAGTTTTTGTGTTAAACCTTTTTGATTCCTTATATCTCTGTAACCACATGTTGGATTCTCTTTATATTTGGTACAGAATATCTCTATAGCATTATCTTTTATTTGGAGTATCTAAGCTCCCAGGTCAAGCCCCTGGGTGGACGGTCTATCTGTCTATCTGTCCATCCGTTCATCAATGTTTACGTCAAAGTTTTGCGTTAAACCTTTTTGATTGCTCGTATCCCTGTAACCACATGTTAGATTCTCTTCATATTTGGTAAAGATTATCATTCATATGGATTATCTAAGCTCCTGGGTCAAGCCCTTTGGTGGGCTGTCCATCCGTTCGTCAATTTCTACGTCAAAGTTTTGTGTTAAACCTTTTTCATTGCTGATATCTCTGTAACCATGTTAGATTCTCTTCATATTTGGTACAGGATATCTCTATAGCGTTACCATTTCTTACATGCTTTTCAATGAAATATAGAGATTTCTCAGTGAAATAGAAAACGATATTGTCACTGTTTCAAACAGTGACTGATATCAATTTTATTTGAACTGTTTGGGACTACTTTTTCTCCAAATCTAATCCTGTGGTCAGTTTTCCATCGTCAGATGATTGAAAATTTATGAACTGTATAAGATTTGACGCTAAGCCCGTTCACACGTCATGTGGACGTTAATGACGTCACATATTTTGTTGCTCGACGTTAGATCTGTCCGCGCCTTCTTTGGGAAAATAATATCTCGTTTATTTCAGTAACCATTCATAAAAATGCCATCCCAGGCTATTTCTCAGGTACAAACTTTGAGTTTACTCCCAATATCATACCCAGTAAATACGTTGGACACCACTAAATTGACGCGAAACGACCAGGAACAAAGTTAGTGATGCGATTAGTGAAGCTAAATATTGCTGTTTTATTATTTGAAGCATGTAAGAAACAGAAAATTTGATTTTTTCAGTGTAAGATCAAATTTTATTTCACTCATGGACACCAAAACTGTTATTTTCACTTGTGGCTACGCCACTCATGAAAATACTGGTTTTGGTGTTCATTCGGTGAAATAAAATTCGATCTTACACTGAAACAATCAAATATCCTCTATTTATTTGGAATAATGGCCTGTATATGCAAAGAAGCTTTTGACATTGCCATTTTCAGCCGAGGTTATGGCACAGGCCGGGGGTATATGTGCCCCACTGGGCACTTTGTCTAGTTTAATCACCCAGACCTATTTCGGACCATCAACCAATCAGATTACATGATATAATGTTTTCGTTCAAATTCACAAACTGAATGGCAAACAGTGTAGATCCTGATCAGATGGCTGCTTCAGAATCTGATCTGGATCTACACTGTTTGCAAAGTTAGTGGTTGTTGTGAACATCAGATACCATTCGTGCAGATGAAAATTTCAATGTTCACAATGATGATAAGAGGCAGTAAAAGACTACTCTGAAAAGTCTTTTTCTTCCTGATCATGGAAGTTGTCTTCCTTGCAGTAAAACAGGATTTTTTTTTAAGCTATGACGAGGACTTTGTGTTTGGTGTTAACCCTTCTCTTGCTGAATATTCAGATTAGCCACACCCATTTCTGTCTATTAACCAATCAAATTACTTGACGTAATTTATTCATACAGTTTCATAAGCTGAATGTCAAACAGTGTAGATCCTGATCAGATGGCTTCTTTAAGCCATCTGATCTGGATCTACACTGTTTGCAAAGATAGGGGTTGTCGCGAACAGCAAGATAAGGGTTAAAAAAGATATTTTTTTTCTGTATAAATCACAATTTTGAGATTTGTATACAGCATTGTTTGGTGTCAGATTTTTGGTCAGAATGCTGTACAAAGAGCGTTACACAAAAAAATTTAAATCGGCTGGGCTAGTGCTGAATTTGGGCTTGATTGAATTGGTAAACCTATTTAATCTTAGGGTCCCAAAAGCAGTGTCTGATCAGATATCACAAAATGCAATGTGTGATCAAAGCTACACTGTTTGCTAATTGGTACAGGATTTTAAGGCTTAAACAATAAAATGCCCATTCAGGACCATTTTCCAGTGTAAATCGACCATCCATCCCTCTTATCAATCAACCCTTAAGATGCCAATCACAACAACTGTTGTCTGCTTTGGTGTCTGCTGGTTACGTTTAACCCTTATCTTGCTGAATATTCATTTAAGCCACTCCCATTTCTGTCTATCAACCAATCAAATTACTTGATTGAATTTATTGCTTCAAATTCATAAACTGAATGCCAAACAGTGTAGATCCGGATCAGATGGCTTCTGAAGCCATCTGATCTGGATCTACACTGTTTGCAAAGATAGTGGTTGTCGTGAACAGCAAGATAAGAGTTAACCCTTAAATTCCTATAATCAAACAGCATAGGCACGTGATCAGATGCTGTGTTCTGCAGCACCGTATCTGGATCGGACCCTTTCCATACATGGGTTAACCATATTGAAAAACACTCTTGAGTACTTGTAGGTCTGTAACGACACAATTGTACCAAATAGAATCTTCCTCCTTATAAATAGCAGGAGTCAATTACAAAATTTAAATTTATTTGGAAAATGGCTGAACTTTTTGCAAACTGTAGGCCCTGGTCAGACGACTCCGCATTCTGCGGCATATGATCAGGGCCTGAACTGTTTGCCAATTACCTGTTTTGCCAGTAAAAAATGAGTCAATTTGCATGCTGTTTATCTTAATTTGTCAGCAGTATTCATGTGGAGTATAGCATTGAATGGTCAGAAGTATTCTTAAGTTTGGGTTCATTGCCAAAATGACGGCTTTTGCTGTTTTGCCTTCCTCATTATTTTTTTCCCCTTTTGATGTTTTACTGGCGTTTGATATATTGTCAGTACTTACCCCTCATTGAAAATACTTCTAATTCAAGGGGAGTTAACCCTCATCCTGCTGAACATGACAACCCTTACCTTTGCAAACAGTGTAGATCCAGATCAGATGGCTTCTGAAGAAGTGATATGATCAGGATCTACACTGTTTGTCATGCAGTATGGGAATTGATTGATTTGTTTGTTTGAGGTTTAACATCCCCATCAACACTGTAAAGGTCATTTTGGAGACGTTGCTTCCAATTTTGTGGGACTTTTACCCGACCTTGAGATGAAATGACATCTCAAGCCCTGCCGCCCAATGAAACCAATATGGTTTATAAGCATGGACGGGCCGACTCGCACCGCTTTGCCTGGGCAGACTTAGATCCTCCATATAAAATTTTGTTTTTAGCATCCCTATCAATATTGGAGATGTTGCTTCCAGTTTTGTGGGACTATTACCCGACATTGAGATGAAATGACATCTCAAGCCCTGCCGCCCAATGAAACCAATAGGGTTTATATGCATGGACGGTCTGACTCGCACCGCTTTGCAGGCTTAGATCCTCTTAGCAGATTACCAATACTCGTGTGCGGGTCGGTTTCAGCTCTGCGTGGAAGCACCATGCAGCCAATCTGTTCCTTCAAGCCCCGATGGGCGGGGGCCCTATTCATATAAAATAAGCCAGAGCATGACAATACCTTCAATAATATTAAGATAAAACCTCCGTGATGAAAATTTGTGATAATTTTCTTATTTATACCGCAATATAGGTTGTGGGTGCTCATTAGAGCCAGCTCTTTGAGGCGGTTCTAAAGAGTACCCAGAACCTATGTCTTGGAACAGAAATAAGAAAAATAATGTTTACCCCCATAAACCCCAGTTTTCTCTATATAAATTGGGGTTTGGGGGATGTTCATTATATGGACTTGTTCGCATGATGATTCATCAAGCCACCTCAGCCAGGCTTTGCATGTTGCTCTTTGAATAGCCCTGCCCAGGCTAAAGAGGCTTCAAGCAAACAGAAAGAATCTAATCATACTGCACCAAAGTGCATGGTTTTGTTTGATTTGAGGTATAACGTCCCCGTCAACACTGTAAACCAAAGTGCATGGTGAAGTAATTGCTTGTTACATAGGCATTGTTGTAATATTTATTGTGCACCAGCTCAAATACAGTAAAATTCCGCTATTAAGACCACCTAAAATTAAGACCAATTCTGCTTTTAAAAGCTAATTTAGAAGGTTTCAGGTTTTCTGTCTGTGGTTTTTTTCAACACCCACAGTCCTCTAGTCAGTGACCACCTTTGGGTCTGTTCAAAAGTGGTCTTACAGACCACTTTTGAACATTCCCAAAGGTGGTCTTAATATAGGAATTTTACTGTATAGAGAAAAATGCTGATTTAACCCTTATCCTGCTGAATAAACTGATTTAGCCACACCCATTTCTGACTGTCTGCCAATCAAGTTACTTGATGCAATGTACCCGTTCAATTCACAAACTGCATAACAAAGTGCACATCTTGAGCAGATGGCTTCTTTTACACTGTTTGCACAGATAGGGGACGTCATGTTCAGCGGGATACGAGTTAAGCATATTTCTTATACCAGTCCCACAAAATGTGCACCCTTAACCTGTGTCCTGCTGAATAAGTTAATTTTGCCACACCTGTTCTTACTATAATCAGCTAGGCTACATAGTGCATTTTTCATATCTCCAAAATGGCTACTAATCTGATGACGATCCGTAATATTTTTCTTACAAATGCTCAAAACATAGGTTGTTGGTTCCCGTTAGTACTCACAATGTATGTCTTGGAACAGAAATAAGAAAAGTAATGCTTACCCCCATATACCCCAGTTTTCTCTAAAGTGGGTGTTTGGGCAATCTCCCCGATATTGCATGACAAAAGTGAAAGAACTCCGATAATAAGTTCCGATATAGCAATTTATTTTTACTTTCTCAGATTATGCTGCGCCCTGACGATAATGGCGCCTTATCAACTCTATAACTGCCTAGTAACAACGTTACATTGTTACGTCAATTACAAGCGTTAAGATGACGTTAAGGAACGTTAAAATATAGGAGCAATATTATACAAATATCCTCGTGTCCATTCTTCCCCTCCTCAAAATGTTCAATGTTTTCATTTTTTAAAAAGTTCTTCATTAAGAAAATACTTGAATTACAAATACAACAAAAATAAAATCAGTAGAAACTGTTTCAAGAACATTTTGACTTTATCTTAAAAAATAAGGTTTGTCTCCGATATGAATTGATTGTTGTTGTTTTCACTTATAGCAAGTTTATGGGTCGCATTCTAATGGCGACAACTTAGTTACTGATCTAACCAAGGTGCTATCTCCGACTTGAACCTTGGCAACACGAACTCGACCGTCTGTTCCAGGGTAAACTTCAAGGATCCTTCCTAGTGGCCAGTTTCCACTAGCGGTATCGGGTAAAACCACTAGCACGACGTCTCCGACCTTGATTCCTGCGCTTAGAGCTTTGCGCACGCGGAAGCTAAGCATCTTGCCACTCAGTTTGCTGTGAGCGGCAACATACTTCCGAATGGCTTTTGCAGATGAACCAGTCTTCTGGTGCAAGGCTGCAACGGCGGCTACAACAATTCCCAAGGTAGACTTGGCCTTGATGGACTTGCTTCTCCTTTTCCTACACTTGCTCCTCTTCTTGGACTTCCTTCTCCTCCTGTGAGATTTGCTCCTTTTCTTAGACATCCTCCTCTTAGCCTTGGACCTGCTCTTCCTCCTTTTCTTTGGAAACTTGGACCTTTTCCTGGACTTGGACCGCTTCCTAGACTTGGACCTCTTCCTAGACTTGGACCTTTTCTTAGACTTGGACCTCTTCCTAGACTTGGACCTCTTCTTAGACTTGGACCTCTCCCTAGACTTGGACCTCTTCCTAGACTTAGACCTTTTCCTTCTTGGACTTAGTTCTTTTCTTGGACTTAGACCTCTTCCTTGACTTGGACCTCTCCCTAGACATAGACCTCTTTCTGGAGTTGGACCTCTTCTTGGACTGAGACTTCTTTCTAGACTTGGACCTCTTCTTAGACTTGGACCTCTTCCTAGACTTGGGCCTCTTCTTAGACTTGGACCTCTTCCTAGACTTGGACCTTTTCCTGGACTTATACCTCTTTCTGGACTTAGACCTCTTCTTGGACTTAGATCTCTTCTTGGACTTAGACCTCTTCCTTGACTTGGACCTCTTCCTGGACTTAGACCTCTTCTTGGACTTGTACCTCGTCCTGAACTTAGACCTCTTCCTGGATTTGGACCTCTTCTTGGACTTAGACCTCTTTCGATACTTAGACCTCTTCCTAGACTGAGACCTCTTCTTAGACTTTGACCTCTTTCCAGACTTGCTTCCTTTCCTAGATTTTGACCTAGATTTACTCTTCCTCCTAAACCTGTGATATGGTTTGTCTGCATCAGCAATACCAATTCGAAGATTCATTTCTTCGATGTCACATACGACCGCAATTGGCAATCTTCTAAATCTCAGTAGAACGTCAAACAAGTCACGTTGGAGTTTAAGCCCCCGATAGATCTGATCATTCAATGACGAACCTTCGAACTTGGCCGCAGCATCAAACACGATTCTTGTTTTAGTAGTGTCCTTGTCGGGTTCAGCACTGGAAAATGAGGAAGAAACCATCTCGACGTTGACTGTTCATTGTTGCTGAGTTTTCTCACGTAACCTTTCTCAACATACCTTTTGATGCACTCACCGTATGCTTTGCCTATATTAGGTGACCTTTTAAGTCTCTTCTCCGTATTATTAAGCCTTTGAAGTGCCATCTTATAGTTATTTGGCAGGATCGGGTCATTGCATTTCCAAGGTACACCCACACGATGTATTTGCTGTTCATAGGTAAACGATTGTTTTACTTTGTTTATTGCTATTTGTTCTTCTATTCTGACTATAGGTGTTTCAAGTGTTGTTGTTGAAGCGCTATCTATTTCCCAAAACTTTTTAAGGTTCTGGTTCAGTTTTTCAATTTCCAACAATTCCTTGACAAAGTAAGTGTACGCAAAGTTTGTCTGGAGTACAGTCTTATATGATGGCTCAGGGTTTCCTATACATGTCCATCCGAGTGGAGTAAGCCTAGCGACCGGTTCACCTGGTTTGCCTCTTACCTCTTTTATTGCGTGGTGAAGATCAGCACAGTCTAACCCGATGAGAAGATCTACTATTGGCCGAGCGGATGTACATTGAAAATCAAATTGTATGTTTTTCAGATGAGGCCAGCGGTCTTTGTATTTGTTCCAGTTTACAGCCTCCATGTCTCCTGTGACCCGATTCGCAGTAAATGCCGTTACGTTAATGCTAGCGTCGCCGCTTAAACTTTCTAGTTCAATATCGACTGGACTGGTATTAAAGGTTTTTATCTGCCAATTTAACACATTGACTTTCACGCTTTCTGTTTTGCCTTGCAGGCCAAGTTCCGCAGCAACATCTGTATTGATGTACGTTTTGGTACTGGCATCATCCAGTAAAGCATTTACTCTTAATGACTTTTTTCCATTCTTAACTATAATGGGAACGGTGCGAAGGGCAATGAAGTCGGGTCTACAATCATCTTGTATCATCATAGTTGTTTCTTTCTCTCGCACCTTCCCCTCCATGCCGGAAGTAACAGGATGCACGGAAAGTGCACCGGATCCTCGTTGTTCTTGATTCGGCTTGATGTCGGCAGCCACTTTCGGCACGGTACTGCTCGTTGAACGCAATGCGTTGTTTCCATATGCAACCGACTGACGATCACCTTGATGTAGCAACTTATGATGCAGTTGTCGACAGCCATTTATCCCACACGGACGACTCCTTCGGCATAATTTTCCAAAATGCGATGTTCCTAGACAGCGGAAACAAAGATGTAACAATTTGGCAATGTTCCATCTTTCTGATACGCTTTTTTGCATGAAATCATGACAAGACCAAATATTGTGTTTTCTATCACATACCTGACAAAGGCTACTGTTGTCCTCAGTTTCACCAAACAAAGTCCGCTGGTTTCTATATTTCGGTATCGGTTGTGTTGCATGGGTATTTTGGTCACTCTCTGTGAATCCGCGAACTGTCTCTGATGTGTCTGGAACTCTGATTCTTGGATAATCCATGTTCTTAAAGTAAGGACTGATTCCGACCGGCCATTTTCAAATATCCAGCGGTGGTAGCGCGCAAGCATACATTCGGGAAGTTTTCACTGTAATTTCGTATACGAAGATCCGTCTCAGAGCTCGTGATGTTGACCTGCTTCGGTTAGATTTATCATTGCTACGTCTAACAAATCAGCGAATTCTTCGAGATCTCTGGCATTACCGAGCCGTATTTGTCAAAATCGCTCTAGCTCGTCTAAATATATAGCGATCTGCCTGCGTTTTCCACCATATTTTCGTTCCAGTCTTTCTTTCGCAGCTTCATATGCAACAGCGGAATGGCAAGACTTTCGACTGATTTAAGCGCTTCACCCCCGAGGTACTGTCTCAATTGCAGAAGCTTATATTCTTTTGTTGCCGGTGCGCTATCTATGCAAGCTAGAAAAGCAGCCTTCCAATTCTGGTATGTTCTCTTATCACCGTAAAATACTGGTATCTGGACACGTTTAAGCTGGCGCCAGAGGTCCTGTCCTATAGAAGGCGCTTCGTTGTTAGCTACTGGTGTACATTTGGAAGGCGTTGCCTGGGCACACGGTTGGAATGAAGCAGCGTTCGCACTTAAGCCGGTTTGTTTGAATTCTTGTTTCACAACAGAGTTCTTACAGTCTACATTCCTAGCTTTTTCCTGCAAAACGTCAGTAGATCGTTGTCTTCCATCATCCGGTGTTTCGTTAGACTGCACATGTCGATGTTCCCTTATAGTAAATCCAGCTTCGTTGTCGGGCACATGGATAGAAAATGATGGTTTCTTTTTAAATGACAGAGGTAAAGGGCTTCCAATATCAAAATCAGAGGACGTTACCTCGTAGCTGGTCTGTGGCTCCGCTGTTAATCTTTGTTCCTTTTGGTAGGTCTCCGAGTTATCGTCCCTAATGGTCATTCTCTCCAGCATGTCGATTGACAGTAACTCCGACGATATACTTGATCTTTCGCACCTCTGGGACTCTAGACATTCTCGCGCAGCTTCGCTTGCTCTGTGGAAATCTTCTTCAATCTTTTCCATTTCGCCGACAATTTTCTGACTTTTCTGAAGTTCATTATGTTCCAGATAGAAATTAGAAAAGTTAACTAATACTTCAAGCACTATTTCCATACAACTGTCCATTTGCTTACAAGCCGCATGTATATCACGTCGGTTGAATACTTCTTCGTCTTCTATTAACAACAATAGTTTGTTCTTTGAGCGTGTGAAATTTGACTTTGTTCGGCATTTTTCCTTTTTAAATTCCATTTCTAATTTTGCACGCCCAGCGATACTTCCACGATTCTCGATGTCGACTCGATTTTCCGATTCCATTTTCCTATGTGTTATACGATGACTTAACCTCGCTCTGCTACCAGAAAATGTTCGGGCGATCTTCCCGATATTGCATGACAAAAGTGAAAGAACTCCGATAATAAGTTCCGATATAGCAATTTATTTTTACTTTCTCAGATTATGCTGCGCCCTGACGATAATGGCGCCTTATCAACTCTATAACTGCCTAGTAACAACGTTACATTGTTACGTCAATTACAAGCGTTAAGATGACGTTAAGGAACATTAAAGTATAGGAGCAATATTATACAAATATCCTCGTGTCCATTGGGGTTTAGTGGGGTCTTCATTTCATGGACTTGTTCATGTGATGTCTCCCTATATTTGATATAATGTATTCAATCATTTCACAAAATAAAAGACGAAACAGTGTAGTTCCTGATCAGATCTGGATCTACACTGTCTGCAAAGGTAGTGGTTGTCATGTTCAGCAGGACAATGGATCATATGGCTCTGATCAGGATTTACAGTTTCCCATTCACTTTGCAAATTGAGTGAATATAATTACAATGACAAGTAATTTTATTGGCTGACAATCAGAAATGGGAGTGGCTTTACTAATTCATGAGCAGGATAAGGCTCTTTTTCCATGACATAAATGCCACAGGGCAGTCTGCCCCATGTATATGGTGCAGACACTGATACACTGCAATAGCAAGGGCGCTTCTGGAATTCTAGCAACACTCGGCCTGCATCGAAAGAGGAAAATAAAATCATAGGAACTTTGGTCAGGCTAATTGCTTATATCATGATGTAATGTTTCTCACTGATTTCAGAATCTTGTTTGTCCCTATAAATCTGTTGAGTCTTTGTGGCCCCCGCCCATCAGGGCTTGAAGAAATAGATGGGCTGCATGATGCTCCCACGCAGAGCTGAATCTGACTGCACACGAGTACTGGTAAACCGCTTAGAGGATCTAAACCAGGCAAAGCAGTGAGAGTCGGACCGCCCATGCTTATAAACCGTATTGGTTTCATTGGGTGACAGGGCTTGAGATGTCATTTCATCTCATTGTCTGGTAAAAGTCCAACAAAATTGTAAGCAATGTCTCCAAAATAACCTATACAGTGTTGACAGAGATGTTAAACCTTAACCCTTGTCCTGCTGAGCCCGGATATGCCTTATCTTTGAAACAATGTAGATCCAGATCAGATGGCTTAAGAAGCCATCTGATCAGGATCTTCATTGTTTGCCATCCAGTTTATGAATTTGTTGCAATAATTTGCATCAAGTAATCTGATTGGCTGATAATCAGTAGTGTGTGTGACATATTTAAATATTCAGCAGGACAAGGGTTAAATCAAACAAACTGTCCAGTCTTTGAAATTGAAGAAAATTGTGTAAGAAGGGGTTTGCAACTTTCATTTCTTATTACAATGATTGGTTATTCTTGCCCAATTAAGCAGGCAAGCTACACTGTCAGACAAAAGCTTTTTGTTTATTGTAGCAACTTCATTTCTGAAAGTATTTCAACTAAAATATTAATTGAGTCTGTTTTTGCAAAAGCTAAAGAAATTTGTTGTGCCACATGGGACAAAAACTGCATTGTCTGAAATGGATTTGACATACAATCCTTTAAACTCTAAGTTTAATGTCTTTGTCTGACATTTTCTGATGTTGTGTTTGCCTGAAAAAATGTGAGTTTAATGAAGCTTAAGTGTAGCAGAAATTCATTTGTTTGTCTCAAAGGTCTGGACTGAAAGTTAAGGGGAAGGCAGACACCACTAGTGTGGTCAGCTCTACCTAGGCATCACGAAAACACACCCACCGTATTCACTCTAATTACCACACGGTGCCCTTAGCTTTTTCCAAATCATGTAAAAAAATCATGGAGAGAATTCTACCTAATTAGCGCATAGTTGATAAGAAAGAATAGCTTCAGAGATGATGCATACTGATATTTAATGGGATGGAAAAGGATACTTAAGCTGAAGAAATAATGGTAAGTTTTTTTATAGATTTACTGTGAGAGCTTCAAGGGGAGGTTACTGTAAAGTGTGTGCTTATGCATTTCCTTTTCAAAAATAGCTTTGGTGTTCGCTTATAGGAGCATGTGCGGTAATTATGGCGAATATGGTATATAATTTTGACCCCCTTTTGTATAGTAAAACTGGGGTTTACAAGGGTAAACCTTATTTTTCTTATTTTTGCTCGAAAATATAGATTGTGAGTACTCGTTAAGACTGCCTCATGAGGCAGTTCTAAAGAGTACCCAAAATCTATATTTTGAGCAGAAACCAAAAAAAATTACCACATTTTTCATCAGAAAATTGTCGTTTATTCGGCAGTAAAAATTATGTCCCCCCACCAGAGGGGAGGGGGACATATTGTTTTTGGTGAGGACCCCGTTTGCGTTGGTGTCGGCTGTGGTGTGGCCTGTTTGAAGCATTACATCTCCTGAATCTATGGATGCATTTGACCAAACTTGCACAGACACATCACTAGGTTAAGGGAAAACAGGCATTAGGTCATGATGAACTTGACCTTATTTTCAAGATCACAGCCACCCAAAAACAGTCATTTTTGTGACAAAAAGGGCTTGTCTGCACTCTATCCTATTAATAAATTGATTAATTTCAATCAAACTTGGTAGAATATATCATTACGACAAACCACAGATTTGATTAGATTTTGGTGACCTTGACCTCATTTCCAAAGTCACAGTGACCAAAAACCTTGACCTTGACCTGTGACCTATTTATAGAAAAAATAACTTGGACCATAACTTTTGAATTGTTTGAGATAGAGGCTTCAGATTTCGCATGTAGGTTCCTTGTGACAAGGGCTTCCCACGCATACAAAAAGATTTGACATGTGACCTTGATTTGTGACCTACTTTAAAGACATAATTAACATTGCCCATAACTTCTGTACTGTTTTAGATAGAGCCTTCATATATGGCATGTAGGTTCCTTGGGACATGGGCTTGCCACTCACACAAAATGATTTGACATTTGACCTTGACCTTGACCTGTGAATTACTTTAAAAAAATAACATTGACCATAACTTCTGAACTGTTTGAGATAGTCTTCATATTTGGCATGTAGGTTCTTTATGACAAGGGCTTCCCAATCATACAAAAAGTTTTGACGTCTGACCGTGACCTTGACCTGTTACCTACTTTTAAAGAAAAATAACATTGACCATAACTTCTGAACTGTTTGAGATAGAGCCTTCATATTTGGCATGTATGTTCCTTGTGACAAGGGCTTCCAAATCATACAAAAATTTTTTGACATTTGACCTTGACCTATTACTTACAGTTACCCCTCTTTATACCGACATTCATTATAACAGCAAAACTCGTTATAATGACAATTTCAATAGAATGGCTATTGAGCTCAATGGCTTAGCCTAGATTATGAGCCATGTGGGCTTCCCTTGGGTTGGAAATACCCAAATCGAATCCATAGTCATGAAAAATTATTGTAATTTAATACTCCAAGAAACAAATGTTATAGATATTTGTTGGAATCGCCTCACCGAGGTGATTTTTACAAATGTCTATAACATTTGTTTCTTGGAGTGATTATGTGGAAAAGACCTTTTATAACATCAATTTTACTCCTTTTGAACTGGGATTCTTTATAACGGCAAATTAATTATAACTGCACAATAATAGGGAACAAATACTGTTGTTGTAATGCGGGGTGCCTGAAATAGCCGTTTTCAGTTTTGGAAAAAGATGAAAGTCAGATGGAAAGAGATCAGGTGAATAAGGCAGATGCTCAATCAATTTAAAGTCACAATCGTGAATGGCAGCCATAGCAATGACAGACTTATGAACAGGAGCATTGTCCTGATGGAACAACACACCTACAGTGAGCTTTACACGGCGCTTAAGTTTAATATTTTCCTGTAACTGTGTCAGAAGTGAAGAATAGTATAGTACATGCCATTGATTGTTTGTCCCTTTTAGAGATAATCTATCAGCAGAATACCATCTGCATCCCAGAAAATCAAGACTGTAACCTTCCCATCTGGTGGAACAGTCTTTCCTTCTTTGGTGGGGGTGAGCCAGATTGCTTCCATTGTTTTGATTGTTGTTTGGTCTCTTAGGGACAAATCTCTGAAGAAAGTTTGCTGGATCTTCCTCAAACAGTCAGGTGCATAACCTGAACAAGTTAAAAAAAAAAATAACTCATTTGCGTTATATTTGGTTTTTCGAGAATTGGTAAAAATCGGCCTAGTTATAGCCCCGCTTTGAAAAAGTGGGGACTATATTGGATTTGGCTTGTCCGGAATTCCGTCTGTAATCTTGTCCGAAATTCCGTCTGTCTGTCTGTCTGTCTGTCTGTCTGTAATATTTGATAGTGGGTACCTTGTTACCGCAACTCCTCTTACAATTCTAGGTCAATCCTTTTGAAACTTTACAGGTGTTTTCATATAGGTCTGAAGATGTGCATATTCTTTTTTCATTATCCTTAAATAATTTTTTTCACTTATTTCACCTTTTTTAAATTAGACAATTTTTGAGATCTACTAATGTTAAAATGTATAGGGAGTAGCTACCTTGTTACTGCAACTCCTCTTACAGTTCTAGGTCAATCCTTTTGAAACTTTATAGGTGTTTTCATATAGGTCTGAAGATGTGCATATTCTTTTTTCATTATCCTTAAATAATTTTTTTCACTTATTTCACCTTTTTTAACTTAGACAATTTTTGAGATCTACTAATGTTAAAATGTATAGGGAGTAGCTACCTTGTTACCGCAACTCCTCTTACAGTTCTAGGTCAATCCTTTTAAAACTTTACAGGTGTTTTCATATAGGTCTGAATATGTGCATATTTTTAGCTCACCTGACCGAAGGTCATGGTGAGCTTTTGTGACAGTAAGATGTCCGGCGTCGTCGTGCGTCGTCCGTCGTCCGTCGTCCGTCGTGCGTAAACTTTTTCTTGTGAACACACTAGAGGCCACAGTTTTGGTCCAATTATCATCAAACTTGCTCAGAATGATAATCATGACAATATCTCGGTCAAGTTCGAATTTGGGTCATGTCGGGTAAAAAAGTAGGTCAGTAGGTCAAATCATAGAAAAACCTTGTGAACACTCGAGAGGCCACAATTTTGGTCCAATCATCATCAAACTTGCTCAGAATGATCATTGTGACAATATTTTAGTGAAGTTTGAATATGGATCATGTCGGCTTAAAAAGTAGGTCAGCGGGTCAAATCATAGAAAAACCTTGTGAACACCCTAGAGGCCACAATTTTGGTCCAATCATAATCAAACTTGCTCAGAATGATCATCATGACAATATCTTGGTCAAGTTCGAATATGGGTCATGTCCGGTCAAAAAGTAGGTCAGTAGGTCAAATCATAGAAAAACCTTGTGAACACTCTGAAGGCCACTGTTTTGGTCCAATTATCATGAAACTTGCTCAGAATGACCATTGTGACAATATTTCAGTCCAGTTCGAATATGGGTCATATCGGGTTAAAAAGTAGGTCAGCGGGTCAAATCATATAAAAACCTTGTGAACACCCTAGGGGCCACAATTTTGGTCCAATCTTAATCAAACTTGCTCAGAATGATCATCATGACAATATCTCGGTCAAGTTTGAATATGGGTCAAATGGTTCCGGTCCGTTGCACATCTAGGTCACAGGAGCCAAAAACAGATTTTTTTCACCAAAAACTTAAAAAATCTTCTTCTCTGAAACCACAAGGCCCAGGTCTTTGTTATTTGGTATGAAGCTTCATCTAGTGGACCCCTACCAAGATTGTTCAAATTATAGTGCTGGGGCCAAAAATGCCCCCGCACGGGGGCCCTTTGGTTTTACATAGGCTTATATAGGGAAAATCTTTAAAAATCTTCTTCTCTGAAACCACAAGGCCCAGGACTTTGATATTTGGTATGAAGCTTCATTTAGTGGACCCCTACCAAGATTGTTCAAATTTGAGTGCTGGGACGAAAAATGCCCCCGCCACGGGGCCCTTTGGTTTTACATTGGCTTATATAGGGAAAATCTTTAAAAATCTTCTTCTCTGAAACCACAAGGCCCAGGTCTTTGATATTTGGTATGAAGCTTCATCTAGTGGACCCCTACCAAGATTGTTCAAATTATAGTGCTGGGGCCACAAATGCCCCCGCCCCAGGGCCCTTTGGTTTTACATAGGCTTATATAGGGAAAATCTTCAAAAATCTTCTACTCTGAAACCACAAGGCCCAGGACTTTGATATTTGGTATGAAGCTTCATCTAGTGGACCCCTACCAAGATTGTTCAAATTATAGTGCTGGGACAAAAAATGCCCCCGCCACGGGGCCCTTTGGTTTTACATTGGCTTATATAGGGAAAATCTTTAAAAATCTTCTTCTCTGAAACCACAAGGCCCAGGTCTTTGATATTTGGTATGAAGCTTCATCTAGTTGACCCCTACCAAGATTGTTCAAATTACAGTGCTGGGGCCAAAAATGCCCCCGCCCCGGGGCCCTTTGGTTTTACATAGGCTTATATAGGGAAAATCTTAAAAAATCTTCTTCTCTGAAACCACAAGGCCCAGGTCTTTGATATTTGGTATGAAGCTTCATCTAGTGGACCCCTACCAAGATTGTTCAAATTTTAGTGCTGGGACAAAAAATGCCCCCGCCACGGGGCCCTTTGGTTTTACATGGGCTTATATAGGGAAAATCTTTAAAAATTTTCTTTTCTGAAACCACAAGGCCCAGGACTTTGATATTTGGTATGAAGCTTCATCTAGTGGACCCCTACCAAGATTGTTCAAATTTTAGTGCTGGGACAAAAATGCCCCCGCCACGGGGCCCTTTGCTTTTACATTGGCTTATATAGGGAAAATTTTTAAAAATCTTCTTCTCTGAAACCACAAGGCCCAGGTCTTATATATTTGGTATGAAGCTTCATCTAGTGGACCCCTACCAAGATTGTTCAAATTATAGTGCTGGGGCCAAAAATGCCCCCGCCACGGGGCCCTTTGGTTTTACATAGGCTTATATAGGGAAAATCTTTAAAAATTTTCTTCTCTAAAACCACAAGGCCCAGGACTTTGATATTTGGTATGAAGCTTCATCTAGTGGACCCCTACCAAGATTGTTCCAATTTTAGTGCTGGGGCCAAAAATGCCCCTGCCCCGGGGCCCTTTGGTTTTACATAGGCTTATATAGGGAAAATCTTTAAAAATCTTCTTCTCTGAAACCACAAGGCCCAGGACTTTGATATTTGGTATGAAGCTTCGTCTAGTGGACCCCTACCAAGATTGTTCAAATTATAGTGCTGGGACAAAAAATCCCCCCCTGCCACGGGGCCCTTTGGTTTAACATAGGCTTATATAGGGAAAATCTTTAAAAATCTTCTTCTCTGAAACCACAAGGCCCAGAACTTTGATATTTGGTATGAAGCTTCATCTAGTGGACCCCTACCAAGATTGTTCAAACTATAGTGCTGGGGCAAAAAATGCCCCTGTCCCGGGGCCCTTTGATTTTACATAGGCTTATATAGGCAAAATCTTTAAAAATCTTCTTCTCTGAAACCGCTAGGCCCAGGTCTTTGATATTTGATGTGTAGCTTCATCTAGTGGACCTTTGACAAGATTGTTCAAATTTTAGCCTTTGTTGATGTTTGGTATGAAGCTTCACCTTTAAGACCTCCCTCAACATTATGTACATTAAAGCCCTGGGGCCAATAATGGCCCTCTCTGGGGCCCACTTGTTACACTATGGATCAGGTGAGCGATCCAGGGCCATCATGGCCCTCTTGTTTTCATTATCCTTAAATAATTTTTTTCACTTATTTCACCTTTTTTAAATTAGACAATTTTTGAGATCTACTAATGTTAAATGTATAGGGAGTAGCTACCTTGTTACCGCAACTCCTCTTACAGTTCTAGGTCAATCCTTTTGAAACTTTATAGGTGTTTTCATATAGGTCTGAAGATGTGCATATTCTTTTTTCATTATCCTTAAATAATTTTTTTCACTTATTTCACCTTTTTTAACTTAGACAATTTTTGAGATCTACTAATGTTAAAATGTATAGGGAGTAGCTACCTTGTGATCGCAACTCCACTTACAGTTCTAGGTCAATCCTTTTGAAACTTAACAGGTGTTTTCATATAGGTCTGAAGATGTGCATGTGCTTTTTTCATTATCCAAAACTTATTTTTTAACTTAGACAAGGCGTAGGTACCTTGTTAGGGATTTAACCCTCTCACAAGTCTTTACCTTTAATTCATGAGTCTTTCTCCTCTGACAGGGCTATAGCGGGGCTATAGTCAGATCCTCTGACAGTTCTAGTTTTTCTCTTCTTTTTTGAAATTTGCGGCGTTTTGCGTCATTTTAACGTTATCGCGAGATTCCACGAGAAGCGCTCTTTCTAACAAAGTAGAAGTAAAACAAAGATCAGGAATTGATACAATTAACTTACTCCATCCATAAAAGACACCAAAGGGAAAGAAATACAAACATTAGCGACCAGACCATAATGGAAACCTAAACAAAGGAAGGCCATATGGACAGTTACTTTCCCACAAAATGGCCATATGGCCATCCAAAATTAAAAGACACATGTGATACACACAGTAAGTAACAAACAACAACATAAATAAATCGCCACAGAAAAGCCGCCTTGGAACGGTCAGTGGAAGATTTCCACTGGGGGGCTTAAATCGATTTTACGTGGGGGGCTTAAATCGATTTTAAGATGGTGGATTCGTCAACACGATCGAGTTTTCATTTAGAAAAAATCGTTTTTTGAGTGGATTTTGAGCGCCAAAACGTTAAAATTAATGGTTTTAAAACTTGAATTCCCACCTTATCACAATTTTGCCGCATGTGGCAACAATTTTAAAATGGAAAGAATACTTTAATTTGATGGTTGAAATAGAAATTCTTTGTACGCATCGTCTAAAAACTTGTATGCACGTGTTTCAAACAAGGGTGGGGTGACGAGAATATTAACGCATTCACGTTAATTTTTTCATATTTTTCAATTTAACATAATCCTAAAGAACTTGTGACATAACCTAAACAAGTTATTTTCTATAGCCTCACTTTGAAATTCAATGGCGGTATGTGACTTTATAACTGTAACATGTTATAAAAAAATAACTTGTATAGGTTATGTCGCTGACTGTCAAAAAGATTAAGATTAGCACACGATAATGTGCGCCTGGTGTGCTTCTGATCAGCTGTCAGAAGTCTTGGTAACCATTGGGCCGAAGTTCTTCTGATTGCAACATCCTCTGTCAGAACAGAATGTACACTTTCCTGTGAAATGCCAACTCTACTGGCTATATAGCTTTCTGTGACTTGTCTGTCAGTCATACAACATCATGACTTTATTGGCCATTTCTGGGGTTGCAACATTAACAGGCCTTCCAGGACGGGCTCTGTCTGCCTCGCTTTATTTCAGCCACCCACCTTGTCATGGGCATCATCTCTACTGTTGCTACCATATCATTATGGATATCTTTAGGTGTTGAACCTTTTTTATGCAAATATTGGATCCTTCACCAATTTTGTCCATTTTGCAAAAGCTGCTTGTCTTGTTTACTTTAGAGAACTACCTCGGCGATATAAACTGACCAGATGAGACCAGTCCTTGGGTACACAGCCCTATATAGTCAGAAAATAGTAGGACTTGAAAAGAACATCCCTGCATACCTCCTTCAATACAACCATACAAAAATAGTGTATATTTTAGAGCAGAAATGAGAAAAATAAAGTTTAACCCTGTAAATGTCAGTTTTACAATATAAAATGGGGTTCAGGGTGGTCAGAATTATATAGATATGTTTTCACAAGCCCCTATTGATGTTAGTCTACTCCCAGGGTTTAACCCTTGTCCTGCTGAGCCCGGATATGCCTTATCTTTGAAACAGTGTAGATCCAGATCAGATGGCTTCTGAAGAAGCCATCTGATCAGGATCTACATTGTTTATCATTCAGATTGTGAATTTGTTGCAATAATTTGAATCAAGTAATCTGATTGGTTGATAATCAGTAGTGGGTGTGGCATATATAAATATTCAGCAGGACAAGGGTTAATATTGTCACAGAATATAAAGTAATGACCTTCATTGTATATGGTGATTGCTTCATCAAAATCACTCCTTTCTTTGATTGAAGATACATCACTAATGAATCTCTATGTTCTGTCCACTGCGAAGTCATAAATACTTAATGATGTCATAGAGTTTTTGGACAATAACTTTTCTTTCCAATTGCTCTTCGTCACATTAATGGCTGTCCTTCTGCAATAACTCTGTTTTCCAATCTTGGTCAAGTTGATAGTTATTGTCATATAGGGAATTTCTTTAGACTATTGGAAATGTGACAGTTACGAATTCTGGTGTAGGAGAATGCTGATTACATCTCTGGTATATGTTGAGGTACATACAACATAACCCCTTTAACCCTTGTCCTGCTAATCCCGGATATGCCTTATCTTTGAAACAATGTAGATCCAGATCAGATGGCTTCTGGCGAAGCCATCTGATCAGGATCTACATTGTTTGCCATTCAGATTGTGAATTTGTTGCAATAATTTGCATCAAGTAATCTGATTGGTTGATAATCGGTAGTGGGTGTGGCATATATAAATATTCAGCAGGACAAGGGTTAAAAGGGTCCAAAGAAGAAACAGTGTTAATTAAGCAACCATGTTTCCAAACAGAAATGCACAAATTAACAGAAAAGTGACAATTCCTCTTCATATTTCTATTAATCTGTACATTTTTGTGTTCTATTTTTAAATTGCGTTATATCCAAAACTGTGTTGTAATGAACTGTGTTATTTTGTTTGTGTTAAGATTTTATGTTCCCATAAACAGTATTTAGGTCATTTTGGAGACCTTGCTACCAAGTTTGTGGGACTTTTACTCTACATTGATATGAATGACATCTCAAGGCCTACTGCCCAAACAAACCGCTAGGATTTATATTCAAGGACGGTCCAACTTGCACCACTTTGCTTGGGCAGGTTTAGTCCATCTAAGCAGTTTAACAGTACACATGTTCCGTCAGTTTCAGCTGGGCGCGGAAGCACCATGTTTCCCAGGTTATTTTTCCAAGCCTCAATGTGGGGGATTATAAAGGGCTGTACCTGTAGCAGCTTCAGACAATGTTCATACCTTTTTTTTGCATCAATATTGGTCAAAACTTTCACCAAAATTTTTTTGCTCCCCCAAGACAGGGAAGCTTATAAGATAGGCAGTTGTTTGTCGTCCTTGCATGTCGTATGTGGTTGTCATGAACACTGAAGCCACTGGGCCGATTTGGTCACCACTGGGCTGATTGGGCCAAAATTCCTTCTATAGCATCCTTGGGCTGGGGGATTGAAAGTTTTTGTTTTAGCTCACCTGTCACGTAGTGACAAGGTGAACTTTTGGGATCATATTTTGTATGTCGTGCGTCTGTGAGTGCATCCGTAAACAATTTCAAATAAGTATATCTCTTATACCCGTTGGCCAATCTTGATAAAATTTCATGAGAAGCATAATCAGGTAGGGGGAAAGGCTGCATAAGGTTTTTGGGGTTGATCAGTTTGGAATTCTGGTTGCCATGGCAACATATAGCTCCCATAGACTTACAATGGGAAAAATTTAAAAAATCTTTTTCTTTGAAATCACAGGGCCTAGAGCTTAGATATTTAGCTTGTAGCAATGTCAATTGGTCACCTACATAAATCCTGCCAATCATGCCCCTGGGGTCCAAACTGGCCACACCCTGGGGCCCCTTAGCTCCCTAGACTTATAATGGAAAAAAAAAAGCTTCAAAAATCTTCTTCTCTGAAATTATGAAGCACAGTGCTTAGATATTTAGTATGTAGCAACATAAAATAGTCACCTACATTAATCTTGCTATACATACCCCTAGGGCCCGTATTGGCCACACCCTGGGGCTCATCAGCTCTCATAGACTTATAAGGGGAAAACTAAAAAATCTTCTCTGAAACCATAGGGCCCAGAGCTTAGATATTTAGCATGTAGCAACGGTAAGTGGTCACCTACATAAATCCTGCCAATCATGCCCCTGGAATCCAAATGGGCCATGCCTGGGTCCCCTTAGCTCCCGTAGACTCATAATAGGAAAAAGCTTAAAAAATCCTCTCTGAAACTATGAAGCACAGAGCTCAGCTATTTAGTATCTTGCAACATAAAATAGTCACCTACATAAATCCTGCTAATCCTGCCCCTTGTGTCAAAATTGCCCATGCCCGAGGTCATCAGCTCCCATAGACTTATAGTGAAAAAAAACTTCAAAAATCTTCTTCTCTGAAACCATAAGGTCAAGCTTAGATATTAAAGCCCCTGTCACACTATGCCGCGTTTTCACTGCGATGGAACGGCGTTGTTTAGTTTTTCAGAACGCCGCGAGATCGCAAGAAATATGGGATAATTTTGTGAACATGGACCTGTCATGGCGTCTCTACAGCGACCAAGACGTTGCTACGGAGCTTACATGGCGATCTATCGCGATCCTGCGGCGTTCTTGATGGCGATTGTATGCGCTCTTACGGCGCTTCCTCTGCGCTTTTACGGCACTCACAATGCTTGCACTGCGCTTTTACGGCGTTCACAATGCATGCACTGCGCTATTAGGGCGCTCACATGTTGAAGACGTTCTCAAAGTGTAAACAGACATCTTCATCAGTCGAAGAGTTTTGTTTGAATTGAGGTTTAACGTCCCATCAACACATTATAGGCCATTTTGGAGACGTTGCTTCTAATTTTGTGGGACTATTACCCGACATTGAGATGAAATGACAACTCAACCCCTGTCACCCAATGAAACCAATAGGGTAAATAAGCATAGATGGTCCGACTCGCGCCCCTTTGCCTGGGCAAGCTTAGATCCCCTAAGCGGTTTACCAGTACTCCTGTGCCGTCGGAAGCAAGTCCACTGCAATCACCGCAAGCAGGGGCAAGTCCATCGCCAGTACCTTACCTGGGATGAGTCACTTCAGAAGTAGGTTTTTCAGGACAGTACACAATCAAACTCTACTCTAACCACTGTTTATACAAGCGGGCGGCCCCTGCCCATCGGGACTGGAAGAAATAGATGGGCTGCATGATGCTCCCACGCAGAGCTGAAACCGACCTCACACGAGTACTGAGAAACCGCTTAGAGGACCTAAGCCTGCCCAGGCAAAGCGGTGCGAGACGGACCGTCCATGCTTATACGTGTAAACTCTATTGGTTTCATTGAGCGACAGGGCTTGAGATTTCATTTCATCTCAATTTCGGGTAAAAGTCCCATAAACTTGGAATCAACGTCTCCAAAATGACCTATACAGTGTTGACTGGAACGTTAAACATCAAATCAATCAATCAGTTTATCAATTATGTAAGTGGAGCTTATATGGCGTTGTAGGAGACCTCTGTGCGCCCCTGTCGAGCTCCTGTAGCGTTGTAGGAGACCTTACTGCGCTGCTATGGCAACCTTACGGCGACCTCACTGCACTCTGATCAGAACGCCGAGCGATGGCGTTTGTTTTGAGCATGTTCAAAATTCGCACCGTCGCTTGGCGTTCTATGCAATCCCAACGCGCCTACTGGCGATGCCACTGCATTGCTACGGCGATGTTTGCGATCATACTGCGTGCACCTCGGCGTTCTTCATGTTTCTTGGATGCCGTGAGAACGCAGCCCTGGTGTTTGTAGCAATGTCAAGTGGCCAACTACATGTGCTACCAATTATGCCCCTGGGATCCAAATTGGCCACACCCCAGGGCTCTTTAGCTCTCATAGACTTACAATTGGAAAAACTTCAAAACTCTTCTTCTCTGAAACCCCAGGGCCCAGAGATTAAATATATAGCATGTAGCAACATCAAGTGGTCACCTACATAAATCCTGCCAACATAAATCCTGCCAACCATGCCCCTGGGGTCAAAATTGGCTACACCCATGGGCCCATTAGCTCCCATAGACTTATAATTGGAAAAAAAAACACTTCAAAAATCTTCTCCCCTGAAATCATAAGTCCCAGAGCTTAGATATTTTAAAAGTATGTAGCAACATGAAATGGTCACATTAATAAATCCTGCCAACCCTTGGGTCAAAACTGGCAAATCCCATGGGCCCATGGAACCATTAGCTGCCATAGACTTAAAATGGAAAAAAACAAACTTAAAATGGAAAAAAGAAACTTAAAAAATCTTCTTCTCTCAGAACTTAGGTATCCCATTTTCTCATATCTCCGTTCAGTCTCATAACTCCGTTCACCCTCTTCTTTTATTAATATGAAAAGGAATCATTTTTACAGTTATTACACATCAGAATTTGTAGTTAATAACTAACATTTCAACCTGTTTTGAAGAAAATCAGTTTTGACTTCTAATTTTATTCACAGAAATCGAAATGTGTCACAAAATGCTTAATATTTTAGGGGTTCCCCAAAATAATCTCTAACCCGTGACAAGTATTTGACTGATAATAAAAAGTATCAACAAATTAGAATAGTGCATAGTCTAAATAAAATACTCACCATGTATAATATTTATAGAATGAATCTGATTACTTATGAAAATCAAATAAATTTGGGTGAACGGAGTTATGAGAACATAATAATAATAATAATAATAAAGTCTTTTTTTCAAGAGGGTAACACAATTAGTACAAAACTAATCTCCCTTGTGGCCCTCAAATATTTACAAATCTACAAATGCATTTGACAGATGAATTTTGTCTTTACTATAATATCCGAGAGTTGGAGCACCATCTTGATTATAAAAGTATTTCTCCATATCAACCAGGTGGGTACTATATTCGTTACTCAGCGATTTAAGTATCTTGTTCAGTTCAGACACATCACAGTCTTGTCGTGGACAGGCTGTACAATTAACAACTTTACAGTCCGGATTGATTTTCTGTATGTACTGGATGAGGTGATCATATTTTTCCTCTACATATTCCACATTTGTTCCATTACAAATGTCATTCCCTCCTACAGATATGATCACTGTAGAGAAATTCTTGACATCAAACAGTGATAGTTGATCATTAGAAGCACCTCACCAAGGCGCTTCTAATGTGTACCCACAACATATGATCAGAGGCGCTTCTAATGAGTACCCACAAAATATGTTTTCATGCAGAAATATGAAAAGTATCAGTACATTTGCGGATGAAAAAACCACCTTATCAATGACTGCTGAAACAACATGTTCAGTAAGACTGTATGGGTGTGCATCCTGAGCGGGTTCTCACAATACGTACACACAATGATTGTTGCTGTTCTCTCCTCTTCCAACCCTTGTATATTGAAAGCCCAATCTCATTTCCATGTCTAAGAGTCATTTTAGCCAAGTAATCACATTTTCAGTGTAGAATAATCAAATTTTGTATAGCCATGTCTGGTAATAAACAATAACAACAACAGCAGACTTATAGCCAACAGAAAAGGTCATATGTAGAGTTATTAGTGATTTCCCAGGGGTCCTTAGAAACTTTAGACACCGAATGGACCTTGTGACCAAATTAATATTTTGAACCTTTTCATTCAATTAATCCAACTTTACACTATCTGGATAAATATTCATATTTATGATCTTTTCTATGAACATTTGAATTTTTAAGTTTCAAATAATTGAATATCTTTGCTCATCTAGAGCACACAGCTCCAGGTGAGTTTATGTCTTGGCCTGTTGTTTGTCTGTCATAAACTTTTCTTGTCCAGGCAATAGCAACTTTATTTTTGATCAAATGCTCATCAAACTTGAAGGTAATGAGGACAGCCATAAAACCTTGGACACATTTGAAATTGGGGCAGATTGGATTATTCACCTGAGAGTTACTTGCCTTTAGTTTGCTCCCATGGACATTTAATGGGAGAAAATGTTGTTCGAGTAAAAGCAACTTTATATTTGATCAGATCCTCAGAACTGGATGAAAGCGATTTCATTTTTGATGAAATCTTCATCAAACTTGCAGGTAATCATTACAGTCCCAAAATCTCGGAGTTCAATTTTGGGCCAGACTGGACTATTCACATGAGAGTTACTTGCCCTTTAGTCTCCTGTAGACATATAATGTGGAAAATGTTGTCCGAGCAATGACCACTTTATTTTTGATTGGATCCTCAACAAAATTGTAGGTTATGAGGACAGCTATAAAATCTTGGACAAATTTGAATTTGGGGCAAAATGTAATTTTCATGCGAGAGTTACTTGCCATTTAGTCTCCCATAGACTTATAATGGGGAAAATGTTGCATACCTGTGATAACTTTATGTTGACCATGAGGGAGATTTGCTTCTCAGATGAGGGGAGATTGGGGTCCCAATGAGGGAGATTTTCTGACGGCATGTTTAAGTGTTTTTTTCTTGTCATTTTTTTGTGGTTTAGATGTACAAAGGAGCTGGAACTACTTAATTAAAATGAGGGAACATATTTTGTCAAGTTTAATTTCAAAATAGCAAGTTGTAGGTTATTTACAAACAATGCTGTAACCACAAGTCCATTGATGTGATTTCAAGTTGTGGGTATTTGTCAGCATCACCTGATTGTTGAAAGTACCCGCAAGATGCTTTAGTATAGAAATACTTGATTAGAAAAGATATCCTAAAATGTTTCCAGTCCTCCCCTTTATCCAGTGCTGGGTTTAACTGCTACTGAAAAGACCCAAAGCACAAAGTTCTCTTCAGTGATAAGCATTACTTCTAGCACTATTTACACTCCTTCATATAGTCTGTGCAGGCAACTTTTTGGCCTTTCTCAGAACACCCTGTTCATAAATAAATGTATAGGTAAAGCAGTCCATGCTGAAATTTATACCATTTTTAGCTCACCTGTCACGTAGTGACAAGGTGAGCTTTTGGGATCACTTTTTGTCCGTCGTCCGTCGTGCGTCTGTGCGTCCGTGCGTGCGTGCGTCCGTGCGTGCATGCGTCCGTGCGTGCGTCCGTAAACTTTTCTTCAAACGACATCTCCTCCTAAACCACTGATCGGATTTTGACCAAACTTCACAGGAATGATCCTTAGGTGGTCCCCTTTCAAAGTTGTTCAAATAGTTCCGGTCCATTGCACATATAGGTCACAGTAGCCAAAAATAGATTTTTTTCACCGAAAACTTAAAAAATCTTCTTCTCTGAAACCGCAAGGCCCAGGTCTTTGATATTTGGTATGAAGCTTCCTCTAGTGGACCCCTACCAAGATTGTTCAAATTATAGTGCTGGGGCCAAAAATGCCCCCGCACGGGGGCCCTTTGGTTTTACATGGGCTTATATAGGGAAAATCTTGAAAAATCTTCTTCTCTGAAACCGCAAGGCCCAGATCTTTGATATTTGGTATGAAGCTTCATCTAGTGGACCCCTACCAAGATTGTTCAAATTATAGTGCTGGAGCTAAAAATGCCCCCGCACGGGGGCCCTTTGGTTTTACATGGGCTTATATAGGGAAAATCTTGAAAAATCTTCTTCTCTGAAACCGCATGGCCCAGGTCTTTGATATTTGGTATGAAGCTTCATCTAGTGGACCCCTACCAAGATTGTTCAAATTATAGTGCTGGGGCCAAAAATGCCCCCGCACGGGGGCCCTTTGGTTTTACATGGGCTTATATAGGGAAAATCTTTAAAAATCTTCTTCTCTGAAACCGCAAGGCCCAGGTCTTTGATATTTGGTATGAAGCTTCATCTAGTGGACCCCTACCAAGATTGTTCAAATTATAGTGCTGGGGCCAAAAATGCCCCCGCACGGGGGCCCTTTGGTTTTACATGGGCTTATATAGGGAAAATCTTTAAAAATCTTCTTCTCTGAAACCGCAAGGCCCAGATCTTTGATATTTGGTATGAAGCTTCATCTAGTGGACCCCTACCAAGATTGTTCAAATTATAGTGCTGGAGCTAAAAATGCCCCCGCACGGGGGCCCTTTGGTTTTACATGGACTTATACAGGGAAAATCTTGAAAAATCTTCTTCTCTGAAACCGCAAGGCCCAGGTCTTTGATATTTGGTATGAAGCTTCATCTAGTGGACCCCTACCAAAATTGTTCAAATTATAGTGCTGGGGCCAAAAATGCCCCCGCATGGGGGCCCTTTGGTTTTACATGGGCTTATATAGGGAAAATCTTTAAAAATCTTCTTCTCTGAAACCGCAAGGCCCAGGTCTTTGATATTAGGTATGAAGCTTTATCTAGTGGACCCCTACCAAGATTGTTCAAATTATAGTGCTGAAGCTAAAAATGCCCCCGCACGGCTGCCCTTTGGTTTTACATGGGCTTATATAGGGAAAATCTTTAAAAATCTTCCTCTCTGAAACTGCTAGGCCCAGGTCTTTGATATTTGGTATGAAGCTTCATCTAGTGGACCCCTACCAAGATTGTTCAAATTATAGTGCTGGGGCCAAAAATGCCCCCGCACGGGGGCCCTTTGGTTTTACATGGGCTTATATAGGGAAAATCTTTAAAAATCTTCTTCTCTGAAACCCCAAGGCCCAGATCTTTGATATTTGGTATGAAGCTTCATCTAGTGGACCCCTACCAAGATTGTTCAAATTATAGTGCTGGAGCTAAAAATGCCCCCGCACAGGGGCCCTTTGGTTTTACATGGGCTTATATAGGGAAAATTTTGAAAAATCTTCTTCTCTGAAACCGCAAGGCCCAGGTCTTTGATATTTGGTATGAAGCTTCCTCTAGTGGACCCCTACCAAGATTGTTCAAATTATAGTGCTGGGGCCAAAAATGCCCCCGCACGGGGGCCTTTGATTTTGCATAGGCTTATATAAGGAAAATCTTTAAAAATCTTTTTCTCTGAAACTGCAAGGCCCAGGTCTTTGATATTTGGTATGAAGCTTCATCTAGTAGACCCCTACCAAGATTGTTCAAATTATAGTGCTGGGGCCAAAAATGCCCCCGCACCAGGGCCCTTTTGTTTTACATAGGCTTATATAGAGAAAATCTTGAAAAATCTTCTTCTCTGGAACTGCAAGGCCCAGGTCTTTGATATTTGGTATGAAGCCTCATCTTGTGGACCTCTACCAAGATTGTTCAAATTATAGCCCTGGGGCCAAAAATGCCCCCGCTCCGGGGCCCTTTGGTTTTATATAGACTTATATAGGGAAAATCTTGAAAAATCTTCTTCTCTGAAACCACAAGGCTCAGGTCTTCGATATTTGTTATGACGCTTCAGCTAGTGGACCTCTATAAAGATTGTTCAAATTATAGCCCTGAGACCAAAAATGCCCCCGCCATGTGGCCCTTTGGTTTTACATAGACTTATATAGGGAAAATCTTTAAAAATCATCTTCTGAAACACAAGGCTTAGGTCTTTGATATTTGTTATGAAGCTTCAGCTAGTGGACCTCTACCAAGATTGTTCAAATTATAGCCCTGGGGCCAAAAATGCCCCCGCTCCGGGGCCCTTTGGTTTAACATAGACTTATATAGGGAAAATCTTGTTTTACATAGACTTCTATATGCAGGGTAAACCTTTAAAATCTTCTTCTCTGAAACCACAAAGCCCAGGTCTTTCATATTGGATATGTAGCTTCATTGTGTGGACCTCTACCAAGATTGTTCAAATTTTAGCCCTGGGGCCAAAATTGACCCTGCCCGGGGCCCACTTGTTATGCTTTGGATCAGGTGAGCGAACCAGGGCCCTCTGGGCCCTCTTGTATAACAATCCTTCAGGTTGGCCCAAAAAAATTAGTGAGAATCCCAGGGAAAAAAAATGCTGGGTCTTTATTTGGTTAAAATGTAAATTCTGTTACATATAAACCTTGACATAATGATGCCCTGGATCGCTCACCTGATCCATACTGAAGAAATGAAATGGTAGGTTATATATAGTACGGTGCCTTGTCAGAAGGAGTGTACATGCCATATATGAAGGAGCTATCTCAAATGGTTCAAAAGTTATGATAAAGTAGGTCAAGGTCAAACTTTTTGTATGAGTGTGAAGCCCCTCTCACAAGGAATATACATGCCAAATATGAAGACTCTATCTCAAATGGTTCAAAAGTTATGATTAAGTAGGTCAAGGTCAATTTTTTTTTTGTATGCGTGGGAAAACCTTGTCACAAGGAACATATATGCCAATTATGAAGGCTCTATGTTAAATGGTTCAAAAGTTATGACAAAAATGGTCAAAGGTCAAGGTCACAGGTCAAAAATTTTGTATGTGTGGGAAGCCCTTGTCACAAGGAGCCTACATGCCAAATATGAAGGCTCTATCTCAAATGGCTCAAAAGGTATGGTGAAGTAGGTCAAAGGTCAAGGTCGCAGGTAAAATTGTGTGTATGGGTGGGAGGCCCTTGTCAGAAGGAACATACATGCCAAATATGAAGGCTCTATCAAGTAGGTCAAAGGTCAAGGTCACAGGTCAAAATTTTGGATGGGCGGGAAGTCCTTGTCACACAGAACAAACATACCAAATCTGAAGGCACTATCTCAAATGGTTCAAAAGTGATGATAAAGAAGGTCCCATGTCAAGGTTACAGGTCATTTTTGTATGAGTGGAAGCCCTTGTCACAAGGAACCTACATGCCAATTATGAAGGCTCTATCTTAAACAGACCAACGGTTATGACAAAATAATCTAATGATCTACTTTTTGATTTTTAAACTTGATAAAGATATTGTCAAGATGATCATTCTGAGCAAGTTTGATGATAATCTGACTAAAATTGTGGCGGCCTCTAGTGTGTTCAGAACGTTTTTCTATGATTTGACCTACTGACCTACATTTTGACCGAACATGACCCATATTCGAACTTAACCGAGATATTGTCAAGAAGATCATTCTGAGCAAGTTTGATGATGATTGGACCAAAACTGTAGCCTCTAGTGTGTTCACAAGGTTTTTTAATGATTTTCATCTACTGACCTACTTCTTGCCAAACTTGACTTAGATATTGTCAAGATGATCTTTCTGAGCAAGTTTGATGAAAATCAGATTAAATATGTGGCTTCTAGTGTGTTTACAAGGTTTTTTGACCTACTGACCTACTTTTTGACCCAACATGACCCATATTCAAACATGACAGATATTGTCAAGATGATCATTCTGAGATAAATTGATGATGATTGGTCCAAAACTCCGGCCTCTAGTGTGTTCACAAGGTTTTTCTCTGATTTGACCTACTGTCCTACTTTTTGACCTGACAAGATCCAAATTCGAACTTGACCGAGATATTGTCAAGATGATAATTCTGAGCAAGTTTAATGATGATCAGACCAAAACTGTGGCCTCTAGTATGTCCACAAGGTTTTTCTATGATTTGACCTACTGACCTACTTTTTGACGCCACATGACCCACATTCGAACTTGACCGAGATATTGTCATAGTGATCATTCTGACCAAGTTTTATGATGATTGGCCCAAAACTGTGACCTCTGATGTGTTCACAAGAAAAGTTTACGCACGGACGACACGCGACGAACGACAACGCCGGACATCTCACAGTCACAAAAGCTCACCATGGCCTTCGATCAGGTGAGCTAATAAATTCACACAAATTATAGATTTCACTAACATGAAGTTTCCTGTCACAAATCTTTTTAAATACAGTACTTGTAAAAAGCTTACTCAAGGGGGGCAATTTCCCTATAAGAAAATCTGCTGTTGATTTCATGACTTTTAATAATTACTCGTTATTGATTGGTAAATAATAACTATTTCCACTTTCAAAATCAAAATTTCTAACTTTATATAAAATGTGAAAATAAAAGACATGATCTTCAACATGGGTTTAGGGAAAGGAGGTCCTGCGAAACACAGCTCATCCAACTTGTTGATGAGCTTGCACGAAATCTATCAGCAGGTCACCAGACTGACCTGATACTTCTGGATTTTAGTAAAGCATTCGATAAGGTTAGCCATATTAAATTACTCTACAAACTGCACCAACATGGCATAACCTCAAACACCCTAAACTGGATCAAAGCTTTCCTTTTTGGCCGTACTCAACGTGTAGCCCTAGAGGGGGAAACCTCATCCCAAATTCCGGTCACATCTGGGGTTCCCCAAGGATCAGTACTGGGACCGATCCTGTTTCTTTTATACATCAATGACCTACCAGAGCAGATCCACCCACAGGTCAGACTTTTAGCAGATGACACGGCAATATATTTGGCTGTCCGCAGTGATGCTGACTGTACCTTATTGCAAAGGGACCTCCAAAAGCTTGAAACTTGGGAAAAGAACTGGGAAATGGAATTTAACCCGGGTAAATGCCAGGTCCTACACATTTCCCGTTCTAAAGAACCCATTAGACACAATTACATTCTCCACGGTGAAGTCCTCCAGGAGGCTGATCATGCCAAGTACCTGGGCCTTGAGTTTAGCCGTGATTTAACTTGGAACACCCACATTCATAACGTGACCACCAAAGCAAATCGGACCCTGGGCTTCATACGTAGGAATATACGCACCAAACATCAAGGCATACGTGAAACAGCTTATAATACCCTTGTTAGACCCCAGCTTGAGTATGCCTTCCCTGTGTGGAGCCCATATACCCAGTCAAATATAAACAAGGTTGAGCAAGTCCAAAGAAGAGCAGCTAGATGGGTCAAACATGACTACTCTTCATATAGTAGTGTGACCCAGATGCTTAATACCCTGGAATGGAGATCATTGGAACAGAGGCGGGCAGATGCTCGCCTCTTATTGTTCTACAAGATAGTATATGGCCTTGTCGAGATTCCGCTCCCTACATACATCCGACATCCAATCAGAACTACTAAAACATGCATACTATGCACTATATTCAAATCCCTACTACTGCCAGTTACTATAAATACAGTTTCTTCCCCTTGGCTGTGGTACAATGGAATAACCTTCCTCCTCATGCTGTTGTGTGCTCCGATCTGGATTCTTTCAGATCAACCATATGCACCCTCCATCACCCAATGCCATGAACCTGAAACATTGTTTTTATCTGCTTTTAATCTCTACTTTACTAACACTGTTTTTACTTTCAATTCTTCTAAAATGTAATACTTTTTCTTCTATCACACTTTTCTTTTTCTGGCGCGCTCAGCTGCACATAATCCTCGCGAGAGGGTGCTGCAGGATTTATAGATAGATAGACATAATGGTGATTGATATATAAGGAACAAACACTGATAAAAAAAATGGGAAAATAAACACAATTTCAATTTAAATCTAAGCTAAATATAAGTACAAAAGAACTCAACTGTCACCATACAAAACTAGTGAGTGTCTGTACTACTGAGTGCAGATGCACCTCTCTTGTAAAAGATAACGGTAAATAAATTACGTCAGCTTATGTAATCTTTACTGACAGCCAGTTCATGTTTATTCTGTGCAGAGACAGAACAAAGGATTATCGGCTTTTCAAGGTTGATGTTTACCGTTAAGTGTCCGATATATTCTCCAGCTTATTTGTTAATTGCCTTCAGGTGTGAAAATTTTAAGTCTATTACCGCTTACCGCAAATGGTAGCTCTGGAAAAAATCGGGGACAGGAAAATTGCAAATGCGGGAGATTCTGTCTCCCAGACGGGAGAGCGGGAGGTATGCTTCAAATGCGGGAGCCTCCCGCATGAGCCGGGAGATATCACAGGTATGATGTTGTCTGGGCAATAGTAACTTTGTTTTTGATCGGAGGACAGTCATAAAATTTTGTATAAGTTCGAATTTGCGACAGATTGGATTGTTCATGTGAGAGTTCATGTGACAGCCCCAAAATCTCAGATGAGTTCAATTTTGGGTCATACTGGACTATTCACATGAGTTACTTGCCATTTAGTCTCCCATAGACTTATTATTGGGAAAATGTTGTCTTGGCAATAGTAACTTTGTTTTTGATCGGATCAGATGGTTATGAGGACAGTCATTGATTGGATTGTTCATGTGAGAGTTACTTGCCCTTTAGTCACCCTCAGACTTCTGACGGGGAAAAGGTTGTCAGACGGATGTTAGACACTATATTTTTGGTTGGATCATAAATGAACTTGTAGGTAATGAGGACAATCAAATCTTGGCTGAGTTTCTACTTTTGACATGATAGTTACCTGCCCTTGAGGACCTCATACCCTTAGGAAAATGTTGTCCTGATAGGAACAATTTCATTTTTTATGGATTCTTCATCCAGGTAATCATTACAGCCCCAAAATCTTGGACGTGTTTAATTTTGGGGCAGATTGGACTATTCTCGAGAGTTACTTGCCCTTTTGTCTCCCAGTGACATTTAATTGGGCAATAGCAGCTGCTACTTTTTCTTTGATTGGATCCTCAACAAACTTGTAGGTTATGAGGTCATGCTTTATTTAGAGTGTGAAGTTTTGAAAGTTTTGAAATTATAACATTCTTGTTAGATATTCATAACTGCATTGTAGAGCCTTTTTACTTTATAACAACCTACACTGACCAGAAGAATGAGTCATCACAGGTAGATCATGCCATTCAGCTATTTTTAGTAACATATATTCTAAGGAGTTTGCTGAGGTTGTGGTATATACCGTATTCGCCCTAATTACCGCACATGCTCCTATAAGCGCACACCAAAGCTATTTTTGAAAAGGAAATGCATAAGCGCACACTTTACAGTAATCTCCCCTTGGAGCTCTCATAGTAAATCTATAAAAACTTACCATTATTTCTTCCAACAGTGAAGGCATGCTTAAGTATCTTTTTCTGTCCCATTAAATATCAGTATGCATCATCTTGGAACCTGTTGTTTTCGTATCAAGTGTGCGCTAATTAGGTAGATTTTTTAGCATGCTTTTATGACACGATTTTGAAAAAACTAAGCGCACGGTGCGGTAATTAGGGCGAATACGGTAGTATTTATTGCTGTTGAATAACAGTTCTACAATAACCCATTTTGTACCCCAAACCTCAAAACGGGTACCCTGGCAAACAGTGCAGGCCCAGATCAGACGACGCAGAACACGGCATCTGATCAGGGCCTCCACTGTTTGCATAAAGTTCAGTCTTTTTCCAAATAAATTAAACAAAAAAAAAAAAAAAAAAAACAACAGGCTGACACCCCTTTCTTTTGAAATGGAATCCTGGTATATATAAGGAGGAAAATTCCATTTGGTACAATAAGGGATAATTAACATCATGTTAACAAGTCTGCGAAATAAACACCCTTCTAAACCCCACTTTATATGGAGAAAACAGAGTTTTTGGGGGCATACATTATTGTTTGGCCCCCACCCATTGGGGCTTGAAGAAATATATGGGCTGCATGATGCTTCCATGCAAAGCTGAAATGGACCCGCACACCAGTACTGGTAAACCACTTAGAGTATCTAAGCCTGCCCAGGCAAGGCGGTGCGAGTCGGCCCATCCATGCTTATAAACCCTTTTGGTTTCATTGGGTGACAGGGCTTGAGATGTCATTTCATCTCAATGTCGGGTAAAAGTCCCACAAAATTGGAAGCAACGTCTCCAAAATGACCTTTACAATGTTGATGGGGATGTTAAATCTCAAATCAAACAAACAAAATACATTATTTTTCTTATTTCTACTCCAAGACATAGGTTTTGAGTACTCATTAGAACTGCCTCAATGAGGCGGCTCTAACAAGTCCCACAACCTATGTGTGCAGAAAAAATAAAATAAATATCACTGATTTTCATCAAAAAAATGTAGCCATTTTGGTGATGTTGAAAAAAATGCCATATGTCGCATGGGTGTGTTATCATAATGAATGTTCTTGATACTAATCTTGCTCCATTTTAATTTGATTTATTTTAAAAATATGCACTGGTTACAACAGAAGTGAAGAAGCCTATGTAAATCTTTCATCAGCTGTTAAAACACTGAATAAAAAAGGAAGTGCATCCTTCATAAAGGATCCTCACAGGAAAGGCTCGAATGTCGTCTCATCAGAACATTTTCTGTTCATATATCAGGATAGACGCTTAGATATCTTTGACTGTTTGCACACAGGAAAAATGGACCCAGATCAGATGCCACAGAATGTGGCGTCTGATCAGGGTCTACACTATTTGCAAAAAATTCATTTTATTTAAAAGTAAATTTATTTTCTGATTAAATTTTAAAGATATTATGACACAACCTCTCACCCCTAAATTTCAAATTGGACTCCTGCCACATATAAGGAGGAAGATTCTATTTGATACAGAAAGGGCTAGTGGCTGGCATGAGTTTTTCTAAATATGTTTGTAGAACACATCAGATGCATTATGAATTATTCATAAAACTGTATGTCTGAGCCCCATCACAAGAAAATCATTATTTGGATTTCACATTGTTGGAAAGATGGGTCCCAAAAATACATAGATTATACAGAAAAATGACCATAAATAGTCATTTTTCTATTATCTATCAGTTTCTACTTTGAACCACAACAATAGTGTTATAAAGACTCTGATTTGTCTGCTCAGTCTTTCTGCTGTTGGGTCAGGGTACTACTTTTTTTGAAAACCAAATTTTCCTTATTGGAATTGGAGCATGTATCTCTTACCCAGGGGAAGCTAGGAAAGGAAGGTACTTGGTAGCCACTAAATGAGGCTGCACGGAGTTACATTTGTTGATGGATGCACCTTGAGATATGTCTTCTCCCAACGTAGCTCTGTGTTAATTTGTTGTCATTTCTTGGTGCCAGACTAATTCAATGGTCATAACTGTTGTATAAATGTACTAAATTAAAGAAAGCTGCCTATTCAATTCAGCATTGCACTTTTCTGTTTTTGAGAGATATTGATCCTGCCAACAGATTTTAACCCTTGTTCTGCTGAGCCCGGATATGCCTTTTCTTTGAAACAATGTAGATCCAGATCAGATGGCTTCTGAAGAAGCCATCTGATCAGGATCTACATTGTTTGTCATTCAGATTGTGAATTTGTTGTAATAATTTGCTACAGTTAATCTGATTGGTTGATAATCGGTAGTAGGTGTGGCATATATGAATATTCAGCAGGACAAGGGTTAAGAGGAATGGATACACCTTCAGGGGAGACAACTCCTTCAAAAGCATTTTTGTCCCCCATGTCAGTAGGGGTCCAAACTTAAAGAAAAGAATTTGCTCCTGAGGACCCGTCATATTTGTTTGTTTGATTTGAGGTTTAACAACTCTGTCAACACTGTAAAAGTCATTTTGGAGACGTTGCTTCCAATTTTGTGGGACTTTTACCCTACATTGAGATGAAATGACATCTTAAGCCCTGCCGCCCAATGAAACCAATAGGGTTTATAAGCATGGATGGTCGGACTCGCAGCGCTTTGCCTGGGCAGGCTTAGATCCTTCAAGCCATTTACCAGGACTCGTGTGCAGGTCCTTTTCAGCTCTGCGTGGAGCATCATGCAGCCCATCATTTTCTTCAAGCCCCGATGGGCTGGGACCAACCCCGTCTCAGGAGCAAATTCTTACTTTTAAGAGTAAACTCATATTTCCATGGGACAGAGGTAATAGAAAAGGGAACAGTAGGTCACAAAAGTTATCTCCCTTTGAAAAATGGCAGAAAAAACTGCTAGGTGTACCAATTTCCCTCAATGCCAGTTTATACACTTTCAGGGGAGAAAACTCTTTCAATGTTTTCATCTTCAGTGTCATATGGAGGAAAGCCTTCAACAGAGAGGAATGCCTTTGGTCATTTTCATTATTGTAGTTTGACACTTAACCCATAAAATGCCAATCACAACAACTGTCATCTGCTTTGCCATCTGTTGGTTACCTTAAAAGTCCTTTTTTGCAAACAGTGTGGACCCAGACCAGACTGCTCCTACAGGAGCAGTCTGATCTGGGCCCACACTGTTTGCCTGTATGATTTGGTGTTTAACGTCCCCGTCAACACTGTAAAGGTCATTTTGGAGACGTTGCTTCCAATTTTGTGGGGCTTTTACCTGACATTGAGATGAAATGACATCTCAAGCCCTGTCGTCCAATGAAACCAATACGGTTTATTAGCATGGACGGTCCACCTCACACTGCGGTATGCAGAAATACTTTTAAAAAAGTTTGCAAGACGATTCATCTGATGACATAAGCAGACAACATTTCCAGATGTTCTTTTTCTCGACAGCTTTAGGGTTAAAGCACCAAGCACATTAACACTTGTAGTACATGTTGAGAGAAAAATAACAGGCTTGGCATTTCATGTGAATTGCAAACAGTTCACATGTAAAATGTCAAGCCTGTTTTTTTATGCCCCGCCATTTGAAGAATGGTGGCAAGGGCATATGGTGTTGCTGTTCCTGATGTCCATTCATCCATCTCTGTTAACATCTGAGATGGTGTTAGTAGCTTGCATTTAAGTTTTTCATCATCAGTTTCACAACAACCAGGCGGGTCATCTGTGTCCCTTGGACACATTTCTAGTTATGCCCCCAACTTCGAAGAAGTTGTGGGGGCATATTGCTTTTGCCATGTTCGTCTGTCCTTCCTCCATCCCGCTTTTTACTTCATAGCATAACTTTTGAACCCTGCATGCTAGGATTTTGAAATTTCATATATGGATTCCTTATGAAAAAGAAAATTGGCCATGTTTTTGTTTCTCATCTAGATTATGCCCCTTTCTGGAGTTATGCCCCTTTGCAAAAAAAAATGCTATGAAATCTTGTAAGCAAGATATCTCAAAAACTATTAAAGCTATTGTGCTGAAACTTTACATACTGATTGGGGATGATAAGATGAAATGATTACTTTTTAAAAAAAATCTGAAGTTTTTTTACTTTAGTTATGGCCCTTTGAAACTTTGGGCATTTTAAGCTTGTAAGCAAGATATCTCAAAATCAATTTGAAATTTTGTAGACTGATTCGGGATGGTGAGTAGATGAACTGATTTACTTTTGGAAAAAATCACATTTTTTTTTTCTAGAGTTATGGCCCTTTGGAACTTTGGGCATTGTAAGCTTGTAAGGAAGATACAAGGGATGTTCGAAAAGAATTGCTTATTTCTATCTGGAGACAGTAATAAGGTACTAATGAATGGCAGATGCAAGTGCCTATTGGGACTGGTATTTCCGCCCAGCAAGGAATTATTTCAATTTCGGAAACAAAAAGTAATCACGTGGGGCAAGGTCTGGGGAATACGGGGGGATGAGGCAAAACAGTTACTTTTTTCTTTCTTTAAAAACGCCGCAACTATTGCTGAGGTATGAGTGGTTGCATTGTCATGTAGAAGATGGACATGTTTAAAACCAGTGGCAGGGCGTCGTGTCTGATAATACTTTTTCAGTTTCTTCAGTACTACGTCTGTTTGGTACTTTCCGGTGATGCTTTTACCCCTTTTTACCGGCACTTTTATTGCGACTCCTTCACCAGAGAAGAAGATTGCATACAAAACCTTCTTTGTACTCAAAGAACGTTTGGCAATTATTGTGTGTTGGCTGTGTTTAGTGGCCCAGATCTTATTGCTAACCTTTCTGACGGACTCAAAATAATGGACGTAGGTTTCATCACCTGTGATAACATTGGCAAACTGCTTTTTGTCATATTTTGGAAACATTTGAAGCATCTTTTTGGTCACTTTAATCCGTTGCGTCTTTTGCTTGTCAGTCAACAGTTGTGGCATCCATCTAGCAGAAATCTTTCTGACTTTCAAATGCTTCTTCAAAATAAGGTGAACCGTTGATAGTGATATGCCTACCTTTCGTGCAATATTTCAAACTGTAAATCTGGTATCTCCTGCAATGATTTCCGTTATTTTGGAAACGATTTCTTTACGAGATGCAGGTTTTGGCCTACCTGATTTTGGTGCATTTTTGATGGACTCTACACCAGACTCAAATTTCTTTTTCCACCGCCGAACTGTGTCATAAGACACACAAGAAGGTCCAAAAGCAGCAGAAATTTCAGTCATTAGCGTCTTCAAAGAACAACCAAGTTTTGAGCAAGCTTTGATATAAGCCCGTATTTCAGCTTTTTAGTCGACGCTTCTACCAACCATTTTTACTGCAGTGGTCAATGACTCTGTGAATTCAAATGGCAAATTTTATGTCTTACACTTAGTCTAACATGTACATTTATACACCATTGTGTAGATATTGAATAGCCCTATACAAGTATGTATTGGTTTTGATCGTGCCCCACGTGGATATCGAGCTAGAGGACAATAAGCAATTCTTTTCGAACACCCCTTGTATCTCAAAAACCATCACAGCTATTGCCCTGAAACTTTACAGACTGATTGGGGACGATAAGATGAACTGATCAACTTTCATCACGTGAACAAGTGCTTGAAATGAAGACCTGCCCTAAACCCCACTTTATAAAGAGAAAACTGGGGTTCACGGGGGTAAACATTTTTCTTATTTCTGTTCCAGGACTTAGGTTGTGGGTACTCGTTAGAACCACCTCATTGAGGTGGTTGTAACGAACACCCACAACCTATGTTTTGAGCATTTATAAGAAAAAATATCAGGGATTTTCTTCAGATTAGTAGCCATTTTGGAGCTGTGAAAAATACACTATGTCGCACGGGAGTGTTATCGTAATGTGAAAAAAATCCAAATTTTTTTTTCTTGAGTTATGGCCCTTTGAAATTTTTGACTTTTTAAGCTTGTAAGCAAGGTATCTAAAATGATTTGAGCTATTGCCCTGAATCTTTACAGCACTTTTGAACCGTGCATGCTAGGTTTTCGAAATTTCATTTTCTTCTGAAAGTAGGAAAAACATCTTAAGAGTAATGATTGGTTGTTTCAAGGTTAAAGATGGTAACAGATTAAAACTGAGTATCAACAGGGGACCTTAATAATCTCAGATGAAACCTTTGTTCTTTGAAAAAATATGATAAATGTTGTAAAATGTAGCAAACAGTGCTCCCAAGAGACCCAGCCTGTGACAGCTACATGTATCTTCATGACAATTTAATGAAATAAAGACTGCTACTTAGTGGCAAAAACACACCTCTGACCTGGAATTTTCGTTATTATGACAGGCACTTTCCATTACTGTGAGATTGTATGGCCCATGCGATACAGCCAATCAGGTTGTGACAATGACACCAGTGTGCTACAATGGCTCTTTCTTGCATGCTTTTCAATGAAATACAGAGATTTCTTATCGATATTGTCACTGTTTCAAACAGTGAAATATGATTTTTATTTTCAGTGTGAATTTGATGTATGATTGAAAAATAACATATATTTTCTGTTTCTTAGATGTCAATTAGCTAAACATTATAAATGTGTGTCAAAAATTACGTCACCCACATTTTCATGTCATTCAGATGTTGATGACATCACTTTTAGCACCTACGCAACATAAATAATGCATTCGACGCCAGACAACTTAGCAACTGTAGACATTATTTGAAATGTGAATTATAACTGTCATAAATAATCATGGCAGCTACAAATTCAGTATCAAAGTTAGGTAGCCAGCAGACATCAAAGCTCTGTTGGTGACATCTCCGGCTTGGCCTCCTCTCAGGCGTGGGAGGCAGGCTCGGGCCAGTGTGGCGAATCAAGCAAGCACCCGAGGAAATTCAGGGTGGGAACACTCAATGTTAACACTGAGAGGAAGAGTTTGTGAGGTAGTGGAAACACTATCCCGCAGGGAAGTGGATGTCTGTTGTGTTCAGGAGACCAGATATCATGGTCGAAACTGCCGCACAGTCAAGGGCAAGGACACCAAGTATAAGCTCTACTGGTCTGGAAAAGACAAAGGCACTGCTGGTGAGGAGTGTTTGTGGCAGAAGAGTGGATAGAGAAAGTGTTTGAAGTGCAGAGAGTCTCAGACAGAATCATCATGGTGAAGCTTGTAGTCGGCCAGTGTGTGGTTACCCTTCTGTCTGTGTATGCCCCAAAGAGTGGTTTAAGTGCTGAAGTCAAGGACTTTTTCTTTGACCAACTCCGTGCTGTGACTGCCAGGATCCCAGGACTCCAAACTCCTGATCCCATGTGGAAATTGGAATGGCCATGTAGGCCGTGCAGGCAAGGGATACAAGGAACTGCATGGTGGGATCGGGTATGGTAGACCTGAACCAGATGTTGAGGGTGAGAGGATTCTAGAGTATGCCCTGGTGCAGCGACACAGATAGATTTCATCTTTTTCTGCAGGACAATGCTCAGACTTGTCACATATGTGAAAGTGATCTCTGGCGAGGAAGTAGCCCTGCAACATCAGCTACTTGTATGCAACATGAGGATTGATGTGCCACCTTAACCCAAGCGCAAGTTCACCACCAGACTAGACTAAAAGTTTGGAAGCTGAAAGAATCTCAGACAAGAAATCCTTTCTAGTAGGTTTTCAGTCGGCATGTGAGTGCCTTAGCAGGTGTGGCTGATGCTACCGCTGAGGATATATGGAACAGCATCAAGACCGGTCTGCTCAAAACAACCGAAGAGGTGTGTGGCACAACTCGGCCCCACCGCTGGCATCGCGAAACTAGGTGGTGGAATGAGCATGTTAAAAATGTCATTGCAGCCAAGCGGCAAGCCTTTAAGGCATGGAAGACTTGTAAGAGCACTCATACATCATACCTTGCAGCCAAACGCATAGCCAGACGTGCGGTGCACCATGCTCACCATGAAGCTGAGAAGGAGATCTACAAGAATATTGACCCGAAGTCCTGAGAAGTATACCGCCTTGCTAACCAGATGAGAATGCCGATGTTGTAGGTGACAAACCAGTAAAGAATGATGCAGGGGAGATGTCAATGAGTGAAGTCTCAAAGCAGAGGGCCTTATTAGAACACTACCAAAGGCTACTCGATGTTGAGTTTGACTGGGACCCAGACCACCTGTCTGATGAACCACTGTGGAAGGGCCACCCATCCCAATCACTATTGATATGGTTAAGAAGGCTATCTCTCAGATGAAGACTGGCAAAGTATCAGGCCCATCTGGCAGCAATCATCCGTGACAGAAAGGTACCCTCTGACTGGGAACAGAGTTTAATTGTCAGTCTCTACAAGGGCATGTGCAATGCATTGGAATGGGGCAACTACCGTGGGCTCAAGCTAACAGAACAGGTCATGAAAGTCCTGGAGAGGATTGTGGATGGCCTCATTAGGCAGTTGGTGTCCGTCGACGATTCCCAGTTTGGCTTCGTGCCAGGAAGAGGCACAACAGACACAATTTTTGTTGTACGGCAGCTGCAACAGAAGTATCTGGCAGCCAACAGGAGACTCTACATGGCTTTTGTAGACCTGGAGAAGGCATTTGATCGAGTGCCTCGGAAAGTCATCTGGTGGGCACTAAGAAAACTTGGAGTGGACGAGTGGATTGTGCGACTGATCCAAGGGATGTATGCTAATGCTCGGAACCATGTCCGTGTTGGTGATGGTTACAGTGAAGAATTGGAAGTGAAGGTGGGTGTTCATCAAGGCTCTGTTCTCCACCCACTGCTTTTCATCATTGTGCTTGAAGCCTTGTCATGAGAGTTCCACTCTGGAGTCCCCTTGGAGGACCTGTATGCTGATGACCTTGTCATCATAGCTGAATCCCTTGAGGAATGTGTCAGGCGGCTCTTAACTTGGAAAGGCGCAATGGAGGTGAAAGGGCTGAGAGTGACTGCAGGAAAGACAAAGATCATGATCTGTAGTGCAGGTCTGGACCTCCTGCAGTGTACAGCCCAGTTTCCATGCGCTGTATTTGGCACTGGAGTGGACAGCAACAGTATCTTTTGTAATGGCTGCAAGTTCTGGGTGCACAAGAAATGCAATGGGCTCAAGCATATGATAGAGGACCCTGATTACAGGTGTAAATGGTGCCAATGAACTGCATGCCCCTTAGATGGCGGACCACAGAGGGAAGTCCAAGTCGGATCCGACAAGCTGGAGGTTGTAGTTTCCTTTTGCTACCTAGGTGATATGCTTTCAGCAGCGGGTGGTTGCGACCTTTCAACCACATCACGTGTGAAAACAGCCTGGAAGAAATTCAAAGAGTTGCTACCAGTTCTCTCTTCCAGCCACCTCTTGTTCAAGACACATTGGTGTGTGTACAGATGGCTGTGTTTACAGCTCTTGTGTGTGGAGCGTAATGCTCCATGCCAGTGAGACATGGCCTTGACAAAGCCAAACCTCCAACGTCTTCAGTGGAATGACAGGGCAATGAGCAGACAGATCTGCAATGTCAAGCCACAGGACGCGCATCAGGTCCAGTGAGTTACTTGAGCGTCTTGGCATTGAGGACCTGGACCTCATCCTGAAAGAGAGAAAGCTCCGCTGGTATGGAAATATGGGACGCTCAAACGGTGCAGCCAATACTGCCTGTGACATACAGGTAGGTGGAAAGCGGGGACCTGGAAGGCCCAAGATGACAGAAGCAGCTGACAGAGAGAGATTGCAGAGAATGGAAGCTCTCTGCTATCGATCCACATGATAGACAAGCCTGGAGATCTGGTGTAAGATCTGCCATGCGTGCAGCAAGCTAGTTACCTGGAAGGGGACCCACTTATGTGGACGTTGCCCTTGTACCTGCACATTAATAAAAAATCCATTGATGATGATGATGATGATGAATGATTTGATAACATTCTAAGCTGTTTTCCAGATGCAAACCCAATATTATACCCAGATATCAACACCTCTAATTCGACTTGAAATCACCATGGAAAAAGTTTGTTCCCCTTGGTGATGGCTGATGCTTTAGAGTTGATTTAATAATTACAGTTTAAAGGATATAAGAAACAGAAAATTTGATTTTTGTCGCGCATGCTATTAGCATGACGTGATATAGGAGTCCAAATTTCCGTCAATTTGTTAATCCGTTCATCCGTTTGTCAATCTATCAACATTTGCGACCACCCTAGCTTTCACCCAAATACTTAAGTTTATTTCTTAAGAACTAAAAGAGCTTCATGAAAGATACTTGGTAAAAACGTGTATCTAAGGATGGCAACTTTAATGCAAGCCTCCATATTTGACCATGACCTATATTTCATGGTTCATTGATCACCCTAGCATTCACCCAGATGGTCAAGTTTATTTCTCAAGCACTAAAAGAGCTTAATTAATGTAACTTTGTACAAAGGTGTATCTAGGGATGACAATTTTATTGCAAGCATCCATATTTGATCTTGCCTTCATTTCATGATTCACTGACTTTGTAAAAATTTAGGACACCCAAATAGTCAAGTTTATTATTTCTCATGAGCTATTGGAGCTAGATTAATGTTAAACCCCTGTCTTACCAGGGCCGCGTTTTCATGGCATCCAAGAAAAATGCAGAACGCCAAGGTGTGCACAGTAGGATCGCAAACATCCCCGTAGCAATGCAGTGGCATCGCCAGTAGGCACGTTGGGATCGCATAGAACGCCAAGCGACGGCGCTCATTTTGAGCATGCTCAAAACAAACGACATGACTCGGCATTCTGATAAGAGTGCAGTGAGGTTGCCATAAGGTTGCCATAGCAGCGCAGTAAGGTCTCCTACAACGCTACAGGAGCTCGGCAGGGGTGCATGAGGTCTCCTACAATGCCTTATAAGCTCCGCTTGTATAATTGATTAATTGATTTGAGGTTAAACGTCCCTGTTAACACTGTATAGGTCATTTTGGAGACGTTGCTTCCAATTCTGTGGTCTGTGGGACTTTTACCCCCATTGAGGTGAAATGACTTCTCAAGCCCTTTTTTCACCCAATGAAACCAATAGAGTTTATAAGTAGGCAGGCTTAGTTCCTCTAAGCGATTTACCAGTACTCGTTTGCGGTCGGTTTCAACTCTCCATGGAATCATCATGCAGTCCATCTATTACTTCCAGTCCTGATGGGACGGGGCGCCTGCTTGTATAAACAGTGGCTAGAGTAGACTGTGCAACGTAAAGTTTGATTGAGTACTGTCTTCTGGGTTGACTCATCCCGGGGTTGATGAGGTAATGACGGTAGACTTGCTCCTGCTTGTGGTGATGGCGGTGGACTTGCTTCCAACGGCACACGAGTACTGGTAAACTGCTTAGGGGATCTAAGCTTGCCCAGGCAAAGGGGCGCGAGTCGGACCATCAATGCTCTAATATTAACCCTATTGGTTTCATTAGGCGACAGGGATTGAGATGTCATTTCATCTGAATGTCGGGTAAAATTCCCACAAAATTAGAAGCAACGTCTCTAAAATGACCTATACTGTGTTGATGGGCTCGTTAAACCTCAAATCAAACGAAACTGTTTGACTGATGAAGATGTCTGTTTACACTTTGCTTTATAGTGCAAATGAACGTCTTCAACATGCCGTCAGCGCAATGTGAGCACCGTAAAAGCGCAGTGCATGAATTGTGAGCGCCGTAAAAGCGCAGTGCACGCAGTGTTAGAGCCGTGTAAGCACAGTGGATGTGCCGTGAAAGTGCATACAATCGCCATCAAGAACGCCACAGGATCGCAATAGATTGCCATGTAAGCTACGTAGCAACGTCTTGGTCGCTGTAAGGATGCCATGACAGGTCCATGTTCACAAAAAATATCCCATATTTCTTGAGATCTCGCGGTGTTCTGCAAAAATTAAACAACGCTGTTCCATCACAGTGGAAACGTGGCATAGTGTGACAGGGGTATTACTTGGTACAAGCTTGTATTTAGGGATGGCAACTTTAATGCAACCATCCATATTTGATCTTGACTTTCATTTCATGGTTCACTGACTTTTTGAAAATACCACTCTAGCATTCACCCAAATGGTCAAGTTATTTCTCAAGAACTATTTGGCGCTAATTTAATGTTACCTGGTACAAACTTGTATTTGGGGATGGCAACTTAAATGCAAGCATCCATATTTTACCTTGACCTTCATTTCATGGTTAAATGACTTTGTAAAAATTTATGACCACTTTAGTATTCACCCAAATGCTTGAGTTTATTTCTCAGGAACTATAAGAGGTTGATTTATGATGGTACTTGGTACAAACTTGTATCAAGGGATGGCAACTTCAATGCAAGCTTCCATGTTTGACCTTGATCTACATTTCATTCATAGATTTTGTGAACTATAGTTTCAACCCTACTCTGCTTAAGTTCATTTCTCAAGAACTATTTGAACCTCCTTAATGATACTGTTCACTGAAACTGCTGGGCCAGTTTTGATTAAATTGCATGTACAACCCCCTTAGCAATGGGTGAACGAAAGTTTGTTCAAGATACCTACCATGGCCATATATGATAAAAACCTTTCAATATCTTCTTTTGCCGAACTGCTGGGTCAATTTTCTTGAAACTTGGTTTGATTACTACAATATTTTTACAAATAATACTAGCAAACATAGATAGCGCAGTGGTTAACACATTCGACTTATGATCGAGAGGTTGTGCGTTCGAACTGGCCACCGGTATGGAGGTGTGTCCTTGGGCAAGACATGTCATGACACTGCTCCACTCCACCCAGGTGTAAATGGGTTGCAGTGGTGTAAAAGCCACTGCCTCTCTCGTGTGGGGGTGAAAACACCCAGAATGAGTCTTCAAGAGCGTTTCAATAAGCTTGCAGCTTTCATCGCAATTGAACTAAAATAAATTAGTATAACTAACACATACCCGCAAATTGTTTTGAAAAGAAATAAGAAAAAAAGTATATCCTTGTAAACCCTGATTTCTCTACATAAAGTAGGGTTTAGTAGGGTTTTCATTGCACAAACATTGTTGTGATGGCACAAACGTTGTTGTGATGGGTCACACACAACAATCAATTCATTACGAAAACGCGTCTATTCAGATACATTAAGATAAAAAATTGTGACATTTTTCTTATTGCTTGTCAAAATATAGATTGTGGGGCCTCATTGAGGCAGTTCTAAGGAGTGCCCACAATCTATATTTTAGAGCAGAAATAAGACAAAATAAGGATAACCCCTGTAAACCCCAGTTTTACTATATAAAAGTGGGGTTCAAGGGGGTCAAAATTATATATGCGTGTTTTCGTGATGTGTACCCTGATATGATTTTACAGTGCCTTGTATGAGAAGTTTGACTTCTGTGAAACATGTTACATCAATCACCTTTGGTATTTTACTTGTGGATATTGATTGCTAAAATATTATTACATAATTATATTCATGGTTGACTTGTTAGCAACAAAATGTCATATGTTTCAGAAGTCTGCATTATCATATGTATTTAATTAGGGGAGTTGATAGACCTAGGAAACTTGTACACCATCTTTATAAGGGAGATAATTTTTGTTTCCATTAGGAAAATGTGCGTATTCAAATATATTGAAGCTTTTTCCACCAAAAATGAAAAATTTTCAGATGAAAAATTCTGGTAGTTTTCATATTTATGCTCAAAATATAGATTGTGGGAGGTCATTCTAATGAGTACCCACAATTTATGTATTTGAAATAATGTATACCCCTGTAAATGCCAGTTTTACTGTATAAAAGTGGGGTTTAGGCAGTCAAAATTATATAGGCATGTTTTCCTGATGTCTTTTACTTACCTCTCCCTATAAAAGAGCTCTGCTTTTAACCCTTTCAACCCTGTAGATCTATGCAAACAGTGTAGATCCTGATGAGATGGCAGTATCAATCTCATCAAAATGCTGTACAGTCTGTTAGCCCTTTATAGGTGGGAAAGCCCTAAAAGTGTAGCCTGGCAAATAGCACAGGCCCAGATCAGATGCCCTGATCAGACGCAGAATGCAGCATCTGATCAGGGTCTGCACTGTTTGCTGACAGGATCTTTTGTCAAAAATGGATTAAAATGAAAAAATAGCCCTGACAACCCTTAAATGACAAATGGACTTGTCCAAGACTTCCTATTTACAAAAATTGACATGTCCAAAGTCCACCTTTGAAACTTGAGAGGTGAAAGACTTTGCTTCCAAGGAGCAACTTCTTAAGTTTAAACCTTATCTTGCTGTTCAAGACAACCCCTACCTTTATATACAGTGTAGATCCAGATCAGATGGCTTCTGATCAGGATCTACATTGTTTGACATTCAGTTTGTGAATTTGTAGGAATAAATTACATCCAGTAATCTGATTGGTTCAAAGTCAGAAATGGATGTGGCTAAATTAATTATGCAGCTGGATAAGGGTATACCACTTGTTGATAATGTAGAAAAAAATTGAAGAGTTGCCTCCCATTAAAGTATATCCAGTCTCCTAAAACAAAAGGTTGAAAATGTCAATCACAACAATTGTCATCTGCTTTGTCATCTGAGGCTCACTGTTAAAGTCATTGTTGCAAACAGTTTGGATCCAGATCAAACTGCCCCTCTAGGAGCAGTCTGACCTGGGTCCACACTGTTTGCTTTTATGCAAAAATGGTTTTTAGAAGATTCAGCAGATGACATAAACAGACAACATTTTCAGGCGCAGTTTTTCTCGGCATGTTAAGGGTTAACAGGTTGTTTTTGAATATTATCTAGCCAATGATATCTGTTATTATAGGTTTAGTTTTATGGCCCAGTCAACACTTTTGGCAACCTTGTCATTAGTGGGCGGCAAGAGGCTAAATTGCCCTGTACTCTTCCTTCATCTTTTGGGGTCTTATTTTTAGACAAGTCTTATGCAGTCTTAGTGGGGAATAAAATAAACCTTCATGAGAGGCAGTGCTTTCAAAAATATTTTTGGCTCCTTTATCAAATGGGATCTATACTTATCTTTCATTTAAGAACTGACCCCAGAGGGGCTCATTTTACCACAACCAAACAAGAGCTTAAAGGTCTTGCATATTATCATTGCCATATGTACCAATAATTATCTATCTTCATGTTGTCTTTAGAAACCGAAATTATGACACTACATGCACTCATTGACGCTAATTGGATTGTTTGGTCATAATGCGTGACGTGACTTAGTGTTTGAATAGGCGCGAAAAAAATACCGAAAGAATTATGGTGGTCTTGACAAACTACCACCATGACTTGTATCAGTGTCTTGGCAAACTACCACCGCGACTTGAACATGTTCATGTAATTTATTTTTTCATTCTTTCATTTTAAAACACCTTTTTTCAAAATCTTTGGAATTTATACTTTTCTCATTATCATACATTTAAATTAATGTAATTTTTTTTTTTTTTTTTTTTATAGTTTTCTCATTATCATATATTTAAATTAATGTTCAATGTAAGAAGTGAATGGCTGACGATTCGTGCCAGTTGCTCCTAGGTAATGCTCATAATGGTTCATTGTGAAGGTTTTATTTTGCAAATTCCTGACTAGTTTCTTCCAATAATATGGATTTCTTCAGAGGGATGTTCACAATGTTGGTGTTCCGAGATTTGCGCTGTTTATATACCCTTGGGGCTGGTCAACCGGCCCCCTTATTTGCCGATGCGCACGCATCATGACATTGTGTCTAAGACCTCTCACCGGCCCCCGGGGGGGCCGGTAACGTCGCTATCGCTGATGCGATTAACCGGCCCCTTTGGGGCCGGTGGCGTTGCTAACCGCCATTTTTGTATTGTTGCACGTGACGTTCAGATTGAACTGCATTTCCTGTGTTCAGGAAAGAAAATGGCGGATATTGAAAGCACCAATATGTCCTCCCTGGCCACTGTTTGCATGTGGCGTCGGTAGAAGTTTCATTTCCTATATATTTAGGAAAGAAAATAGCGGACATTAAAGCGACTAGATGTCCATGCTGACTGTGATAAAGCAGTCTTTTTGGACATCTAGTCGCTTTAATGTCCGCTATTTTCTTTCCTAAATATATAGGAAATGAAACTTCTACCGACGCCCCATGCAAACAGTGGCCAGGGAGGACATATTGGTGCTTTCAATATCCGCCATTTTCTTTCCTGAACACAGGAAATGCAGTTCAATCTGAACGTCACGTGCAACAATACAAAAATTGCGGTTAGCAACGCCACCGGCCCCAAAGGGGCCGGTTAATCGCATCAGCGATAGCGACGTTACCGGCCCCCGGGGGCCGGTGAGAGGTCTTAGACACATGATGCGTGCGCATCGGCAAATAAGGGGGCCGGTTGACGGGCCCCAAGGGTATATAAACAGCGCAAATCTCGGAACACCAACATTGTGAACATCCCTCTGAAGAAATCCATATTATTGGAAGAAACTAGTCAGGAATTTGCAAAATAAAACCTTCACAATGAACCATTATGAGCATTACCTAGGAGCAACTGGCACGAATCGTCAGCCATTCACTTATTACATTTAAGTTTTATTTTTCGTTCGGACCAGTTGCTCCGAAGTCGGCGTTCACAAAGTGAATCCAAAACAGACCGCCAGCGACATGTCAGTCAGCAGAAGGCCTAGCTCACTGACAACGACACATATGTCTGCCTTTTCGTCGCATGGTAACGTGTCAACAATAAAAAAACCAAGACAATGTATACTGGTAGTTGACACGACGGCAGAAAAAAACACCCGACTCGGGATTGTCTTACTATATTCTCCGTCAGGTCGGGATCAATGTTCATGTATAAAACTGGAGTTTTTCAGCCACACACATTTGCAATTAAATTAATGTTCAGTTTATTTTTTTTTTTAATTCATCTTAACCTTTTAGAAATAACACTCGTCTGTAGATAAATGCATATACTGTAAAATCTCTAATAGATGCCCGGGTGTTTATTAGAATCATTACCTTTCCTGAAGAAGGGGGTGGGCGTTTATTAGTGGCTATAGAAACCTGCAATTCACATACGACGGTCCAAAACACTCACTTTCTTTCTTATGGCTGCCATCTTGTTTCTCAGAAAATGACTATAATACCCTTGTCTTAGAATAGAATACTGGTTATAGTAGTTACCCCTCTTTCTTCACTAAAGCGAATATCATTAACGTCTTTCTCATTTCGTGTCAAACATGGCAAAATACGTAAAACCTGAAGTCATTTTGTTTGACTTGTTTAATTTCCAACCCTGTCACAATGTCACAAAAAAGTTCCTATCAATCAACATAGGAGTAGGGTGGGTGTTTATTGGAGGCTGGTATTTTTCTGAGAATTGCCAAAAAAATTGCCACTAGTAACATCCAAATCGGGGGGTGGGCGTTTATTAGAGGATGGGCATGGGCAGCCATCTTTAAAACCTTCAAACCACATCATTCTGCTCTTTAACGTGATTAAGTGGAGACAATGGGTGCAACATGGGGAGTTTCAGAATCGCAAAAATCCTTTTTTCTTCCTGAATCTAAAATCAGACTAAGTTGTTCAGGCATCAAGACAACATGCAGATTCAGGATTGCTAAAGGCAATGTGATCTGATAGTCAAGATGGCCACCAAGGCCATGTATGATCAGCCTCATCCAGGTGAGCAATTCTGGCCCACTTGGGCCTCTAGTTTTAAGTGTCTTAAACCGTTCCCGGTCATATCACGTGACCGCCATATTTGGAAGTCATGTGACCCATAATTCTTCCTGTAGAAATGGCGGAACATGTCTTGCCTGCAATGTGTCAAAGTATGAGCGGAATCAGTTCAAGTTAAAGTAAATTATGGCTGCCAAAATAAGGGTCGAGTATTGAATACTGCTCAGCATGCTAAAGAAGAGGACAAAGCCAATGACAGTTGTTGTGATTAAAGTTGATTTTTTATCTTTTTTGCCACGTTTTTCGGTGATAACTTCTTTATTTTTATGCCACCGGAATCAAAGATTTGGGGACATATAGTTTTTGGTCTGTCTGCCTGTCCGTCTGTTTGTCTGTGTGTCTGTCCGCAAAAACCTTAACATTGGGCATAACTTTTGAATGATGACTGATAGGGCTTTCATATTTCACATGTGCATGCCTTGTCACAAGACCTTTCAAGAGGTAAAATCAATTTTCACCTCATGGCCTTGACCTTGACATTTGACCTACTTTTGACCTACTTTTTTAAAAACTTTAACATTGGCCATAACTTTCGATTGGTAAGTGGTAGGGCTTTCATATTTCACTTGTGCATTCCTTGTCACAAGACCTTTCTAGTGGTACCATAATTTTTAACCTCATTACCTTGACCTTGACATTTAACCTACTTTTAAAATCTTTAACATAGTCCATAACTTTCAATTGGTAAGTGATAGGGCTTTCATATTTTACATTTGCATTCTTTTCATATGTGATACTATAATTTTTAACCTCGTGACCTAGACCTTGACATTTGACCTACTTTTTAGCTTGACTGTTTTTGAAGAAAACGACGAGGTATTGTCATAGTGCTGGCGTCGTCTGCTTCATCATCATCATCGTCTGCGTCGTGCAAAAACTTGGACATTTTGTAATATCTCTGTCATTACTGAACATATTTACTTGAAACCCAGACTAGTTGTTGATTATGAAAAGGGGAACTCATACCAATAGGTGAGGTAACCCTCAAAATATTTTTGGCACAGTTATGCCCCGTTTTTGCAGCCAATCCTTGGCACCCGCATGCGGTGCTCTTGTTAAAAACTTTAACATTGGCCATAACTTTCGATTGGTAAGCGATAGGGCTTTCATATTTCACTTGTGCCTTTCCAACGATCCCATAATTTTTTACCTTGTGACCTTGACCGACCTTTTTAAGACTTGAACATTGGCCATACCTTTCGATTGCTTAGTTATACTGCTTTCATATTTAACATGCGCTGAAAGGGGGCATCAGTGTTTCACAAACACATCTTGTTTATATTTGATCCACACATTCAGCGAGAAAGTTGTAGAGGACTGGCTCCGTTGACTTTTCAAAAAGGTTTCATGCCCCAAAGTTATCTTAGTAAAGCTGTAATCAGATGCAGATTTCTGCGATTTCAACTTTGTGCCAAATTTTCTGTTTCCACAAGTCCCGCTTTGGTGGTGTTGTTTTGTTCCGTGCTTGTCTAGGGTCATTCGAATATCATGCAGGTTTACAATGTCATTATGAAAACACGCCTATACAAATACATTGCAAATTTTAACACCTAAAAATCGAAAAATGTTAGACGAAAAATTGTGACTTTTTTCTTATTTCTGCTCAAAACATAGATTGCGGGTACTCGTTAGAACCGCCTCATCCAGGCGGTTTTAACGAGTACCCACAACCTATATTTGAGAGCAGAAATAAGGAAAATAAGGTTTACACCTATAAACCCCAGTTTTTCTATATAAAAGTGGGGTTCAAGGGGGTCAGAATTATAGAGGCGTGTTAACGTGATGTGCACATTCAATAGTGAAACAAAAAGTTGCAACTACTGGTGCAATAAAGATCAACGTATTTACTCTACTACGGGTTTGCTGACTACAACCATTTATTTCATGATTTTGACCATCTTAATTCCAATGCTTTGTACGACGCCCCTTCAGTTGGATGCTTCGTTGGCTGCACGGGATTTATCCATATATAGATATTGTTTCAACTAGGCTAGTCATTTGTTTGCACTTCGAAAGCGTGAGTGACTTAGTTTCTGTCAAAAAATTAAAAAATTAGAAAAAGTCCATCTGATTAAAGCTAAAAGTATACCATTCAAGAGGCTGAATCCTTAACAAGAAGTTGGCAGAGCATCTCCTCGACAACTTTCTTGCTGATTGTATTGATCAAAAATAAAAAAAAAAAAAAAGTTTTCGCTGAAAAAAGCGACAAAAAAAATTAAAAAATCGACTTTAGCTTCCTATTGGTTAAACTTTTTATGATGTTGTATACTATTTCCTATATTTTAGTGAACATATTTCCTATATTTTTTACTATTTCCCTATATATAATGAGGTAAACTTTTTCAGCTTAAAATGGGATAATAAAGCCAAATAATTTTTTATTGCCAGTAGGTGAAAACCATACTAAAACTTCTATGCCCTCAGAAAGCTTGTGTGGTTGATTTGTCTTTGTCGTCGAAACTATTAGCTTAATCCTTGTATCACTTAGGACTTACTGTACTTAACCCCTGTCCTGCTGAGCCCGGATATGCCTTATCTTTCAAACAATGTAGATCCAGATCAGATGGCTTCTGAAGAAGCCATCTGATCAGGATCTACATTGTTCGCCATTCAGATTGTGAATTTGTTGCAAAAATTTGCATCTAGTAATCTGATTGGCTGATAATCGATAGTGCGTGTGGCATATTAAAATATTCAGCAGGACAAGGGTTACTCGTTGTATCACTTAGGACTTACTGTAACTAAGGCAGTATGTAATTGACATGGTAGGTTGCTTGCTTGGATTTATGTGACATTCTCATTATGTCTGTGAAAAGATACACCATTTTTTCTTTCAACTGCGCCATATGTTACTGATCTAGGTCTTATTTGGAATAAGTTTTTGCTCCCCAGTGTGAACAGTGACATAGTGCCTGTCCGCTCGATGCCATGTTAATTCCCTTAATTGCTCAGATAATAGAATGGTTTAACTGAAAATGGATGTAATTTGGGATAATTTTTATGATTGTGGGCAGTGTGGAGAAAAGAATACAAGCACTATGACGTCTTGAAAAGAGTCAGGACATAAGTAAAGAACCTTACTAGAATATCCTCATTGTTTCTCCATACAGTAAATGGGGCACAAGAAGGACACAGGTATCCTGTTACCCATTATGTTAACCCATTTTGTATAGAATCTTTGGATAGTCTTAAAAATAGCTTTTGGTGGTCATTGACGGCATTTGCCGGTCCTCAAAAGCTCAGTCGGATGCGGGTCTGACTGATGATCAGGAGAACCTGGTCTTGATACCTTCCTGGGTCTGCAAAATTCTTTCGTTGAGATTAGTCATGGTCATTCCCTTCATTAGGGCAGTTGTCAAATTCTCACAAAAGAAAGTGCACTGTTCTGGTTAACTGCTTAAGCCTGCCTAGGAAAAGTGCAGATAGATTTACTGACAGGCTCAATATGATCTAAGTAGTGTTGCCTGGGCTGTTAAACTTCAGAATGTGCAGACATTGTTGACATTAGACTGGTTTTCTCAGGCAGTGACTCAAATGAGTCTAATCAATTAAGAGATGAACCATATGAACCTTGAAGTGTTAAAAAGTGTCTTTGGACAGGATTTAACCATAATCCCATTGAATATTTAAATAAGCCACGCCCATTTATCAGATACTTGATGTATTTTTTCTTGCAGATTTACAAACTGAATGCCAAACATTGTAGATCCTGATCGTATGGATTCTTCAGAATCCATCTGATCTGGTTCTACACTGTTTGCAAAGGTAGGGGTTGTCATGAACAGTGGGATAATGGTATGGCCTTCTCTCGCCTTTGAGTCAGTGTTCATACAGCCCCAGAAAAACGGATCAGACTCCACAAATATGCAGGCTGATCAGAGACTGCTTGTTGCATTGTTATACAGCACATTTTTGCCTGACTTGCTCAGATGAGATCTTGGCTCCTATATAAATGAAATGCTGCCAGAGACATTTATTTGAGTTTCAGTGTAGATATAATCTTGGGGACAAGATTCTTTGCAAAGGTTGGATGCTGTTTGTGTGTATAAGCTAGTTCAAATGAAAATGTTTCTTTTGATGTGTGGCCTAAACTGTTATTAAGGCACATTCAGTGAAACTTGGTTTAGAGAGTTGTAAGGATATTACTGAAGCAAGCCTTATGGATACAATTTGCTCACCTGAAACAAAGGCTCCAGGTCGGCTTATGCCGTGACCTGATGTAAGTTGTCTGTCTGTCTGCCTGTCTGTCCATCCATCTGTCTGTCCAAATAGTTTAATGACAGTAAATATACCCACTATAGGCTTAATTAAGTGATCATTTTACTGTTTTTGTAACAAGGAAAATTTTTTTTTTTTTAATTCATCATCCACTGTTTTCCATATCCTATAGGTCGTACAAAAATTTCAAAAAGGAAGAATTTTGTATTGATTTAAAATTAATACCTTAGGACATTATTAAAATGTTTGAAGACACAACTGAAGCAGTCATGGTGGATTTTAAGAAGGCCTTTGATTTAGTTGATCATTCACTCTTGCCTTAAAAAAACTCAGGCATTATAAAATCTTGGATGAAACACTTATTTTTTAAACAGAAAACAAAAAGTTGTCATTAATATTACTGAATCAACAACCGAAAACATTGTTTGTGGCATAGGTCAAGGTACAATTTTGGGACTTTTGTTATTTTTAATTTTCATAAATGATTTGCCACTTTACACAGGTGTTTTCATGGATGTTTACGCCTATATTACTATTTTATTTCAGATCAGCAACTCACAACTACTCATTGAAGGCTTTACATAAACTTTCTGTATGGTGTAGACTTAATGGAATGATTTTAAATACTGAAAAAAAACAACAACAAAGTAATGTTAATCACCACTTCACAGAAACACCTTCAGAAGCCTCCGTGGTGTAGTGGTTATGCTACTCGCCTTGTAAACCAGGGATCACAGGTTCGATCCCGGGCTTCTCCAGACTTTCGGATGAGTCTTGAAACTGAGGTCCCGTCTGCGTATGACCTTAGCTGTTGGTGAGACGTAAAACTCAAACTCACTCACAGAAACACCTTCATTTACATAATAGTATATTAAATCTAACATTTAATAATGATCGTTTGAAAAACATTGATAATGACAAAGTCCTTGGAGTCCATATAGATAATAAGCTAACACGGTCAATCCACACACAGTTCATTGCTAAGAAAATTTCTTCAAATTTGTGGCTTCTATCAAGATTGAAAGATTATTTATCCCCCGAACATAGAGTACAATTTTAAAAGACATACATTCAACCCCACATTGATTACTGTTCTACAGTATGGGGAGGAACATCTCATTCTAACCTTGACAGAATCTACAGGTTACAAAAACGAGCTGTTAAGTTCATTTTAGATTATGAGTATTCGGACATTGCATGCAGTATGAATGACCTAAGACTTCTAAACATTTATGGAAGAATATTTCTAAGAAAAGCAAAGTTTAAAGTTTCAAAATCTATTAATGCAATTTTCACTTTCAGACCCATAAATGAGACTCTTCTTTCTCTTAGATCAATAAATATATCAAACTTTCAAACCTCAAGGCCACAAAAAGAAATTTTCAAGCAAAGTTTAATGTATTCTGGGCCAGTCATTTGGAATAATCTGCCCAACTGACTCTGTAGATTCTTTCCATGAACAATGCATAAAATGGATGAACTGTTCACCATCTAATCAGCCATGAACATATACATAAAAGCTACTTATTTTATGTATTTGTATATATTTTTTTTTCCATCACACTTGTTTGTCATATGTATGCAGCTTTTTATAGCCCCGCTTTGAAAAAGTAGGGGCTATATTGGATTTGGCTTGTCCGGAATTCCGTCTGTCTTTCTGTCTGTCTGTCTGTTATATTTGATAGTGGGTACCTTGTTACCGCAACTCCTCTTACAGTTCTAGGTCAATCCGTTTGAAACTTTACAGGTGTTTTCATATAAGTCTGAAGATGTGCATATTCTTTTTTCATTATCCTTAAATAATTTTTTTCACTTATTTCACCTTTTTTAACTTAGACAATTTTTGAGATCTACTAATGTTAAAATGTATAGGGAGTAGCTACCTTGTTACCGCAACTCCTCTTACAGTTCTAGGTCAATCCTTTTGAAACTTTACAGGTGTTTTCATATAAGTCTGAAGATGTGCATATTCTTTTTTCATTATCCTTAAATAATTTTTTTCACTTATTTCACCTTTTTTAACTTAGACAATTTTTGAGATCTACTAATGTTAAAATGTATAGGGAGTAGCTACCTTGTGACCGCAACTCCTCTTACAGTTCTTGGTCAATCCTTTTGAAACTTTACAGGTGTTTTCATATAGGTCTGAAGATGTGCATATTCTTTTTTCATTATCCTTAAATAATTTTTTTCACTTATTTCACCTTTTTTAACTTAGACAATTTTTGAGATCTACTAATGTTAAAATGTATAGGGAGTAGCTACCTTGTTACCGCAACTCCTCTTACAGTTCTAGGTCAATCCTTTTGGAACTTTACAGGTGTTTTCATATAGGTCTGAAGATGTGCATATTCTTTTTTCATTATCCTTAAATAATTTTTTTCACTTATTTCACCTTTTTTAACTTAGACAATTTTTGAGATCTACTAATGTTAAAATGTATAGGGAGTAGCTACCTTGTGATCGCAACTCCTCTTACAGTTCTAGGTCAATCCTTTTGAAACTTAACAGGTGTTTTCATATAGGTCTGAAGATGTGCATGTGCTTTTTTCATTATCCAAAACTTATTTTTTAACTTAGACTGTTTTTCAGATCTAATAACGCGAAAAGTCTATAAGGCGTAGGTACCTTGTTAGGGATTTAACCCTCTCACAAGTCTTTACCTTTAATTCATGAGTCTTTCTCCTCTGACAGGGCTATAGCGGGGCTATAGTCAGATCCTCTGACAGTTCTAGTTTGTTTTTTTTTTTTTTTGTCTTTTTTCTCAATCATATTTGGTTACAGTCTGTGAGATGGTGAATGAAAAACTGGTATAAATGCTTGTCCATGTAAATTTCTGTATATGTATTCTGTAGTTAGTGAGGGCCTCATGGAAGATTATTTGTTGCTTAATGTGTCACCCTTTTGAAATCAAGTCTATTATTATTATTATTATTATTTTATTATTGTCCATCCATCCAGTCATCATTAGCTTTTCATGCTTTCAGCATCTTTAGAACTGTATGTCGGATTGAGCTGATGCTTTTCAAACTTGATAAAATAGTTCTGATCCAATTTATGAGATGGCCCTCAGCTATCAACCACGTCTTATCACAAACTGCAAGTTGGTTTGAGCTGAAACGTAATGGGAGCCACCGGGGTGACATGCAGATTTAGAATGCTAAAATGGTAGCCATCTTGTAATTCACAATATGACGTCCCCACCCAAACCAAAAGTGGATTGTGCTGAAACTTGATGGGAGGCACTGAGGTGACATGGAGGTTCAGAATAGCTAAAATCATTCTGCTTTGATATCCAAGATGGCTGGCTGCCATGGCAGCCATCTTGAAAGCTTTCAAAAAACATCTCTTTCCAAACCGAAAGTTGGACTGAGCTGAAACCTGATGGGAGGCATCAAGGTGATTTGGAGATTAAGAATTGCTAAGATTGTTCTGTTGTTATATACAAGATGGCGTCCATGGCAGCCATCTTGAAATTCTTCAGACAGCATCTCTTGAGCTGACACTTGATGGGATCCATTGAGGCAACATGGAGATTCAGAATTGTTAAAGTCAATATGTTTCTATATCCAAGATAGCCACCAAGGACAGCCATCTTGAAATTTTTGAAATGACATCACCTCCCAAACCAAAAGTTTGATTGATGGGAACCATTGGGGCAACATGGAGATTCAGAACTGTTCTGTTCTGTTCTATGCTATTCATGATAGCCACCATCACCACCATCTTGAAATTTTTCAAATGGCATTACTTATTGGAGTGAAAGTTGGGTTGAGCTGAAACTTGATCAGAAGCATCCAGTGGACATGGAGATTCAGAATTGTTTAAAGCATTACGTCTGTTCTAGTACCCAACTTGACCGCCATGATGGCCATTGAAAATCTGCAAACCAGATCTGCTCCTATGGATTTAGTCAAAATATCTTGGGAGGACATGGTGATTTTAGAATTGCTAAAATTGTTATATTCTGATATCAAAGATGACTGCTGTGTAGGCCATCTTGAAATTTTTCAAATGACATCTAATCCGTTTAAGCTGAAACTGTATGGGAGGCATTGGAACAACATGGCATTTAAGAACTGCAAAAAAATGTTATATTCCTAGATAAGAGAAGGGGGTCATCTTGAAAATCTTGCATTGAGATGAAACTTGGTGGAAGACATAAGGGTGACATAGAGATTCAGACTTGTTAAAATAATTATAACCCAGTCTGTTGGTTGATTGGTTGGTCTGTGTAACTGACAGTGACACATTTTTAGCTCACCTGTCACATAGTGACAAGGTGAGCTTTTGGGATCACTTTTTGTCCGTCGTCCGTCGTGCATCCGTGCGTGCATCCGTGCGTCCATCCGTAAACTTTTTCTTCAAACGACAACTCCTCCTAAACCACTGATCGGATTTTGACCAAACTTCACAGGAATGATCCTTTCCTAAACCACTGATCGGATTTTGACCAAACTTCACAGGAATGATCCTTGGGTGGTCCCCTTTCAAAGTTGTTCAAATGGTTCCGGTCCGTTGCACATATAGGTCACAGTAGCCAAAAATAGATTTTTTTCACCAAAAACTTAAAAATCTTCTTCTCTGAAACAGCAAGGCCCAGGTCTTTGATATTTGGTATGAAGCTTCATCTAGTGGACCCCTACCAAGATTGTTCAAATTATAGTGCTGGGGCTAAAAATGCCCCTGCACCGGGGCCCTTTGGTTTTACATGGGCTTATATAGGGAAAATCTTTAAAAATCTTCTTCTCTGAAACCGCAAGGCCCAGGTCTTTGATATTTGGTATGAAGCTTCATCTAGTGGACTCCTACCAAGATTGTTCAAATTATAGTGCTGGGGCTAAAAATGCCCCCGCACCGGGGCCCTTTGGTTTTACATGGGCTTTTATAGGGAAAATCTTTAAAAATCTTCTTCTCTGAAACCGCAAGGCCCAGGTCTTTGATATTTGGTATGAAGCTTCATCTAGTGGACCCCTACCAAGATTGTTCAAATTATAGTGCTGGGGCTAAAAATGCCCCCGCACTGGGGCCCTTTGGTTTTACATGGGCGTATATAGGGAAAATCTTTAAAAATCTTCTTCTCTGAAACCGCAAGGCCCAGGTCTTTGATATTTGGTATGAAGCTTCATCTAGTGGACCCCTACCAAGATTGTTCAAATTATAGTGCTGGGGCCAAAAATGCCCCTGCACCAGGGCCCTTTTGTTTTACATAGGCTTATATAGGGAAAATCTTTAAAAATCTTCTTCTCTGAAACTGCAAGGCCCAGGTCTTTGATCTTTGGTATGAAGCTTCATCTTGTGGACCTCTACCAAGATTGTTCAAATTATAGCCCTGGGGCCAAAAATGCCCCCGCTCTGGGGCCCTTTGGTTTTACATAGACTTATATAGAGAAAATCTTGAAAAATCTTCTTCTCTGATACCACAAGGCTTAGGTCTTTGATATTTGTTATGAAGCTTCAGCTAGTGGACCTCTATATAGATTGTTCAAATTATAGCCCTGAGACCAAAAATGCCCCCTCCATGTGGCCCTTTGGTTTTACATAGACTTATATAGGGAAAATCTTCAAAAATCTTCATTTGTTATGAAGCTTCAGCTAGTGGACCTCTACCAAGATTGTTCAAATTATAGCCCTGGGGGCCAAAAATGCACCCGCTCCGGGGCCCTTTGGTTTTACATAGACTAAAATTGGGAAAATCTTGTTTTACATACACTTCTATATGCAGGGTAAACCTTCAAAATCTTCTTCTCTGAAACCACAAAGCCCAGGTCTTTCATATTCGATATGCAGCTTCATCTTGTGGACCTCTACAAAGATTGTTCAAATCATAGCCCTGGGGCCAAAATTGACCCTGCCCGGGGCCCACTTGTTATACATTGGATCAGGTGAGCGAACCAGGGCCCTCTGGGCCCTCTTGTTCCTTGTTATGAGAACTTCTTCCACATTTCTTCACGGATTGACTTGAAATTTTGCATATGCATTCACAATATGGTGTAGATGTGTGTGAGATAAATTTCTTATGCATCATGGTCAAGGTCACTGTTGCTAAAAATAGAAGAAATTCTTTGTATCCATCCATCGGTCAGCAACACATTTTTTCTTGTTAAGCCAACTACTTCCAAATTTCTTCACCGATTGACTAACATAGAATAACATATAAAAATATGATATAAACAAAGAACATACAAGTTTTTTTTTTCCGTTGTCCATCATGCGTGCATGCGTCCGTCCGCCCGTGCATAAACAATTTCTTCAAACAACATCTCCTCCTAAACCACTTCTCGGATTATGACCAAATTTCACAGGATTGATCCTTAGGTGGTTTCCTTTCAAAGTTGTTCAAATGGTTCCGGTCCCTTGCACATCTAGGTCAAAGGAGCTAAAACTAGATTTTTTTTTACTGAAAACTTAAAAAATCCTGCCCCCGGGGCCCTTTGATTTTACATTGACTTACATAGGGAAAATTAAAAAAAATCTTCTTCTCTGAAACTGCAAGTCCCAGGTCTTTGATATCTGGTGTGAAGCTTCATCTAATGGACTGTCTGAAACCAAAAGGCCTAGGTCTTTGATATTTGGTGTGAAGCTTCATCTAGTGGACTTATTATGATGCAAAATTTTGGTATTTTGCAATAAATCTGAATGCGTAATTTAGATTATCATGTTTGGTATCAAAATGTTCCTTATAAAAAGCAGATTCTGAAATTGTCATTTTTACCTTTAAAATATAAAATTTTAGTCAAAATTGTTCATTTTGTTCATTTTTGCATTTTTGAAACAAAGAAACAAGTCTCAACCTTTAGACTAATCGGACTAGCTTTTAGCATGTTTTGATGTATGATTAGTTAATCTTGGTTTCGCGTCCTGACGGAAGCCGTGCATTGAATTGTAGAATAAGCCGGTTAAGTTCTCACTTTGTTAAGCAAACACGTTTTTGAGACTGAGATGTTAATCTTGCTAAAAATGCCAGTTTGACAGCGGAAACCATTTTTGTTGTTTGTAGTTTTCACAGTTTATGTGAACTGAGCATCTAAGTTTAATGCGTAAAAGTTATTGGTTGATAAGAGTTTGTTTGTTTGATTAGGGGGCGTTTCTTTTTTAGTTTTGTGTGAATTTGTGGATTTTTGAAAATTGTAGAATCAGTCAGGAATTTCCAACTAAACAGTAAAGGCGTAAAATCATAGTTAAAATTGATGCTTGGAGTTTACCAGCAAAATATTGTTGAAATTGTTAAGTTGCTAAATTGAACTTTGAATGTACATGTAATTTGGATGTTGCCAATTACTGTATTGTGTTGATATGATGAACTGTTGAAAATAATTAAAAGTGGAAAATAGAACTTTATACTGTCTCCTGTGTTTTGGACTAATTCCCAACATTTAGATGAACAGTTAAGAACTGGAATTTATCAGCCCTTAATAATTTGGTGTGAGAAATCCGGAGTAGCATCTTTTAAGCTTGCTACGCGATCTCGTGAAAATCATGGATTATAAAAGGAGACAGAGAGTGAACTTTGTAAATTTCTACGGTGGCTTAGGTAGGCCATACTGGCTGCCTTATGGACAGTTGCGACAGCCTCCAGTACTGGTGATCCATGTTCCAGTAACAACACGAACGCCGTTCAGGGATCAACAGCCGACTTTCAACAGGGCTGATCAGGAACACTTCGTGAAAACAAAAAGTAAGTCAACAAGAACTAGGGACTTCAAACGTAGACAAACATTTCTCGAAAATAAAACAATTTGTTCGGGACTGCCTTTCTTTGAACTTGACAATCTAGAACTTCAGCAAGAAAGTAACACGGTGTTTCAGGAAAGGCAGTCTTATTCAAAATCTAAACCAGAGGAGAGGAAAGCGGTATGTTCTTTACTACCGGGTGCCGACTTGCCAGATAAGCAATTTTGTAAAGTTTTCTCTAGACTAGACGACCATCATACAGTGGTAAACAATGCATTAGTTCGCAGTCTAGAACTATCAGACACTCGCATTTCCGAGCTTCAACGCGAACTTGAAAAGGTGAATTCGGTGCAGTGTACTCTGCAACAACGACACTCGACAGAAATGGAACAAATGATGGAGACACTTAACTGCTACAAATTCGATGCCGAACTTTGTCGCCTGAAGAATGCAGACCTCGAGGAGAGGAACAGACAACTGAAGGAGAGTTTCAACTTGGTAAACTCTGCATGCGAGAAACTACATGACGATAAGACTAAGTTATCGAATGCAGTGCGACAATGCTTCGAAAATCTACAAGCATACAAAGATGTGAACAATCAGACGAATAGTGAGGATTTGAACTGTGAGTGGTGAAGCATTGTTGAGGCATTTTACAGAGTGTGCTCGCCCGAATAAATTTATGAACAGTTTAGAAGAACATAAATTTAATATAAAGACTTGAGTAGGATGAAGTTAATGGTATTATTTTCAGTTTTTTTTCCTATGTTGTTGAGTTAAAATGTTTTCATGTTTACGTTCGTGATGATATCATTTTTCATTTTTGTCTTTTGTAGACCTCAGTTATATAACTATTTTAGAACATGTTTGCTAACACGTTTTACTTGACACATTAGAGTTTTATGGGGAATGTATAATAGATTATTTAAGTTGTATGTTTTGATTTCAACGTAAATGTAGATGTACACCTATATGCAACTGAAAATATAATACCCTTGATATTTATTTAAGGTGAAAAACCTCTGAAAAATGTTTTTTTTTTCATACTTCATGTGACGTAAGTATGCATTTTTGACACCTTCATATGGACACAACATTGGAACGCACACTGCTGTCTCGATATTTACCTGGTCAAAATTTCTTGATTTCAATACAACCGGAAATTAAAAAAGGAGGTGCGTTGTTCCAAATATTTTTATAAAGATATGTTTACTAGTCCGTAATTTGTTGTCCATCAAATAGTTTTAAATTTTCTCATTTCGATGTTAAAGCATAACTTTCGTTCTGGAATACAATTCTTTAAATATGTTCTATAAAAGGGCTATCCTTTGGAAGCAAGGAATACACCATGGAAGTGAAAAATATGGAGTGTACATTTTTTGTGGGCCAGACTAGCTAGTTTCGGCCAACTACCCTCGGATATTTTCAGAATTCCAAAATGGAATCAATGATCCTATGTAGCTTTTACCCCATCAAACTCCACTTTTATGTAGTAAACCTGGTAATTACGGGGGTTTACATTATTTTCATTATTTCTGCTTAAAAACATAGATTGTGAGTACTCGATAGACGCGGTCCAGTCGAGTCCCCGCAATTCATGCATTGGACAGATATGGAAAATATATCATAAACTTTCTTATATACTCGTATGTCGTACATGTAAAATGCATGCTTTTTAAACGATTAAAATAAACACATACTTCAATAAATATTTAAGAAATATATTCTAAAGGACGCACACAAAAAGAAAAAATCTGCTGGTAGCACCAACCTTTCACATGTAGTTGTAAGCAACCCTAAACAAATGAAAATTTGTTGACTATAGTGCTACTGATGGAGGTACCCCATCTACCCGCTGAAACTACATGTAAAACTTTATTAATCAAAGTATGAAAAAACGTTGTTTTGTTTCTAGGTGCAGCTACGCGTACATGCCATGGCACACATGTAGTCAAATTTGGTATATTTTGGGTCGGTAAAAAAAAAAAAAAAAATGTTACAAATTATTATTATTATTATTATTATTATTATTATTATTATTATTGTCAAAAATTGTGAAGATGCTTCGGCTCAAAGTCGGATTGGGTTCACAAATCACATTTTATTTGGTTAAATGTAGACCTATTATTCTCTCCGTATCGCTTGTTATAGGCGGATTTTAACAGAAAGGTTATCCTGAAATTTATTCATGGTCACTAAAATCATCATCGCGGCAGGCCTATTTTAATCAGGAAGAGTTCGTTTTTGTATAACTTATTAGGCTACAGCAAGTGCATTGATTTTCGTTCAGATTCTGAAAATTTTAGAGCATATAGCATCGAGAAGTATCTTGTTTTTTCGTTCCGTAAATCAAAGGGTTTTACAAATATATCGAGCATAAGGGCACACTTTGAACATAATTTGCTTTTAAAAAAAAAGTACTGGTTAAGTCCTTTGTCAGATTAAGTTTACCCTTTGCGGATCGGGTACGGTATGTTTCGCACTTTCCTAAAAGCGGTATTAGATATGTCATTGTTGTCATTCTGAATAAAACGCAAATTCACGGTAATGCGCTCGTATAATAGAGGACGTAGGTTCGTTCGGAAATGTTTTTTTTTTCTTTTTTAAATAATATTAAAGTCCCTGCTTCGAGCCTTGCTTGGCGTGTAGGTATTAATCAAGTTTTAATATGGGAAATGAAATGAGGAATCTGACCTGTGTAGAAAAGATTAAGACTGTCGTGTGCCCAGAGACAACCTGTTCTATGGCACAGACGAATTTAATGCTTATAGCTGGGTAGATTTCGTTGATGCACACTCGCTATCAAGAGTCGTGATAGCTGGAGTCGACTATAATTGTTGCGAGTAGCAACTGAGTAATTTTAATGATATTTTGTACATGTACATGTAGTTATTCCGCTGGGAATTTTCTTAGATGTGTCTATGCGGTAAACATAGGACGTGCCAATAATAGAGCATATGCAGACTGGTAGGCCTACAGGTAATTTTAGGACAAGTTCGCTAGACGGAATAGCATTGATTGGGGTAACTGGCAGCTGTCCCTGCAAACCCGAGCCCAGCAGTCGCTCGTCGACATTTGCTATTGGCTTCGAAGGTCAGTTGTCCAAACATGCCAAAACTAAATTGCAGTGTTGTTCGTTAGCGGGACTGTGTCATTTAGAATTTCCACACGCACGAGTGAATTGGAATTTACTGTGGTGTGAAGACATCTACTGGACGGAACAATAATACCGGTAATTGAGAACTGGTACCGTAAGTCGGAGCCTCGAGGACGTCGTTTATTCGACATCTGCTCCGTTGGTCTAAGTTTTCCAAACCATACCAAAACGTAGTGCTGTTCGTCAGATAGATTGTAATGTAATTTAAAGATGTTGCAACATGTTTTATTGTAATGTATTGAAGATACATTCTGCATTTTTGTTTAAGGACATTGTTGCTAACTTGTTATTGCAATCTGAGTCTATAGTCATACAGGGCATTGTTGCATAAACTTGTGTTGGCAATCTGAGCCCGTCACGACATAGGACATTTGTTGCCAACATTAAGCAATCTGAGTCCGAAGCAACTATGCAGGACAGGGCTGTTCAGACCTGGAAATAGGAAATGCAGCCTTGGTCCAAATCAAAGGGTACTAGTACTGTTGTCTGAAGTAGGGACGCCTACTATTGTAAACTGTATATAAACGTAACAAACAAAATAGGTTGTAGATCGTTATACTTTTTCAATGTAAATAATAATATGCAAGCATGATTTTGTCCGTAATTTCATTGCGAGGCAGCGCATCATGCACCCTGCATCAAGTTGCATTTGTATAGTTGCGTTGGGTAGGACTCGGATACATGTATGGTTGAGGATAACTGCCAAGCGCGTACGTATTGATAATCTAAGTCAGCATGCTTTCACTAGCATTTAATCGACATCGTTGTCATACTTGCGTCAGACTTAAGACATACAAACGTGTATTCTATAACAGTCCCGCTATACCGACGATATCACCGCCATGTACCATTCGTACATACTTTTGCAAATTTATTAAATGTAGGCGATTGCATGTATGGTCAAGTAAAGGATGCTAGGATTTTTTGTTGTATGTTGATTTTGATTTGTACAAAATACCTTGTTGTATATACTGTTATTATCAAAAACATATACAAAAAAAAAAAAAAAAAAATAACAAAGCTAACTTTGGAGGCCAAAGTTTTTCAGCAACGAAGGAGTTATTATGATGCAAAATTTTGGTATTTTGCAATAAATCTGAATGCGTAATTTAGATTATCATGTTTGGTATCAAAATGTTCCTTATAAAAAGCAGATTCTGAAATTGTCATTTTTACCTTTAAAATATAAAATTTTAGTCAAAATTGTTCATTTTGTTCATTTTTGCATTTTTGAAACAAAGAAACAAGTCTCAACCTTTAGACTAATCGGACTAGCTTTTAGCATGTTTTGATGTATGATTAGTTAATCTTGGTTTCGCGTCCTGACGGAAGCCGTGCATTGAATTGTAGAATAAGCCGGTTAAGTTCTCACTTTGTTAAGCAAACACGTTTTTGAGACTGAGATGTTAATCTTGCTAAAAATGCCAGTTTGACAGCGGAAACCATTTTTGTTGTTTGTAGTTTTCACAGTTTATGTGAACTGAGCATCTAAGTTTAATGCGTAAAAGTTATTGGTTGATAAGAGTTTGTTTGTTTGATTAGGGGGCGTTTCTTTTTTAGTTTTGTGTGAATTTGTGGATTTTTGAAAATTGTAGAATCAGTCAGGAATTTCCAACTAAACAGTAAAGGCGTAAAATCATAGTTAAAATTGATGCTTGGAGTTTACCAGCAAAATATTGTTGAAATTGTTAAGTTGCTAAATTGAACTTTGAATGTACATGTAATTTGGATGTTGCCAATTACTGTATTGTGTTGATATGATGAACTGTTGAAAATAATTAAAAGTGGAAAATAGAACTTTATACTGTCTCCTGTGTTTTGGACTAATTCCCAACATTTAGATGAACAGTTAAGAACTGGAATTTATCAGCCCTTAATAGACTGTCTGAAACCAGAAGGACCAGGTCTTTGATATTTGGTATGAAGCTTCATCTAGAGGACTGTCTGAAACCAGAAGGCCCAGGTTTTTGATATTTGGTATGATGCTTCATCTAGTGGACCTCTATCAAGATTGTTCAAATTATAGCCCTGGGGCAAAAAAGCCCCATTCCCCATGGCCCACTGGTTTTACATTGACTTTTTTGAGAAAATCTTTATAAATCTTCTTGTCTGAAACCAGAAGGCTCAGTTCTTTGATATTTGGTATGAAGCTTTGTCTAGTGGACCTCTAGCAAAGTTGTTCAAATTATAGCCCTGGGTCCAAAAATGGGCCCACCATAGACTTATATTGATATTGGGAAAACCTTTGACAATCTTCTTGTCTGAAACCAGAAGGCCTAGGTCTTTGAAATTTGGTATGAAGTTTTGTCTTGTGGATTTCTACCAAGATTGTTCAAATTAAAGCCCTGGGACTAAAAATGGCCCCGCCCCGTTTTATATAGACTTATATACGAGGGTAGGCTGAAAAGTTCTGAGCCTGAACAAGAAGCAGGCATCAAACAGCCATGAAATTTTGTATTCATTAAATCCAAACCTTTATTACTTGATTTGACACAAATGAGTTTACCTGCAATAACGTAGAAATTCTAGACTTTGAAAATTGCTACTCGCACGTTTTTGAGAAAATGGACAAAATCTGGCATTGTGGTGTCATCAAGTACCTCCATAAAAAGGGGTTAGCTCCTAAGGACATTCATGCCGATATGGTTGCTACATTAGGGGATGATGCTCCTTCGTATGAAACCGTGAAAGGGTGGGCAGCAGATTTTAAGATGGGCAAGGACAACCTTGAAGATGATGACCGGTGTGGACCACCCACAACGGCAACAACTGAGGAAACCACCAGCCAAGTGCACAGGGCTGTGATGGATTGCAGGCGTTTAACTGTGAATCAGTTAGCTAACACTGTTGGCATCTCCCTCGAACGAATAGAGAACGTTCTACACAGTGAATTAGGAATGTCGAAGGTTTCCGCCAGGTAGGGGGGCACGGCCTTTGACGCCTGACCAGACTGAACCTGTCACAAGCCAACTTGGCTATTTTTGAAGCAGACCAAAATGGTTTTCTTGACCGTTTTGTCACTCAGGATGAGTGTTGGGTTCATCACTTTGAGCCAGAGACCAAACGACAATCCATGCAATGGAAGCACCCTGGCTCACCCCCTCCAAAGAAGGCAAAGGTCGCCTCCTCTGCAGGGAAAGTGATGGCATCAGTGTTCTGGGATGCCAAGGGTATAATATTCATAGATTACCTTCAAAAGGGCAGAACAATTAATGGGGAGTATTATGCAGATCTGCTGAAACAATTGTGAAAAGCAATTAAGGCTAAACGACCCGTAAAATTGACAAAAGGGGTCTTGTTCCATCAGGATAATGCGCCTGCTCAGAAATCGGTTGTCGCAATGGCTGCTGTGCATGACTGTGGCTTCACACTTGTCGATCACCCTCCGTACTCACCTGATCTAGCTCCATCAGATAATTTCTTGTTTCCAAACATGAAAAAGCACTTGGCTGGGCAGCATTATCGGTCAGACGAGGAGGTGATAGCTGCTGTGGAGGAGTTTTTCAGGGACCAAGATGAGACCTTCTATACCACTGGTATCCAAGGACTCCAGCATCGCTGGAGGAAGTGTGTGGACAGGAAGGGAGACTATGTTTAAAAAAAGGCACTTTCAGCATGGACAAACCATTCGATCTTGGTCAGGCTCAGAACTTTTCAGCCTTCCCTCGTAAGTAAAACTTTTAAAAATCTTCTTGTTTGAAATCAGAAGGCTCTGGTCTTTGATATTTGGTATGAAGCTTCACCTTTTAGACCACTACCAAGATTATTCAAATTGTAGATTTAGGGCCAATAATGGCTCTCCTCGGGACCCTCTTGTAACCATATGGATCAGGTGAGCGATCCAGGGCCATCATTTCAGCACCACCACCCCCCCCCCCCCCTGTCGGGGCTTGAAGAAATAGATGGGCTGCATGATGCTTCCAAGCAGAGCTGAATCTGACCCGCACACGAGTACTGGTAAACCGCTTGGAGGATCTAAGCCTGCCCAGGCAAAGCAGTGCGAGTGTCGGTCCGTCCATGCTTATAAACCCTTTCGGTTTTATTGAGCGACAGGGCTTGCAATGTCATTTTCATCTCAGTGTCGGGTAAAAGTCCCACAAAATTGGAAGCAGTGTCTCCAAATGACCTTTACAGTGTTGACGGGGATGTTAAACCTCAAACCAAACAAACAAACAAACATGGCCCTCTTGTTTGGTAAAACTTGTGTATACAGGAGTAAACATTTTTTTTTTTTATTATTTCTGCTCTAAAACATAGATTGTGGATACTGGTTACAACTGCCTCGCTGAGGCGGTTCTAATGAGTTCCCACAATATATGTTAAGAGTAGAAAATATGAAAAATATAAGATTTTTTTTCTTCATTTTTTGGTGACAAAATTGTCTGTATATTTGAATAAGCATGTTTTCATGATGTTGCAGCATGCTTGTATGATGTGGTCACTTGTACATAAGGTATGTTTTCTGTAGATGGGCTAAAACCTAAATCTTCTTCTTCTCTGAGAGATTTCTTGTAAATTTTGATGGACAAGATTTGGCAATACAGATAACTAAATGGTATTACTGATTTCATTGTTATAGTTAGGTTCTTGCTGAATGTAGCTTGAATCTATTTTAAACACTTTTTCTTGCTGAATCTAGTTTGAATCTATTCTAACCCTTTTTGTACCAAATGGGATCTTCCTCCTTATATATAGCAGGAGTCCATTTTAAAATTTAGGGGTGTCAGGTTGTGTTTTCTACAAAGTTGATTTGGAAAACGGCTGAACTTTTTGCAAACAGTGCAGACCTGATCAGACACCGCATTCTGCTGCATCTGATCTAATCCTGCACTTTTTGTCAATTACCCCTTTTATTAGCTCACCTGTCACGTAGTGACAAGGTGAGCTTTTGTGATCACTTTTCGTCCGTCGTCAGTGTGTGCGTGCGTGCGTGTGTGCGTAAACTTTTTCTTCAAATGACATCTCCTCCTAAACGGCTGATCGGAATTTGACCAAACTTCACAGGAATGATCCTTAGGTGGTCCCCTTTCAAAGTTGTTCAAATGGTTCCGGTCCATTGCACATCTAGGTCACAGGAGCTAAAAATAGATTTTTTAAACGAAAACTATAAAAATCTTCTTCTCTGAAACCGCAAGGCCCAGGTCTTCGATATTTGATATGAAGCTTCATCTAGTGGACCTCTACCAAGATTGTTTAAATTATAGCCCTGGGGGCTAAAATGCCCCCGCCCCGGGGGCCTTTGGTTTTACATAGGCTTATATAGGGAAAATCATTAGAAAATCTTCTTCTCTGAAACCACAAGGCCTAGGTCTTTAATATTTGGTGTGAAGCTTTACCTGGTGGACCTCTACTAAGATTGTTCAAATTATAGCCTTGGGGCCAAAAATGCCCCCGCCCTTGGGGGCCTTTGGTTTTACATAGGCTTATACTGGGAAAATCTTTAAAAATCTTCTTCTCTGAAACCGCAAGGCCCAGATCTTTGATATTTGGTCTGAAGCTTCATCTAGTGGACCTCTTTCAAGATTGTTCAAATTATAGCCCTGGGAGCCAAAATGCCCCTGTTACGAGATGGAATAGGAAACCTCTCTGGTGCTTATGCACATCTAAATTATTTTAGTAGATATATGGTAGGGCGGTGCGAGTGAAATATTTTAGGTGAAATATGGTACGCAAACTGTGCGGCTCCATGAACAAGTCATGCACATATCATACGATGTATGCATGAGTGGTTTATAGAGAGCTGTTTTTACAATACAGGGGGCCGCTAAAAGGCCGAGTCCTATAGAATTTGCCTAAAAATCGCCAACCGCCAAATTGTGCCATATATGATTTTTATTCCCGTCACGTGTTGTGTGGGTGTTCGTTTTGACAGGAGTCATGTCATTGATTATAGGGTCGTTTCATCAATTTTTCCTATGGGAAATATACTATTTGAACGCAAATCCATTATCTACTCGATTTTGCTATCTGGCTTTGTTTGTGGCTGGTATCTCCACCTCGCCACGAATTGAGCAAGGTAATACGAGTAGGCATGATTTTCTGGTAGTATTCATAGATATATAAACCCTGAAAAAAGCGGACACTTTAGCAGCAGGTCAAGTTGTAAGAGTGAACACAACATTGTGACGGGGAAATAGAAAGTATATTGAAAGGTATGTTAAATCTATGTTTAGTATTATTTTTGTATGAACATGCTTGTAGGTTTTGGAGGGGTTTACTTCTAGTATACCCCAACTTTCTGAAGCCTATTCTGAATTCACTGTTGTGGCCTGTAGTGATTAGGCTACTAGCTTTGCCAGCTAGACGTCGCAGAATTGGTCCCAGGCTTCTCCAGTAGTAGAATGAGTCTTTCTAAGTGAGGTCCTGTCTCATGCTGACCCTAGATGTTGGTGAGACGTAAAGTTTGGACACCCGCTCATTCTGGATTCATTTAGGCTTTTAGACCCCTTTTGTAGAATGTAATTAATAAACGCCGGGTCACTTGTTTGATCCATGACTTGTGACTAGCTGTGGTTAGAAAACCGTGGTTCCGTCCCAATATGATATTAGGTGTAGAGGGGACGTAAACTTAAGACGGGTTTAACCACATCTTCATCATCAGGGCAAACTCTTACAAGAGCCTGTTGGGTTATCCGTGATGATGAACCGTAATGAATTTTATTTTACAAGCATGTTCACGTTGATTAGAAATAATTTCGTTCAAGAAGAATTACTAGTTCATTTTGTAATGATGCCGTTTTTGTCTGATAACTCAGTTTGTGCATGTATGTACATATAAAGAACGTGATGATGATAAGTGGGAGTATTTGGTCGCCACACGTCATAACGGCCTGAGCGGCAGGGATGACGTCAGCTGCGTCATCGGCGTCGCGAGGACGGTTGTGACGGGGTGCCTACCAAATAGAGAGAATTTACGGCAAACAGTGTTGGCCCTTATGAGACACTAACAAATGCTGTAGATTATAGATGAAAATCTTCTGTTGTAGTTTCTATCTGTTATTAATGTATTGAATTTGTGAATAGCTATATTTGTGAGCCGTGTCGCGGAGAAGGATATGAAATAGAGATTGTTATGTTTCCTGTAATTGGCAGCTGACCAGGTAGCGCAAAGGCGTGGTCTGTTCAATTGCCTCTTACTTGTGATAATGTAGTGAGCACAAATTTGATGAGTATTATGCTCAGTAGTAGTGAGCATTAATTGATTTCTGTAGTGCTCAGTAAGGAAACATGAACTTTGAGTATTATTGTGTCAAGCGCTGGGTGCTGATAATTTGATGCACAGTCAAGTTGAGTTCTGCTGTACGGTTATTTGTCGCATGCACTATTCAGCCTATATGTCTGGTCGGCGCATGCGCAATAACGGTGTATGCATGAACATATTCTTACTTCTCCGGGAGGGGGATCATGATATAGCCTGTATGTTTTGTGACTCGTTTCTAGTCCAGTTATCGTAATTTGCAGGCACAACAATGTGTGACCTGCTGCTCCCTGCTTCATAGCAGCAGGTACTGGTACGACGCTAGGCGTTAGGGTCCAGCAAGGGCGGACAGACCGCCGAAATCAGCGCCTACCAGGATAGAAGCAGAATCTTCTAAATCATTGTTCGTTGTAAACAAATGTGAGACCGTGGAAGAGGTCAACTTACCTGCAGGTTATTTGGACGATCACTAAACGTCTGATCAGCAAACGTGATCGCTAATCCTAGGATTATCAACTATGTTGATAGACTAGTTTTACTAGTTCGCGAGAGGAAGTTTCACGCGAGTGGGGGATTCACCCTAAGTTATAATCTGGCCAGTCGCGTCTTGTGTTATTTTTTTTTTTGTTTTTGTTGTTGTTTTTGTTGTTTGCTTCTGTAGGTATTCACGTCACCCGTTCCGAGCACAGAACAGTGTTTTGCCTTCGGAGCGGACGTCGTGAGTTGGCTACAGAAGCAACAAATTGTGATGTTTTGTGTTAGTAAGTGTTGTATGTAGATACTGTAAATAATTCATGTCATTCATTTAACATCTTTCTTGTGCCTTACCCCACAGCTGCCCGTACACCTGTCAGAGATCACGCTCGGTTGTCTTGTCAGCATGGGGGTTTGCGGGACGCCGTAAACCCACATGTAACATTTCACACATGCGACGTAACATCTGCTTTAACGTAGCGTGGAAACGCTCTATCAGTCCGTTGCAAATTGGGTGTTTCGGACTACACGTTAACTGTTGAAGAGAAAGAAGTCTGCTGACTTCCTTCATTACCTCAGCAGTAAACTGTGATCCACAATCAGTCAACATTTCATCAGGAATGCCAACCCTACTAAACATTTCAATAAGCGCTTCCGCGACACGTTCCGTCTCAATACTCGGTAAAGCTATCGCCTCTGGATACCTTGTCGCATAATCTATCATGGTTAAAATATACCGAGATTTCCTATCAGATCGAGGCTCAATTGGACCAACTATGTCCACTGCCACCCTCTTAAATGGCGTATCAATCAATGGCATTTTTCCTAGATGTACTTTAGTGACCCGACCTTTCTGAATAGTTCTCTGACAAATATCACAAGATTTACAAAATCTAGCGACATCACCGCAAATACCGGGCCAGTAAAACTCAGTTACAACTCTATCCAATGTCTTCCTAATACCCATATGTCCAGACATAAGCGTTTCATGAGCTAGTTTCAACACCTTTCCTCGGAAACTTTGAGGGACCACAAGTTGGAAAGAGACTTTGTTACCCTTGGTGAACTCCCTATATGCCAAACCTTTTTTCTCAATAAACCTAGTTTCACCTCGGTTTAAACCACGACTCACAGTCTTGTTCCCAGATACAACCCTTTTCCTGATGTTTTCCAAAGTTGGATCATCAACCTGAGCTTGCTTGAAAGCCTCCTTGTCATCGTTAATGATCTGATCGGGAACCTTAAGTTTTCTGTAAGGCTTCTCATCCTGCCTAGTTTGAGACCTAGTTACAGCCGCAGCTGAGAAATGAGACATATCAGGAAGTTTTGATCCATCAATGTTACCGATAACCAAATCGTACAACGTATCATCCATACACAAAGCTTCAGTTTTCCCAGTGAAAAAAGGACAATCAATGTCAATCATTGCCAAAGGATACCTTTGTGTGGATTCATCAATCAACGTAACATTTGATTCCTTCCCTATTAACTGACTATCCGAAACCAAACTTCTCCGAACGACACAGCCTGTACACCCAGTATCTCTTAATACAACCACCTTTTTATTATTAACCAATCCTTGTGCCGTCGGTAACCTTGCCTTTAAGAAGTAACAGACACCTTCCCTAGTTTCCTTACTAAACTCCTCCCTATCCGAAATCAAAGGATCACCAACCTTATTTTCAAAAATACTTCCAATCTCATCACCTTTCCTAGTTACTTCCGTCTGACAAAAACTAACTTGGTGTGCTGCGCCACGTGGTGTGCTATTATTTTTACCGCGTCCGCGAAAAGACCCTCTAAAATTACCACGACCACGTGTATAACCACGACCTACATTCTGCGTATTCTCATTCTTAACCTGAGAACCTTGAGTCTCTACGCGCGTGTTAAAATTTTCCTTAACACCGCTATCACCAACTCCAGTTGCTCCTACCTCTGCGCTATACAATTGTTTCCTGTCGGGGTTCTTAAAACATTTAATTATACCCCCGGCATACAGAGTATGCCATGGGGGTATATAGTTTTCGTCTTTTCTGTGTGTGTGTGTGTAAACTTTTTTTTGTGTCAAAGATTTCTCAGGAACTACTATACCTAGAAACTTGAAATTTGGTACAAACAACATGCATAACTAGTTGTATTGTGGGAAAGAAAATTGGGGCTGTGGGGCCAGGTTCTTTAGAGTTATTCCCCTTTGTTATATTTGCTACTGAGATGTGCATTTTGTGACTTACCTTAAATTTTGTGTCAAAGATTTCTCAAGATCTACTGTACCTAGAAACTTGAAATTTGGTACAAGCAACATGCATAACTAGTTGTATTGTGGGAAAGAAAATTGGGGCTGTGGGGCCAGGTTCTTTAGAGTTATTCCCCTTTGTTATATTTGCTACTGAGATGTGTATTTTGTGAGTTACCTTAAATTTTGTGTCAAAGATTTCTCAGGAACTACTGTACCTAGAAACTTGAAATTTGGTACAAACAACATGCATAACTAGTTGTATTATGGGAAAGAAAATTGGGGCTGTGGGGCCAGGTTCTTTAGAGTTATTCCCCTTTGTTATATTTTTTTTATAAAATTTTGTCAGCAAGATATCTCAAAAACTATTGGAGCTAGAGCCTTGAAAGTTGGTGAATAGATTGGTGGTGATGAGTAGATGAACTGATTAACTTTTGACAAAATTCCGAAAAATACTTTGTGAGTTATGGCCCTTTGTCATTTTGGTAATTTGTGCCATTGTACTGTATGGTAAAAGTGATGCATAGCATAACTTTAGAACCGTGTATGCTGGGGTTTTGAAAATTCATATATGGATTCCTCATGGAAAATTAGCCGACACGTATTTTTTTTCTCGTCCGGATTATGCTCCTTTCAAGAGTTATTGCCCTTTGAAATTTTTTTAATAAAATCTTGTCAGCAAGATATCTCAAAAACTATTGGAGCTAGAGCCTTGAAAGTTGGTGAATAGATTGGTGGTGATGAGTAGATGAACTGATTAACTTTTGACAATATTACGAAAAATACTTTGTGAGTTATGGCCCTTTGTCATTTTGGTAATTTGTGCCATTGATCTGTATGGTAAAAGTGATGCATAGCATAATTTTAGAACCGTGTATGCTAGGGTTTTGAAATTTCATATATGGTTTCCTCATGGAAAATTAGCTGACGCGTATTTTTTTTCTCCTCCGGATTATGCCCCTTTCAAGAGTTATTGCCCTTTGAAATTTTTTTAATAAAATCTTGTCAGCAAGATATCTCGAAAATTATTGGAGCTAGAGCCTTGAAAGTTGGTGAATAGATTGGTGGTGATGAGTAGATGAACTGATTAACTTTTGACAACATTCCGAAAAATACTTTGTGAGTTATGGCCCTTTGTCATTTTGGTAATTTGTGCCATTGATCTGTATGGTAAAAGTGATGCATAGCATAACTTTAGAACTGTGTATGCTAGGGTTTTGAAATTTCATATATGGATTCCTCATGGAAAATTAGCTGACGCGTATTTTTTTTTCTCGTCAGGATTATGCCCCTTTCAAGAGTTATTGCTCTAAGAATTTTTTTTTTATAAAATTTTGTCAGCAAGATATCTCAAAAACTATTGGAGCTAGAGCCTTGAAAGTTGGTGAATAGATTGGTGGTAAAATTCCGAAAAATACTTTGTGAGTTATGGCCCTTTGTCATTTTGGTAATTTGTGCCATTGATCTGTATGGTAAAAGTGATGCATAGCATAATTTTAGAACCGTGTATGCTAGGGTTTTGAAATTTCATATATGGATTCCTCATGGAAAATTAGCTGACGCGTATTTTTTTTCTTGTCCGGATTATGCTCCTTTTTTTTGTGTCAAAGATTTCTCAGGAACTTCTATACCTAGAAACTTGAAATTTGGTACAAACAACATGCATAACTAGTTGTATTGTGGGAAAGAAAATTGGGGCTGTGGGGCCAGGTTCTTTAGAGTTATTCCCCTTTGTTATATTTGCTACTGAGATGTGCATTTTGTGACTTACCTTAAATTTTGTGTCAAAGATTTCTCAAGATCTACTGTACCTAGAAACTTGAAATTTGGTACAAGCAACATGCATAACTAGTTGTATTGTGGGAAAGAAAATTGGGGCTGTGGGGCCAGGTTCTTTAGAGTTATTCCCCTTTGTTATATTTGCTACTGAGATGTGTATTTTGTGAGTTACCTTAAATTTTGTGTCAAAGAAAGTTACCGATGGCTTTGGCCGGGGGTATTAGTGAGCATATGCTCACTTGATAGTCTAGTTGTTAAATGCCCCTTACCGCATATGCTACACTTGATATCCGGTCTACCACTCGGTTTGTTCGAGTCAACTTTGTCCTGTTTACCCTGCGCTGCGCCTCTATTATCGCGTTGCCCCTTATTAATGCAACTATATACGCCCCCGCGCGCTTCTGCAAACAAATCTGCCTCCCTAGCCATTTCATCTAAATTATCAAACTGTTTTGGCTTCAGATGTACATACAGTTCTCTATTACATGACTCCAGGAACTGATCCCTTGCCATGAAATCACAGACAGCCGGAAAAGATTTTTCTATCTTTGCCATATTAAGCCATTTTTCTAAATAACTTCTCAGTCTACTACTGAACTGTATGAACGTTTCTGATTTCTCGGGCCTACTATAACGAAACTGTTTCCTAAATCCGCGCTCTGTCATGTCAAAATTCTTTAATAAAGCGTCCTTTAACTTTTCATAATCCGCCGCATCCTCATTTGACAACCGGTCATATACATCAAGTGCGCGCCCTTTGAGCAATGCACTTAAATACGCGGCCCAAACACTCTTATCCCATTTATTAGCCGTAGCATATTTCTCAAACCTAGATAAATAACTATCCATTTTATCTTTACCCTCTTCAAAATAAGGTAACTTAGGATCCCGGGCATGAGCCACCTTCTCAGCTTTTTGCTTTTCCAATTCTAGCTCGAGCTTCGCTCTCTGCATTTCTAACTGATTCCTTAATTCTTGGTGCTGTAGCTCAAACCCATGTTTTATTTGTTCTAAATGGGCCTCACTAATCTCTTTTGCCTCCCTTTCAGTCTTAATGCGTGCCATATCAAGTTCCTTATTAACCTTCAACATAGCTAGTTCATGTGCCCTTTCCTTTTCCTTTTCCTCCCTTTCCTTTTCCTTTTCTTCTACTTCTAACTTAGCTAGTTCATGTGCCCTTTCCTTTTCTTTTTCTGCCCTTTCCTTTTCCTTTTCTTCAGACCTTAACCTTTCTAAATCCCTTTGCTCTTGCCTTTCTGCCCGCTCAATATCTTGCTGCTCTTTAACAAAACCTTGTAACTCCTTCCCCTCGTAACCTAAGTCCTTTCCCATTTGCATTAAACGCTCCATTATTGATAACGTAAATCTCACGTTACTATCAAAACCACTATAAACTGATCAGTTATGATCAGTGATGATTGAATGGGCTTAACTAAAACGTTAAGATATGTGTTATACGCGTTAATCTAACTAAAACGTTAGTTATTAAAGCACACGCGATTTGAAATGTCAAATGCTTTCAGCACAGTATGACGTTGCGTACTGGTAGTCTAATATGACGTCATAAACCGACGACGTTTACAGTAAAATGCTACAATCCGAAGTTTTATCACATTACAAAACTCCGATCATAACAAGTCACCATTAATGTTTCTATTACGTCATACCTAACCTCAAGCCACAGCGTAAATATTAACGCTACCGTTATGTCAACGTCAGTAAATTGTTAACGTCACTACGTCAGAACCAAGTGTGGGTAAGATCAATTAGTAGCTCCAATTTAACTTAGTAGAATGTCAGGTAACACAATTAAGTGGGGTCTACTTAAATTTTTCGTTACCAAGAAAAAGTGGGGTTTGCCTTGCCTTCCTGCTCAGAAATTATCGACTTGTCAGTATCCATTCAGTTGAATACATGGGTTTCGCACTTCATCAACGCAGGAAGGAAGATTAAAGTTAATTTCTAAATGTGGCTGTCAATGCATTATTTTTTTTCTAAAGTTGATGATTCAGAGTATCAATGTGCTGTTCCACAGCCGGGAACACCAGCCAGAGATCAAATCCTCACTTTTCTGACACCAAATGTTACATGTGGGTTTACGGCGTCCCGCAAACCCCCATGCTGACAAGACAACCGAGCGTGATCTCTGACAGGTGTACGGGCAGCTGTGGGGTAAGGCACAAGAAAGATGTTAAATGAATGACATGAATTATTTACAGTATCTACATACAACACTTACTAACACAAAACATCACAATTTGTTGCTTCTGTAGCCAACTCACGACGTCCGCTCCGAAGGCAAAACACTGTTCTGTGCTCGGAACGGGTGACGTGAATACCTACAGAAGCAAACAACAAAAACAACAACAAAAACAAAAAAAAAAAATAACACAAGACGCGACTGGCCAGATTATAACTTAGGGTGAATCCCCCACTCGCGTGAAACTTCCTCTCGCGAACTAGTAAAACTAGTCTATCAACATAGTTGATAATCCTAGGATTAGCGATCACGTTTGCTGATCAGACGTTTAGTGATCGTCCAAATAACCTGCAGGTAAGTTGACCTCTTCCACGGTCTCACATTTGTTTACAACGAACAATGATTTAGAAGATTCTGCTTCTATCCTGGTAGGCGCTGATTTCGGCGGTCTGTCCGCCCTTGCTGGACCCTAACGCCTAGCGTCGTACCAGTACCTGCTGCTATGAAGCAGGGAGCAGCAGGTCACACATTGTTGTGCCTGCAAATTACGATAACTGGACTAGAAACGAGTCACAAAACATACAGGCTATATCATGATCCCCCTCCCGGAGAAGTAAGAATATGTTCATGCATACACCGTTATTGCGCATGCGCCGACCAGACATATAGGCTGAATAGTGCATGCGACAAATAACCGTACAGCAGAACTCAACTTGACTGTGCATCAAATTATCAGCACCCAGCGCTTGACACAATAATACTCAAAGTTCATGTTTCCTTACTGAGCACTACAGAAATCAATTAATGCTCACTACTACTGAGCATAATACTCATCAAATTTGTGCTCACTACATTATCACAAGTAAGAGGCAATTGAACAGACCACGCCTTTGCGCTACCTGGTCAGCTGCCAATTACAGGAAACATAACAATCTCTATTTCATATCCTTCTCCGCGACACGGCTCACAAATATAGCTATTCACAAATTCAATACATTAATAACAGATAGAAACTACAACAGAAGATTTTCATCTATAATCTACAGCATTTGTTAGTGTCTCATAAGGGCCAACACTGTTTGCCGTAAATTCTCTCTATTTGGTAGGCACCCCGTCACAACCGTCCTCGCGACGCCGATGACGCAGCTGACGTCATCCCCGCCGCTCAGGCCGTTATGACGTGTGGCGACCAAATACTCCCACTTATCATCATCACGTTCTTTATATGTACATACATGCACAAACTGAGTTATCAGACAAAAACGGCATCATTACAAAATGAACTAGTAATTCTTCTTGAACGAAATTATTTCTAATCAACGTGAACATGCTTGTAAAATAAAATTCATTACGGTTCATCATCACGGATAACCCAACAGGCTCTTGTAAGAGTTTGCCCTGATGATGAAGATGTGGTTAAACCCGTCTTAAGTTTACGTCCCCTCTACACCTAATATCATATTGGGACGGAACCACGGTTTTCTAACCACAGCTAGTCACAAGTCATGGATCAAACAAGTGACCCGGCGTTTATTAATTACATTCTACAAAAGGGGTCTAAAAGCCTAAATGAATCCAGAATGAGCGGGTGTCCAAACTTTACGTCTCACCAACATCTAGGGTCAGCATGAGACAGGACCTCACTTAGAAAGACTCATTCTACTACTGGAGAAGCCTGGGACCAATTCTGCGACGTCTAGCTGGCAAAGCTAGTAGCCTAATCACTACAGGCCACAACAGTGAATTCAGAATAGGCTTCAGAAAGTTGGGGTATACTAGAAGTAAACCCCTCCAAAACCTACAAGCATGTTCATACAAAAATAATACTAAACATAGATTTAACATACCTTTCAATATACTTTCTATTTCCCCGTCACAATGTTGTGTTCACTCTTACAACTTGACCTGCTGCTAAAGTGTCCGCTTTTTTCAGGGTTTATATATCTATGAATACTACCAGAAAATCATGCCTACTCGTATTACCTTGCTCAATTCGTGGCGAGGTGGAGATACCAGCCACAAACAAAGCCAGATAGCAAAATCGAGTAGATAATGGATTTGCGTTCAAATAGTATATTTCCCATAGGAAAAATTGATGAAACGACCCTATAATCAATGACATGACTCCTGTCAAAACGAACACCCACACAACACGTGACGGGAATAAAAATCATATATGGCACAATTTGGCGGTTGGCGATTTTTAGGCAAATTCTATAGGACTCGGCCTTTTAGCGGCCCCCTGTATTGTAAAAACAGCTCTCTATAAACCACTCATGCATACATCGTATGATATGTGCATGACTTGTTCATGGAGCCGCACAGTTTGCGTACCATATTTCACCTAAAATATTTCACTCGCACCGCCCTACCATATATCTACTAAAATAATTTAGATGTGCATAAGCACCAGAGAGGTTTCCTATTCCATCTCGTAACAGCCCCGCCCCGGGGGCCTATGGTTTTACATAGGCTTATATCGGGAAAATCATTAAAAAAACTTCTTCTCTGAAACCACAAGGCCCAGGTCTTTAATATTTGGTGTGAAGCTTCATCTAGTGGACCTCTACCAAGATTGTTCATATTATAGCACGTGGGGCCAAAATGCCCCCACTCCGGGGGCCTATGGTTTTGCATAGGCTTATATAGGGAAAAATCATTAAAAAATCTTCTTCTCTGAAACCACAAGGCCCACGTCTCTAATATATTGTGTGAAGCTTTACCTGGTGGACCTCTACTAAGATTGTTCAAATTATAGCCTTGGGTCCAAAATGCCCCGCCCCGGGGACCTATGGTTTTACATAGGCTTATACAGGGAAAATCTTTAAAAATCTTCTTCTCCGAAACCGCAAGGACCAGATCTTTGATATTTGGTGTGAAGCTTCATCTAGTGGACCTCTAACAAGATTGTTCAAATTATAGCCCTGGGGGCCAAAATGCCCCCACCCCGGGGGCCTATGGTTTTACATAGGCTTATATAGGGAAAATCATTAAAAAAATCTTCTTCTCTGAAACCACAAGGCCCAGGTCTTTCATATTTGGTGTGAAGCTTTACCTGGGGGACATTTACTAAGATTGTTCAAATTATAGCCTTGGGGCCAAAAATGCCCCCGCCCCGGGGGCCTTTGGTTTTACATAGGCTTATACAGGGAAAATCTTTAAAAATCTTCTTCTCTGAAACCGCAAGGCCCAGATCTTTGGTATTTGGTCTGAACCTTCATCTAGTGGACCTCTTTCAATATTGTTCAAATTATAGCCCTGGGGCCAAAAATGCCCCCACCCCGGGACCCTTTGGTTTTTCATAGGCTTATATAGAGAAAACCTTTAAAAATCTTCTTGTCTGAAACCAGAAGGTCCAGGTCTTTCATATTTGGTATGAAGCTTCATCTAGTGGACCATTTCCAAGTTTGTTCAAATTATAGCCCTCGGGCCTAGAATATACTGGAGATACTAATTCTCAGGTGAGCGATTCAGGCCCTCTGGGCCCTCTTGTATGGTTTAGGGTACAAAATGGGTTAAACAGATCTTTATGGAAAGTCTTAAAATGCAAACAGTGCTCGTTGACTGGGTGTGGGCAGTGTGATTTTGTGTTCTCTCCCAAAGAAAAGGAGCAGCCCCCGCCCATAGGGGCTTGAAGAAATATATGGGCTGCATGATGCTTCCACGCAGAGCTGAATCCGGCCCGCACACTAGTACTGGTAAACCGCTTGGAGGATCTAAGCCTGTCCAGGAACCGCGGTGCGAGGCGGACCGTCCATGCTAATAAACCCTATTGGTTACGTTGGGCGACAGGGCTAGAGATGTCTTTTCATCTCAATGTCGGGTAAAAGTCCCACAAAATTGGAAGCAACGTCTCCAAAATGACCTTTACAGTGTTGACGGGGACTTTAAACCTCAAATCAAACAAACAAACAGACAAAGAAAAGGAGAAAAGAGATAGAAAGAAGAGATAGTAGAGATAAAGTTAGGATTGAGGGAGAAAGATGAAAATAAAATTAATGGAAGTGTTGTGACTGAAGAAATAACAGTATTCCCCCTCTACCCTATTACCTGCTGCAGGGACAGCAGGCCTTGTCCAACTTAAGCCAGTATCAGCTGGACACCACAGTTACACAAGATACAATTGATACAGGACACATTTGCCTCACCAAACCTTGATCCAGGTGATCTGGGTCCAATTGTTCAAAGCATCATTAGTATATTTGCTATATTCAACCCATTTAGTACCGGAAACCCCAAAACGGGTACCAGGGCAAACAGTGCAGGCCCAGATCAGACGCCGCAGAATGTTCAGCCATTTTCCAAACAAATTTTGAAGAAAACACAACCTGATACCCCCAAATTTTCAAATGGACTCCTGCTATATATAAGGAGGAAGATTCCATTTGGTACAAAAAGGGTTAATGATCAGTTTCATTGATTCTTTAGCTAATGATGTCATTAGTTTTGAACAACTGGCCCCTGGATAAAATAGATCCAGATTAGACTAGTGACCAGTTTGATCAGCCACATCATATTGCCCGCCCCCGCCCATAGGGGCTTGAAGAAATATATGGGCTGCATGATGCTTCCACCCAGAGCTGAATCCCGCCCACACACTAGCACTGGTAAAACGCTTAGAGGATCTAAGCCTGTTCAGGAACCGCGGTGTGAGTCGGACCGTCCATGCTAATAAACCCTATTGGTTTCATTGGGCGACAGGGCTTGAGATGTCATTTCATCTCAATGTCGGGTAAAAGTCCCACAAAATTGGAAGCAAAATCTCCAAAATGACCTTAACAGTGTTGAGGGGGACGTTAAACCTCAAATCAAACAAACAAAACAAAACATATTGCATTCAGACTAGGTACCATTAAATTGATTAATATCAAGTTACATTGAAATTTGCATTCACTGGGTACAATGATTCTCACGTTGCATTCAAACTTACGACCGAAGTTGATTTGGACAAACTTGATCCACATCATTGCGTTTAGAATTGTTTGTTTGATTTGAGGTTTAACGTTTTGAATATTTGTCTTTGCTGATGGTGTATCCTTTCCCCTCAAATCTTGGCACATAACTCTTTAGTTTGACAACTGCCCTGTTTGTCATTGACCCATTTTGTACCTTATGGAATCTTCCTCCTTATATATAGGAGTCCATTTCAAAATTTAGGGGTGACATGTTGTGCTTTCTTCAAAATTTATTTAGAAAATGACTGTACTTTTTGCAAACAGTGGAGGCCCTCATCAGACGCCAAGAACACGGCATCTGATCTGGGCCTGCACTGTTAGCCACCTACCCCTTTTGGGGTTTCCGATACCAAATGGTTTAACCCATTTTGTACCTAATGGAATCTCCCTTCTTACATTTAGGGGTGTCAGGTTGTATTTTCTTCAAAATCTATTTGGAAATTGGCTGAAAATTTTGCAAACAGTGTAGGCTGCGATCTGGGCTTGCACTGTTTGCCAACTACTTTTTCTGGTACAAAAAGCATTCGGAACATGCCCATTTCAAAAGCACATCACATTACCATAACACTTCCGTGCGACATAGTGTACAGTCCAACCTGTGTTAAGCAAGCACCTTAGGGATAAACAAAATGTGCTTGCTTAAGACAGGTGCTTGCTTAATACAGATGAAATTTAACACTTTTGCCTCTTTTGGGATCTAAATGCCTGCTTGCTTAAGACAGGTTGCTTGCTTAATAGAGGTGGCCACTAAGACAGGTTTTACTGTATTTTTCACATCTCCAAAATGACTATTTTTCTGATGAAAATCCGTGCTATTTTTTTTATAAATACTGCAAACATAGGTTATGGGCGCTCGTTACAACTGCCTCAATGAGGCGGTTCTTATGAGTACTCACAACATATGTCTTGGAGCAAAAATGAGAAAAAAAAAAGGTATACCTTCGTAAACCTCAGTTTTCTCTCCATAAAGTGGGCTTTAGGGGGGTGTTCATTTCACGGACTTGTTCACGTGATGAGCAACTTACATTGTTCTGGTGTAAAAACGAGTTTTGTAATGAAGTTTGAGATTTGGAAATGGTAGAAAAAAAAACACTCTAACAATCAGAAAAACAACTTTGCAAAGAAGCTAGAAGAAAAAGAAAGAAAATCATTCATTAGGTAATAGGATTAAAGAACTTGCGTCACTGTCAGAATAAACATCAGAATGAAAGTTTCTCTAAAAATATTTCTGACAGTTATTTCCATTAGCATGCATCATATTCGTGCAGGGCTCCAGAGAAGAGGAATGATGTGGATAATTTAACCCTTATCCCGCTGCATAAATTAATTAAGCCAATCCCATTGCTGATTATCAACCAATCAAATTACTTGATTTAATTTTGTCCCCGGTAGCGATAGCGGGGACATATTGTTTTTGCCCTGTCTGTTTGTTGGTTTGTTTGTTTGTTTGTTGGTTTGTACGTGGACAACTTTAACGTTGGTCATAACTATTGAACTGTTGGAGATAGAGTTTTCATATTTGGCATGAATGTTCCTTGTGACATGAGCTTCACATTCATGCAAAAAAATTTGACCTGTGACCTTGACCATTGGCCTTCTTGAGAAGAAAAAAATAACATTGGTCATAACTTTTGAACCGATTGAGATACAGCCTTCATGTTTGGCATGTATGTTCCTTGTGACAAAAGCTTTATATTAATGCAAAAAATTTTGACCTGTGACCCTGACCTTTGACCTACTTAAAATAAAAAAATAACATTTTGGTCATAACTTTTGAACCATTTGAGATACAACCTTAATATTTTGCATGTAGGTTCCTTATGATAAGAGCTTTACATTCGCACAAAAATTTTTGACCTGTGACCTTGACCTTTGACCTACATAAAAGAAAAAGGTAACATTGGTCATAACTTTTGAACTGTTTGGGATACAGTTTTCACATTTGGCATGTAGGTTCCTTGTAACAAGAGCTTTACATTCATGCAATTTTTTTTTACCATGACCTACTTAAAAGAGCAAATAAAATTGATCTTAACTTTTGAATCGTTTAAGATAGAGCCTTCATATTTGGCATGTAGGTTCCTTGTGACAAGAGCTTTACATTCATGCAAAAAATTTTGAGATGTGACCTTGACCTACTTTAACGAAAAAATATTATTGTTCATAACTTTCGAACCATTTAAGATAGAGCCTTCATACTTAGCATGTAAGTTCCTTGTGCCAAGGGCTTCCCACTCGAACCAAAAATCTTGACCTATGACCTTGACTTTGAACTGTGACCAACTTTGTAAAAAAAATGACCATGCCCAGGGACATGTTCGTGTTTCACAAACACATCTTGATTTTTGTTAAATTCACAAACTGCATGACAAAGAGTGTAGATCCTGAGGGTCTACACTGTTTGCAAAGGTAGGGGTTGTTGTGAACAGCAGGATAAGGGTTAATGCACTGCATGCTGAGTATTGTTTTCAGCAGACAACATTTTGAAATATTTTTATAATGTTTTCTGGTAAAAATAAAAAAAAATAAATACCATCAATTTGTTGTCTGCTGCATGTGCCTAGAGAGTTGTAAAGGTTAAGAATACTTTTCTTAGTTCTTTTTAAAACACGTACATGTTGTGGGGTTACACTCATTCAAATGGCCTCACTACCTCAGTGGTTAGCGTGTTCGACTTATGTTCGATAGGTTGTGGATTCGAATCTGGCCACCCGAGGGGAGGTGTGTCCAATGCCACTACCCCGATCCACCCGGGTGATAGCAGTAATGTAAAAGCCTCTCTCTCGCTTGCGTGTTAACTTCTGAATGAGGGTTTGAGAGCGATTCAAATAAGTTTGAAGCTTTCATCACAATCAGACTAAAATTAGTATAAACTAACTAGGTGATTCTAGAAAATACCTGTTACATAAATTTTTATGGATAAAATTGAAAATTTATTGCAAAATTATCTTTGTTATCGTGAAAATCCTAAAAATACAGAAACCTTAAGGACTTGCTATAATTCTCCTAAAATTTTAGCAAAATTGTTTCTATTCCAGCAAGGAGTTCAAAAGGTGGAGATTGTAGACCTTGATCAGACTGCTCCTTCTGCACTGTTTCTTAAGGTATCTGTCGCAATACTTAGGATTTTTATGTGGAGCTTTGCCCACCCCCTCCCCCCCCCACCCACACACACACACACTAATTATAACATGAGCCTCATTTTGACTCTAAATTGCCCATCACAACGGTTGTTATCTGCTTTGTTGGTTGGCTTATTGATGAACAGAACCTTATAATAACTAAGTACAATTCTCTTGCAAATTGATTTTACTCATTGTAAGTTTTACAAAATCTACTTTAACAATGGAATCTTCTGGCTTAAACCCCAGTCACACGAGTCACACTAGACCATGTTCCCACAACGTCAATGTTAAACTGGCCCAAGGCAGTACGAACTTGTACAACATGGCAATAGAAACCAATAAGGAAATGATGTGATCTTTGTGGTCTTCTGTCATGCTTCATGCGGTGTGCGTCGTGCATCGTCCATCGTCAACAATTTGATTTAAAAGTGAACTCCCATCTCCTCCTGAACCCTTGCGCCAATTTGATTCAACTTCACAGAGATGTTGCCTGGGTGACTTCCTACCAAAATAGCTAGAATCATTTGACTTCGATGAAAAAGATGGCCACCAGAGCTAAAAGTAGAAAAATCTTTAAACACCGAATCCTCCTGTACCCTTGGGCTAATTTCATTCAAACTACATAGGCATGTTACTTAGGTGACTCTCTACCAAAATAGCTAAAACGGTTCCACCCCGATGGCAACCAGAGCTAAAAATAGAAATATGTTGTAAATTTGCTTCAAACACAAACTCCTCCTTAACCCTTAGGCCAATTTGATTAAAACTTCACAGGAATGTTGCCTGAGTGACTCCCTACCAAAATAGCTAAAATCGTTCCGCTCTGATGAACAAGCTGGCCACAAGTGCTAAAATAAAATCTTCAAAAAACAACTCCCCCTGTACCCTTGGGCCAATTTCATTCATATTTCATAGGATGTTGCTCAGATGACCGTCTACCAAAATAGCTAAAATGACCCCCCTCCAATGACCAAAATGGCCAACAGAGTCAAAAATAGAAAAACATCATGAAATTGCTTCAAACGTGAACACTCCTCTTAAACCCTTGGGCCAATTCGATTCAAACTTCACCGGAAGGTTGCCTTGATGACTCTACCAAAATAGCTAAAATCATTCCACTCTGAAAAACAAGATAGAACTAAAAATAGAAAAAATCTTCAAATGGCAACTCCTCCGGTACACTTTGGCCAATTTCATTCAAACTTCATAGGAATGTTCTTATATGATTCTCTGCCAAAATAGTTAAAAACGGTTCAGCTCCAATGAACAAAATGGTCACCAGAGCTAAAAATAGCAAAAAGTCGTAAATTTGCTACAAACATGAACTCCTCCTAAACCCTTGGGCCAATTTGATTCAAACTTCACAGGAATGTTGCCAAGGTCACACCCTACCAAAAACGGCTAAAATCGTTTTGCTCTGATGAACAAGATGGCCACCAGAGCTAAAAATAGAAAAACTCTTCAAACGAAAATTCCTCCTGTATTCTCAGGTCAATTTCATTCAAACTTCATTGGAATGTTGCTTAAGTGACTCTCTACCAAAATAGCTAAATTGTTCTGCTCAGATGAGCAAAATGGCCGCCAGAGCTAAAAATAGAAAAATCGTAAATATGCTACAAATGTGAACTCCGCCTTAAAAACTTGAGCCAATTTGATTCAAATTTCACAGGAGTGTTGCCCAGATCCCCTGTGAAATTCTTAAGAACAGTTCAAGAAAAGTTCTTAAACAGTTCAAGAACAAAGTTCAAGAAATGGACATGAATTGCATTAATACGCTATGGTAGTGGAAAGGATATGGTGAAGTTATTTAGAACAGTGGAACTAGCAGCTTTAAACTTGAAATCTTTATTTTCCGACATGTTTTGTCGAAATAAGAGCAAATCAGGGCAATTAACTTCTCACCATATCCCTAGGACTGCTGGGCATTTTTGAAATCATGACAAAAAATGGGGGCAGGGTAGAACATTTCGCCCTAGAACCTGATTTTTTGGGTCACTTAGCCATGTCTATCTTGTTTTCAATAGGAGATAGAATGTACTGTGTAGTCATCTTTCTGATCATGTCAAAGGTCATGGCGCAGGGGTCACGCTATGCTAAAACATGCACATGGACTTCTTTTTTTTCGTTTTTCTCTACCCAATTTTCCTCTTTTTCTCTCATTTTCCCTCATGTACTTTTGACTCTTGAACCTATCCTGGACATGTCTTTATTAGGGCCAAACTTGTTTCGTACAGACTGCACGCCTTCTCAAACAACATGGGGCAGAATGGCAATTTCAGAGGTTATTTTTATGACTTTTTTGCCAGGTTTGGAAGCCTCCAGTCCTGTTCCAGTAGCTCTTAGAGGATTGATATGCATGCTGTGAACAGTTTTGGGTATATTGTATTCAAAAACACCCTTGTCAAAAGTATGGTTGAATATGTGAAAAAATGAGGGTTGTTTAAAAAGTTTTTGGCACCACTTACACATTAATACGCTATGGTAGTGGAAAGGATATCAAAATTTTGGGGTATCAGGTGTTCTTTTCAAAAATTATTTGAAAATGGCTGAACTTTCTGCAAATCATCTGATCTGGGCCTGCACTCTTTGCCAATGACCCATTTCGGAGTTACCCATATAAAATGGGTTAAACTATAGCTCTTGCCCCCCACCCCAACCCCAGGACCCCTGCAGACATTGACAGATTAAGATTAACCTATTTAATGTCTTAGCTATACATGAGAAGACCTTGATAAACAGTGTAGTTCCTGATCAACATTCCAACATGGAGGTCTTATCAGGCATGTAGCACAAAATTCTACTTGATCTTAAGACTGGACTGCATACTCGTATGAGCAACATTTTGTTGGATTCAGTTTGATCTGTGAGCTGGTTCCAATAAGTAGAAAATCAGGTACAGTTCTTGAATGTTCTCAACATAAGACAGTACAGTTTACATATATAGAAACTGGATTATCGGAAAAAGCATAAGGATAACATACCTGTGCGACATAGGGCTTTTTCACGTCTCCAAAATGGCTACTTTTCTAATGAAAAGCCATTATATTTTTCTTATTTATACCGCAAACATAAGCCGTGGGTACTCTTAGAACCGGCTCATTTAGGCGGTTGTAACAAGTATTTACAACCTGTGTCTTGGAGCATAAAAATAATGTATACCCCTGTAAACCCCAGTTTTCTCTGTATAAAGTGGGGTTTAGAGGGGTGTTCATTTCACAGACTTGTTCATGTGATGGGAATAATTCCTGTGAATTGTGTTGTGTAAAAAAAAATAAAATGGAAAAATTAAAAAGTGGAGAAATATTTTGGATATTTAGTATTGGTCAGGAATGTTATAGAGATACATGTGATCGTGAAATAATATCAGTATGTAACTCTTCTGGAAGTAGAAAAATTTATTGAAGCTTCAGCACAACAAAACAAGAAAACTAAAGATGAATGTTCGCCCATCGGGGCTTTGAGAAATAGATTGGGCTGCAGGGCGCTTCCAGGCAGAGCTGAATCTGACTGCACAAGAGTACTGGTAAACCGCTTAGAAGGACTAAGCCTGCCCAGGCAATGCAGCGCGAGTCAGATCGTCGAATGCATATATCGGTAAGTCTTCAGGTTTCATTGGGTGGCAGGGCTTGAGATGTCATTTCACCTCAGTCTTGGGTAAAAGTCCCACAAAATTGGAAGCAACGTCTCCAAAATGATCTAAACTGTGTTGACGGGGATGTTAAACCCCAGTTCAAGCAAACAAACAAAAGCTATATGAGCCAGCGCATGACAATCTATAAGAAGGCTTGGGCAACCAGCGAAGACTCAGATCAGCCTGCGCATTTGGGCAGTCTGATCAGGGTCTTCACTGACTGCATGTACCTACTATAGGCTAATATCTATGCAAAGAGACATAGGCAAAAGGTCTTATCAAAGTGGATGGGTGCACAGGTTGATTTGAGTCTCTGCTGGTCGTACCAGTCTTATTGTAGGTTTGTCATGTGCCGGCTCATATGTGACAAGCAAAGACACATTTCTACAGCATCAAGACCGGTCTGCTCAAGACAACTGAAGAGGTGTGTGGCACAACTCGGCCCCACCGCTGGCGTCGCGAAACCTGGTGGTGGAATGAGGATGTTAATAAGGTCATAGCAGCCAAGCGGCAAGCCTTTAAAGCTTGGAAGACTGGTAAGGGCACCCGTGCATCATATCTTGCGGCCAAACGCATAGCCAGACGTGCGGTGCACCATGCTCGCCAAGAAGCTGAGAAGGAGATCTACAAGAATATTGACCCTAAGTCCTCAGAAGTATACCGCCTTGCTAACCAGATGAGAAGAGAGAATGCCGAGGTTGTAGGTGACAAACCAGTAAAGAATGATGCAGGGGAGATGTCAATGAGTGATGACTCAAAGCAGAGGGCCTGGTTAGAACACTACCAAAGGCTACTCAATGTTGAGTTCGACTGGGACCCAGACCACCTGTCTGATGAACCACCAGTGGAAGGGCCACCCATCCCAATCACTATTGATATGGTTAAGAAGGCTATCTCTCAGATGAAGACTGGCAAAGCACCTGGTCCCTCTGGCATAGTGGTGGAGATGATAAGAGCTGCAGGTGATGCGGGTGCCTCGATGATCCGTGACCTTGCAGCTGCAATCATCCGTGATGGGAAGGTACCCTCTGACTGGGAACAGAGTTTCATTGTCTGTCTCTACAAGGGCAAGGGCGATGCATTGGAACGGGGCAACTACCGTGGTCTCAAGCTGACAGAACAGGTCATGAAAGTCCTGGAGAGGATTGTGGATGGCCTCATTAGGCAGTTGGTGTCCATCGACGATTCCCAGTTTGGCTTCGTCCCAGGAAGAGGCACAACAGATGCAATTTTTGTTGTCCGACAGCTGCAAGAGAAGTATCTGGCGGCCAACAAGAGACTCTACATGGCTTTTGTAGACCTGGAGAAGGCATTTGATCGAGTGCCTCGGAAAGTCATCTGGTGGGCACTAAGAAAACTTGGAGTGGACGAGTGGATTGTGAAACTGGTCCAAGGGATGTACGCAAATGCTCGGAGCCGTGTCCGCGTCGGTGATGGTTACAGTGAAGAATTCGAGGTGAAGGTGGGTGTTCATCAAGGCTCTGTTCTCAGCCCACTGCTTTTCATCATTGTGCTTGAAGCCTTGTCATGCGAGTTCCGCTCTGGAGTCCCCTGGGAGGACCTGTATGCTGATGACCTTGTCATCATAGCTGAATCCCTTGAGGAATGTGTCAGGAGGCTCTTAACTTGGAAAGAGGCAATGGAGGCGAAAGGGCTGAGAGTGAATGCAGGAAAGACAAAGATCATGATCTGTGGTACAGGTCTGGACCTCTTGCAGAGTACAGGCCAGTTCCCATGCGCTGTATGTCGCACTGGAGTTGGCAGCAACAGTATCTTTTGTAATGGCTGCAAGTTCTGGGTGCACAAGAAATGCAGTGGGCTCAAACGCTTGATAGAGGACCCTGAGTACAGGTGTACACGGTGCCAAGGAACTGCACGCCCCTTAGATGGCAGACCACAGAGGGAAGTTCAAGTCGGATCAGACAAGCTGGAGGTTGTAGCTTCCTTCTGCTACCTAGGTGATATGCTCTCTGCAGGGGGTGGTTGCGACCTTTCAACTACATCACGTGTGAAAACAGCCTGGAAGAAATTCAAGGAGTTGCTACCAGTTCTCTCTTCCCGCCACCTCTCGTTCAAGACACGTGGCCGTGTGTATAGCTCTTGTGTGCGGAGCGCAATGCTCCATGCCAGTGAGACATGGCCATTGACAAAGCCAAACCTCCAACGTCTGCAGCGAAATGACAGGGCAATGATCAGACAGATCTGCAATGTCAAGCCACAGGACACTGTCACCATCAGGTCCAGTGAGTTACTGGAGCGTCTTGGCATTGAGGACCTGGACCTCATCCTGAAAGAGAGAAGACTTCGCTGGTATGGACATGTGGAACGCTCCAACGGTGCAATCAAGACTGCCTGTGACATACAGGTAAGTGGAAAGCGGGGGCCAGGAAGGCCCAAGATGACCTGGAAGCAGCTAACAGAAAGAGATTGCAGAGAATGGAAGCTCTCTGCTATCGATCCTCATGATAGACAAGCCTGGAGATCTGGTGTAAGATCTGCCATGCGTGCAGCAAGCCAGCTACCTGGAAGGGGGCCCACTTATGTGGACGTTGCCCCTGTACCTGCACGTTAATCAAAAATCCGTTGATGATGATGATGATGATCAGATTCTTTTTGTGCATAGTATTTTGGAAAGGTTATATATAAACAGCAACAACCGTTATCAGATGGTACATATGGGCTGGCTGGTCTGAGTCTACAGTCTGCACTATGCGTTCACACATTTATGTATGGACTCATATATAAGTGGTAAAATAATTTGTTTGTTTGTTTGTATTGCAGTTTAACGGCCCAGTCAACACTATTAAGGTCATTTTTGAGCCAGTCAGTTTACCTATCCACACTTTTCCTGGACAGGCTTATACGTAAGCGGTTAACCAGTACAGTCCACATTCTTTAGCCAGAAACTGACAAGTGCCCTTCTTCAATCAGCGTAAAGGAGAGAATGACTGTAGAAAAGATTCCATGATCAATCTCCACGAAAGAATGTTGCCGACCAGGCAGGTATCGAACCCGTGTCTTCCTGATCAGTCTGACGCGTATCAGATTGAGCTACGGAGGTCAGCAGGTAAAATAATTTACTTATTAGGTATGCCTCTAAAAGCTCTTAACCCTTATCTTGCTGTTCACGACAACCCCTATCTTTGCAAACAGTGTAGATCCAGATCAGATGGCTTCTGAAGAAGCCATCTGATCAGGATCTACACTGTTTCGCATTCAGTTTATGAATTTGTAGCATTAAATTACATCAAGTAATTTGATTTGTTGATAGATAGAAATGGGTGTGGCTTAAATGAATATTCAGCAAGATAAGGATTAATCACACTGTGGTTAATGCCTCTCTTGTGTCACATGTGAGACACACAAGTTCTGCAACAGAAGGTTAGGTGGTTTTTCTCAGAGTAATCCAGTTTGACTCATCTGATTAACGATCTGCTCAAAATAAGTGAAATAAATTTGAAAAGGCCGTAAAACTAAAACTAAATACACTGGGTAGAGCATTGAAACAGATAGGGAGGGTATATGCTGATAAATGATGATTTATGTCAAGTCCCCATGAAAACCTGTAATGTTGGTATTTTTGGTGAGGTGGTTCAACAGATTTATATAGAATATTCTTCCACAACAAATACCCACCTTATCTGTTGTTATTTAGAAGAGGACTCTGCTAGAATTTTGTGGTGTTTGGTTTTGGTTTTATGGCCCTTTCAAGAATATTTCACTCACATCGAACCGATCGATAATCAGAGGTTGGCGAAAAAGCGGAGTACCCAGAGAAAAAACGCCTGACCTTCCATTGCAGTACTTGACGTCGCACATGTGACCCAAGCGAGGCTCGAACCACAGCGGTGAGAGACCTAATGATTAAGAGTCAGTGCTCTTATCCACCAGGCCACGGAGGCCCGTTCAGGAATTTTGTGGTTGTTCATCAGCTGGGTAGTCATAGTAACATGCTTATTCTTTGAAAATAATAAAGATTTTAGCTCAAATTTAAACTGGCTACAGAATATATGCTTCTGATAATTGTGCTAAATAAATATTGCATACAAAAAAAGATTTTTTATGGACAGTCAGTATCAGAGTGGTCATAATGGGCTAAATATTAAAAATCATTGGCGAACATTTTAAATATGTCTGTTATTTAACCCTTGTCCTGCTGAGCCCGGATATGCCTTATTTTCCAAACAATGAAGATCCAGATCAGATGGCTTCGATGGCTTCTGACGAAGCCATCTGATCAGGATCTACATTGTTTGCCATTCAGATTGTGAATTTGTTGCAATAATTTGCATCAAGTAATCTGATTGGTTGATAATCGGTAGTGGGTGTGGCATATATGAATATTCAGCAGGACAAGGGTTAAGTGTTCTCCTGAGTGTTCTCAGGGCATTAACAATGCTATTTTACAAAAAGCCGAGCGTATATATCCTTTTTAACTCCGATGTCAAAAATCCACAAAATATTTTCTCAAACTTCAAAACACTCTTTTTCATGTTCTACTTTCGATTTGAAGCAACAGCAAAGAGCAAGGACTAAATATAGGATGCAGTGTTCCGTTAGATTTAATAGCTTGTATAACATAATTATAAAAGGGTAAAAGCCGGTATCGTACGTTTTATATTGTTGACAAAAGTCGACTATGGTGGTCTGCTAAGCTGCGGACAAGAGTTGCCAATGGCAGGGAAAGGGTTAAACATTTATAAATAAATTTGTTAGAAATATTTAAGCAATGGCTCTTTATTGAATGGTTTTGGATATGTATAGTTGGGAGCTTCTTTTCAAAATGCAGAATATAATTAGGCTTTTACAGGTTGTGTAGTGATTTTGGGGATAACTGTATTGAAAATTGTCATTTGGGGAAATTGATTTGTTTTATGGGCAGAAATTTTGTTTCACAGTGACCCGTCAGCAGAATCCTAATTCGGAATTTGCGACCGTTACCGACGATTAACCTCCCCAAATGACAATTTTTAATTTCCTGAGGAGCAAATTCTTTCCTTCAAGAGAAGACCCCTTTTTACAGTGGGACATAGCTGATAGAAAAGGGAACAGGAAGTCCCAAAAGTTGTCTCGCTTTAAAAAAATGGCAGAGAAATCTCCCAGGTATTCCCATTCCCTTACAAAGAGATATAATTGATTGGAAACAACTATGTTGATCAGGACGTTGGTAGAGTGTCCGCTCCGGGGAACTGGAGGTCACGGGTTCGATCCGGGGCCGGGACATACCAAAGTCGTTAAAAATGGTACTAGCTGCTCCTCGCTTGGCACTCAGATTTAAGGGGTAGAGCTAGGACTGGTCGACCCAGTGTCAGGATAATGTGACTGGGTGTGGTATCATGTAATGTGTCTGGGACATGATACTTCAGTGAGGCAGCACTATAAAAGTGAGCAGTGAGCTCCCTGTCTCAACCAGACACCGTCGTGATGTGACTGAAAAATTGTTCAAAGCGACGTTAAACCCGAATTCACACACAAACATGTTGGTCAAGACATTTTTTTGTGAATGAATCCGAATTCTGTTCCATTAGCAATGCTATTCTAGCTGAAACAGAGTTGTGTCCCTTCTTTTGAAAGAATTTTCTCAGACAATCAAAGCACTGAGAGTAGTGGTGGGTCGATTGTCTCTGCGTGTAGGCTTGGAAAATAGTCCCTAAATGAGATTTAAACCGATTCCAGATTTTTTAAAAGCAAACAGTGTAGACCCTGATCAGACACCGCGTTTTGCAAAGCTCAACCCATGATTCCAGTCCAGATTCTATAAATAACCCTCTTAGGCAACACTCAGACCTTACAGCAGCTGTTTTGTATAAATAAACGTTATTACGACAAATCAGTGATATTTATGTTGACGCTGCAGAATATGGCATCTCATCAGGGTCTACACTGTTGGTCACTCATCCAGCTATTTTTAGACCCAACATTGGGTTGCGCCTGCCCATCGGGGCTTGGATAAATAGATTGGGCTGTATGATGCTTTCACCCAGAGCGGAAACAGACCGCACACGAGTACTGGTAAACTGCTTAGAAGGTCTAAGCCTGCCCAGGCAAAATGGTGTGAGTTGGACTATCCATGCATATAAAACCCTTTTGGTTTCATTGGGCGGCAGGGATTGAGATGTCATTTCATCTCAGTGTCGGGTAAAAGTCCCACAAAATTGGAAGAAATGTTTCCAAAATGACCTAAATAGTGTTGACGGGATTTAACCTCAAATCAAACAAACAAAGAAGACAAAACATTGGGTTGTAAATAGTATTTTAGAACAAGTGTGCTAAGGAGTTGAGGTGAGGTGTCTGAATACTTATGGTAAATACATTTTTGAAAGTTGATTTTTAAAATCAAGTTTCTTTGTCATTACATTTCTACTTCCGGTACTGGACCGCGTTATTCCACTTCCGCTGTTCGTTCGCTGCATAAATATATAGTCCAAATAAACTATTGAAAATTAATTTTGCAGGCATGGAACGTCTTTCAAAATATTTCATATTTCGAGACTTTATACGGATTGAATATAAATTGGCACAGAAAGACTAATTCTGAAAAGAAAACAATACTCTGGGACTACTTTTCTACGCGTTTATGCAACTGGTTTGAGAATTTACTCTTTCATCCCTGAGTTTCTGAACACGACTCTTCTCACTTTAAATATATTCTAAAAGAAAGGGATTTCTGGGTAGTTCATTGACATGATGGCAAACAGTGTACATGTAGATTCTGGCGAGACGTGCTAGCTAGGTGCCGTCTTATCAGGATCTGCAAGATTTGCATAGATACAGTGTATTTCTACCTCGGCGTCTGCACCGGTCTACAGGGTTAAAAGGGTAAGCTCGCTTCTCTGTGACTATACAACCCTTTACTGACCGACATCGAATACAGTTATTTACCTGCTTTCGAGAGCTCTTATTACAAAATATGTGTCGTTTAAGGCTTTAAGCTGTGAGTTTTAAATCAAGTTCCGTACTTTAAGCAAATAGTGAAGACTCCGATCAGTCGCTACATTCTGTGGCCTCTAATCTGTCTTAACTGTTTCCGAATGCCAAAGTATTGAAACAATTGGCATTTATGGGATAATGGTTCCGTACAGGTTGGAATAAACGTACATGTATTTTAGTTCGCCTTGGGTAGTCGAAGTTCGCTAAAGGTGGCGTCTGATCAGGGTTATAATGTCTAAATGTAATGGTTTAAAAATGATCTTTTTTCCGTCAAGTTACTCTCCCCACGCCAGAAGGAATATAGCTCCGAGCGGCTGCACAACGTATGTGCCTCTTCGTATCAACACGATGTTGATGCGACGTTGCTAAGATGTCATGTACCCGCTAGGAGAAATTCTCTGTAAGATTATTAGCAGATGAGACAAGCACAAAATCTACAAGCCGCTGTGGTGTAGTGGTTTCGCTACTCGCCTTGTAAACCAGGGGTCGCAGGATCGATCCCGGGCTTCTCCAGACTTTCGGATGAGTCTTTAAACCGAGGTCCTGTCTCCGTATGTCCTTAGCTGTTGGTGGAACGTAAAACTCAAATACTCACTCACTGAGCTAATCTATAAATTTATGGTTTTACCATGAAGAAATTAGCAGAAACGTTTACATTTCTTCCTTTCTAACGTTTTTCGTGGGGTTGGTTGGATAAGGCAAAGGTGATGTGTATCTTGTGTCATTGGGGAGTCCAGCTGATATTGACTTACATTTAGGCAAGGCCTGTTGTCCTTGCAGCAGGTAACGGTAGGTGGGGGAGGGGTGGGGGTTGTTGTTGTTTCTTCTTTTTCTACACTTCCACTCAAACTCTAAACAATCGATTAATCATTTTTTTCTTCGTCGAATTTTTTTTAACCCTCTGGGACCTTGTTAACAAAATAACTAGGGCACTGCTTGATCTACGACTGACATTGTTATCGTATTCATCATAAATCAACTTTCCTCAGTACTTTCAGTACTTTGATTTTAATCCCCCGCAGCAAAGCGGAGCAAGGATTATAGGAATGGCCTTGTTCTGTCCGTCGGCACACTTTCTTATCTGCTCCATATCTCCTAAACCCTATGATAGATTTTCATTAAACTTTGGTCAAATATTCTTCTCAGTGAGCTGATGTGCAGAACCCATAAATGAACCATGCCGACTCAAGGTCAAGGTCACATTTGAAGGTCACAAGTTTAAAACTTTGAATTTTTTGTCCGTTCCATATCTCCATTACCCCTCAAAGGATTTTCATTAAACTTTGGTCAATTATCCCCCTCAGTGAGCTCATGTGCAGAGCCTATAATGAATCTTGTCAACACCAGGTCAAGGTCATAATGGAAGGTCACGAGTTTGAAACTTTGAATTTTGTGTCCGTTCCATATCTTCTTTACACTTCAAAGGATTTTCATTAAACGTTGGTCAAATGTCCCCCTCTGTGAGCTGATGTGCATAACACATAAATAAACCATGCAGACTCAAGGTCAAGGTCACAGTTGAAGGTCACGAGTTTGAAACTTTGAATTTTGTGTCCGTTCCATATCTCCTTTACTGTTGGAAGGATTTTCATTAAACTTTCGTCAAATATCCCCCTCGGTGAGCTGATGTGTAGAACCCATACATAACCCATGCCAACTCAAGGTCAAGGTCACAGGTGAAGGTCATGAGTTTGAAACTTGGAATTTTGTGTCCGTTCCATATCTCCTTTACCCCTGGAAGGATTTTCATTAATTTTTCGTGAAATATACCCCAGTGAGCTGATGTGCAGAACCATAAATAAACCATGCCAACTCAAGGTCACAGGTGAAGGTCACAAGGTTGAGCCTTGATACAAAGTGCGTTGGACGATTTGGCTATCCGTCAGACTGCTTTCTTGTTTTCAGCAAAAATGCAGTGTATGGGATTTGTTCTTGCTAGATCAGTTATTGTCTTAACCACTAATGAGTTTGTTAAGTTAATGAGGCTTTGAACAATTTGGACCTGGTATAGTTACAAGCATCTGAAGGTTAATCTGAGCCCTGCCAAGCGAATTTGTGTCTTCAAGCATTCCGTCATAACAAATTTTAACTGCGCATGCCCAGCCATTCAGAGAGGCCAGGGATATGGCTTTCTGTCTGAAGGTTCCTCTCGATTCACTGCTTGTATGAGCGAGCAGCAAAGGTTCTGGCGAGACTGCGTGGATGCGCAGGCTTGCCTGAACCTTCGCTGCTTGCATAGGCGATAAGTACCAAAATTGCTTGACGGGGCCCAATCTGGCAATATGCATCTGAAAGTTAATTTGGCAACATAAAGTCTCATGTAATAAAGATCTGTCAAAAAATGCAGATGTTCTCATAAAAATTCATTAAGGCACACACATGCATTCACCCATTTTATACGGGTGAATCCCAAAACAGGTTATTGACAAACAGTTAACCCTTGTCCTGCTGATCCCGGATATGTCTTATCTTTCAAACAATGAAGATCCAGATCAGATGGCTTCTGAAGAAGCCATCTGATCAGGATCTACATTGTTTGTCATTCAGTTTATGACTTTGTTGCAATAATTTGCCTCAAGTAATCTGATTGGTTGATAATCGGTAGTGGGTGTGGCATATGTGAATATTCAGCAGGACAAGGGTTAAGGCCCAGATCAGATGCCACAGAACAGGGCATCTGAGTAGGGCCATCAGCTGTTTTCAGAATTTAGTTCAATGGCTTTCTAAATTTCAAAAACTGGCTGAATCTTACACCCCAAATTTATAAATGGACTGCTTCAGTATCCGTTTCAGTACTAAATGGGTTGAAAGACAAACCATGATTAGATTGACAGAATCCCAGGGCAATACACAAAATGCAATTGTTTTTGTTAGTTGAATCACACCTTTTCTCTTAACACTCTGCATGCTGGGTAATTTTTTTCAGCAGACGACCTTTTGAAATATTTTTTCTTATTTTTCCAAGAAAACAGGATCTGACATTTCATTCAAATTGTCTCCTATGGAGACAATTTGCATGAAATGTCAAGTCCTGTTTAGGGGAAAATTAAGAAAAAATCATCAATTTGTCGTATGCTATATTAGCCAACAGCATGCTAAAGGAGCACCACTCAGTACAGCAGTATAACAGTCATCATTTTCAAAGTATTTTTTTTTTATTTTTCAGGGACAATAAGGCTTGACATTACATGGGAATCAGCTGCACATGAAATGTCAATCTTTCATTTTCTTTGATTAATGAGACTGTGCACGACAAAACGTATAGTTTATCAACGACCTTTGAGAGTTCAACATTCAAGCGTGGCAAGACTATTCCATGTTTTAGGGGAAGCAGGTTTCGCATTTCTTCTTTCACCGGATTTTAAAATTATAAATAAGTTTTTTTGATAATTCCAGAATGTAGAAGTTGTGGCCAAGTGGTTAGTATGATGCAGTTCGACTCTCAGTTAAACTATATCTCCCAATGTAAAATCCAGCTGAAGGCGACTTACCAAAAACACGGACTAACCCAAAATGAAAAGTGCAGTCATGTCTCACTGCGTTTTGAAAGACTGTACATGAAGACGCAACAAAATCTACACGAAGACGCTTAACTTTTAAATACCCGGATCAGTCTGCTCATTTACTCACTAAGACAAGAGATGCCATGTATCTCTATCTAAATAGCCCGCAGGCTATAGAAGGTACATGCGATCAGCTCTGATCAAATTGCACGAATGTGCAGGCTGATCTGAGCCTTTTCTGGTCGCACAGGTTTTGTTGTGCGCCAGCTCAAATAATGAAACAAATAGATTGTCATGTGCTCTAGAATTTTCTGTGACAAAGGTTAAGGAATAAAACTTAATTAACTTGAAACCATTAGGTTGAATGAAAGAGAAAAGATAATATTGAATATTCATTAGTGATTTAAATAAAAAGATAATTAAATGCACATATAGTTATCTGAGGTAATGGCCCAACTGAAGTAATGGCCAAATATGACCAACTCAGTATAAGAAGCTAGATAAAGAAGCTATCTGATCAGGATCTACACTGTTTGTCATGCAGTTTGTGCATTGACCAAATATACTCGTATTATATCAAGTAATTTGGTTGGTTGACAGCAATGAGTGTGGCTAAATTAATTTATGCAGCAGGATAAGGGATAGAGATCCTATTAGAGGCAAATGAATATATATAATTAAGCCTGCAAGCACCCTGTTGAAAATGACATGAACAAAAAACAATTATAGTTCATGATTTTTTTTGTCCAATTAGTTAATAATTTTTGAGCTGTTCATGCACTTTATTCATGAATTGTTTATGAACTATTGATGAACAATATTCAACAGTGTGAAAGGTCATGAACCATGTCTCCTAGCCATCTCCTAGTTCATGAATTAGAAAAGTTCATGAACTTTCAATCCTGGTTCTTAAATCCACTATCATTGATTTAGTGCATGAACATTTCATGAAGAATACAAGTCATGAACCTTTCATGTAGAGTGCATGCACTTATTTCATGAATTGTACATGAGCCAATCGTTAAAAAACCGGAGTACCCAGAGAAATATCACCTGACATTCTGTTGCAGAATTTGGTGTCTCACAAGTGATCGGAGAAAATCTTTAATGTAAAAAAACTCATGCGAAAGCCTGATCTTCTGTATACTAAAAAAACGATTCATCCCCAGCCCATAGGGGCTTGAAGAAATATATGGGCTGCATGATGCTTCCACGCAGAGCTGAAACGGACCCCCACATGTGTACTGGTAAACCACTTAGAGGATCTAAGCCTGCCTAGGCAAAGTGGTGCGATTTGGCCCATCCATGCTTATAAACCCTAGTTTAATTGGGCGACAGGGCTTGAGATGTCATTTCATCTCAATGTCGGGTAAAAGTCCCACAAAATTGGAAGGAACGTCTCCAAAATGACCTTTACAGTGTTGATGGGGACGTTAAACCTCAAATCAAACAAGCAAACAAAACCAAAAAATGATTAAGAGTTACTGCCTAACCCCTGGAAGCACCATGTAGCACAATCTATTTCTCCAATATGTTCTAGAAAGGGTTATCCTTTGGAAGCAAGGAATACACCACAGAACTGGAAAATGTGGAGTGTACATGTTTTTTGGGCCAGAGTAACTAGTTTTGGCCATTTAGGGCTCATCAATGACCCTCAGATATTTTTCAAAATTCCACAATGGAATCAATGATCCCAAAGGATAAGAAAATATAAACCACACTATAATGTAGGGCAGGGAGACCAAGCCTCAATAAGCCTGGGTGCTTGCAGCAATGTACTTGCGGATAAGCTAACATGTTTTTATGCCCCCCCCCACCTCATAGATTTAGGGGCATATAGTTTTTTGTCTGTCTGTCTGTCCATCTGTCTGTTTATCTGTCCACAAAAACTTAACATTGGGCATAATTTTTTAATGGTAACTGATAGGGCTTTCATATTTCACATATGCATTCCTTGTCACAAGACCTTTCCATTGGTACCATAACTTTTGATCTTGTGACCTTGACCTTTGACCTACTTTTTTAAAAAAAAAATTAACATGGGCAACATTGGGCATTACTTTTGAATGGTAACTGATAGGGCTTTCATATTTCACATGTGCATTCCTTCTCACAAGACCTTTCCAGTAGTACCATAATTTTTTACCTTGTGACCTTGACCTCGATGTTTGATCTACTTTTTAAAACCTTTATCGTTGGCCATATCTTTTGATTGGTAACTGATAGTCATATTTCACATGTGCATTCTGTGTCATAAGATCTTTCCAGTGGTACCATAATTTTTGACCTTGTGACTTTGACCTTGACATTTGACCTACTTTTTAAAATCTTAACTTTGGCCATATCTTTTGATTTGTAACAGATGGTCATATTTCACATGTGCATTCTGTGTCGCAGGATCTTTCCAGTGATTTTTGACCTTGTGACCTTGACCGTGTTTATTCTAGTGCACTTTGCGGATTTGAGCAATCTCCTAAATGCCATATTGGCTTTTGGTTGGGGGATTTGCCATCTCTTCAAATGGCTATTTTTCATGAATGATGATTGGAGAGATGATGAAAGATGCATCAACTTCCATCCATGAACATAGCTAATACAGTACAGTGCAATCTGTATTAAGCAAGCTCCTAAGGGGTAACCAAAATGTGCTTGCTTAAGACATGTTGCTTGCTTAATAGAGGTGGCCACTATGACAGGTTTCACTGTACTTTCATGAATGTGCTGATGAACAGTTTATGAATGTTCATAAAGAGTTTATAACAGATCCTTAACAGGGCAAGCACCCATGTGATGTAACCCCTTTTTAACCCTTATCTTGCTGTTCACGACAACCCCTATCTTTGCAAACAGTGTAGATCCAGATCAGAAGAAGCCATCTGATCAGGATCTACACTGTTTGACGTTCAGTTTATGAATTTGTAGCAATAAATTACATCAAGTAATTTGATTGGTTGATAGACAGAAATGGGTGTGGCTTAAATGAATATTCAGCAAGACAAGGGTTAAGTTGATTGTCAATCGACATAAAGTTACTTAGCACAGTAGCTTTGTAATACTGATGATGATCACTGATTTGTATAAAGTCTAGGTACTAGTTATTTATAGCCACTATATTATTTTAACCCTTATCTTGCTGTTCACAACAACCCTATCTTTGCAAACAGTGTAGATCCTGATCAGATGGCTTCTGAAGAAGCCATCTGATCAGGAACTACACTGTTTGGCATTCAGTTTCTGAATTTTGTAACAATAAATTACATCAAATAATTATCCCCACGTTTTTTGAAGAAAAGTGGGGATATTGTTATCGCCTCCGTCCGTCTGTCCGTCCATCTGTCCGGCTATCTCCTCCTATACCGTTCATTGGAATTCAACCAAATTTGGTGTGTGAGTTACTTACATGAATGGCTTCTGCAAGAGCACATTAATTTTTGGACCAGCCCCCAGGGGTCCCTGGAAGAGGTCAAAACGTGGGGATTTGCGATGGCGCGCCATCGACTGCGCAATCTAGTTTGATTTGTTGATAGACAGAAATGGGTGTGGCTTAAATGAATATTCAGCAAGATAAGGGTTAATTGTGAGTTTGGAGTCTTGTGTGTAGAGATTTGTATGATGGGTTTTACAAACAGATCAGATGCCACAAAGTCCGACTGAGTTTGCACTGCTCAGTCCCAATACTTTGGTTCATTATGGGTATTCTGTCTGATTGGTAAAAAGTTAAGAAAATACATGTACATCATCTCATTTATAAAAGATATACAAAAAATTCTAGTTGATGTTAGATTGCTTTTGATACAAATGATAAATATTAGGTGATTTGTTGCAAATCAATAGAGATTTCCGAAGGTTTCTTTGTGGAAATTACAACTATTAAACTGCATTGGAATGTAATAGACCTTCCTGCAGTTGTTTGGGGATTTAGTGTCTGTTGCCAGATTAATATTGAAAGAATATAGATTCAATTTAGTAATACGACTGAATGTGTTGCTGTGGTATTATTTTATGACATTCAGGCTGAAATTTATTCTTATTGTTTGCTTTTGAAAACTGTGCAGTTTGTCTGGATTTATGTAACAGCTGGTATTATCATCATCTTAACATTAATCCTTGTAAGGAAACCTTAGCAAACTACACAGAATAAATGGATTTATTAGGGGTATGCAGTTTTATCATTTCTCTTCCTTCGGCAAGGTTTAACCCTTTAACCCTTATCTTGCTGAATATTCATTTAAGCCACACCCATTTCTGTCTATCAACCAATCAAATTACTCGATGTAATTTAATGCTACAAATTCATAAACTAAATGCCAAACAGTGTAGATCCAGATCAGACACTGTTTGCAAAGATAGGGGTTGTCGTGAACAGCAAGATAAGGGTTAACCCATAAGAGTGGAGAAAAACTACATTTGAAAATGTCCCCTGCTTATTTCGTCTGCTCATTTTTTTTGCAAACGTTTTAAAAAATTTTCCATACAGGCAAACAGTGTGGCCCAAGACAAGATCAGACTGCTTTTACAGGAGCAGTCTGATCTGGGTCCACACTGCAAAAAAATACTTTTAAGGTAACCAGCAGACAGCAAAGCAGACGACAATAGTCATGATTGGCATTTTGTCTGCAGTTACTTTTCAAACCTTTTTTTTAACACACATGTAAACAGTGAGTGAGTGAGTTTTAGTTTTACGTCCCACCAACAGCTAAGGAGACAGGACCTCGGTTTAAAGACTCATCCGAAAGTCTCACATGTAAACAGTGTGTACCCTGATTAGACTACTGCAACAGGAGTCTGAACTGGGTCCACTCTGTTTGCAGCAAAACCAGCAGACCACATAGCAGACAGCAATGGCTGTGATTGGTATCTTAAGGTTTAAACAAATGATGGGCTAAGATAAGATGTTTACCTTCATTTTGTTAGCACACCTGAATCTACATGTAACTTTTGGGATAAAATCTCTGTCAAGTTTGATTGTGGGTCATGTAGGATGAAAAACTAGGTCATAAGTCAACTTTTGTTAATATACCGTATTCGCCCTAATTACCGCACATGCTCCTATAAGCGCACACCAAAGCTATTTTTGAAAAGGAAATGCATAAGTTCAAACTTTACAGTAACCTCCCCCTGGAAGCTCTCACAATAAATAGCTAAAAAACAAATGTTATTTGAAGTGAAGGCAATGCTTTAGTATCATTTTCCGCCCCATTAAATATCAGTATGCATAATCTCGGGGGCTGTTTTTTTCGCATTGATTGTGCGCTAATTAGGTAGATTTTACACTGCGATTTTTTTACATGATTTTGAAAAAACTAAGCGCACGGTGCGGTATTTAGGGCGAATACGGTATGTTATGTAGGGTAAAAAAACCCCAGGTCAGATGTAGTTAAAACTTTGTTTGCTCTCTGGAAGCCACAATTTAACTTCAGTCTTCATGAAACTTTATCAGAAGATTTTGTCTTGATGATATGTCAATCGACTTCAATATGGTTCTTTTCAGATCAAAAAACTAGGTCACTAGGTCAAATTGCTGTAAAAACTTGTTCATCCTCTACAGGCCACATTTTTGCTTCAGTCTATACAAAATTTTCCGAGAATTTTTGACTTGATAATATCACAGTCAAATTTGAATATGGGTCATGATTGATCAAAAACTATGTCACTAGGTCAAATTTCCTTAAAATCTTGTTCACACACTAGATGCCACAGTTGCGCTTCATATTTCAAAAAATTACACCAGAATATTTGATGACGACTTGGTCAAGTTCGAATATTGGTCAGGAAGGATCAAAAACTAGGTCACCAGGTCAAATTGCTTTAAAACTTTGTTCACCCTCTAGTGGCCATAAGTTTGCTTCAAACTTTATGAAACAATACCACAATGTTTGTCTCGATGATATCTAGGTCAAGTTCCAATACTGGTCATGCTGGGTCAAAACTAGGTCACTAAGTCAAATAACTTTTAAAGCTTGTTCACCTGCTAGAGGCCATAATTTCGCTTCAGTTTTAATGAAACTATACCAGAATGTTTGTCCTGATGATATCTTGGTCAGGTTTCAATGTGGGTTATATTTGATCAGAAACTAGGTCACTACCTCATACTATTGCTTAAATATGTTGTTCATTCTCTAGAGGCTATAGTTTTGCTTCAATCTTCCTGAAAATATACTGAAAATATACCAAAATATTTGTCCCGAAGATATCTTGGTAAAGTTTGAATATGGGTCATATCAGATAAGAAACTAGGTCACTACCTCAAATTTCTTTAAAACCTTGTTCACCCTTTAGAGGCCACAGTTTTGCTTTGATCTTCATCAAGTTATACTAGAATGTTTGTCTTGATAATATTTTAAGTTCAAATATGGATCAGATTTGATCGAAAACTAGGTCACTATGTTAAATTGCTTTAATGTGTTGTTCACCCTGTAGAGGCCATAGCTTTGCTTCAATCTTCATGTTCACGAAAACACGCCTTTTTTATCTCTGACCCCCTTGAATCCCACTTTTATACAGTAAAACTGGGGTTCACAGGGGTAAAACTTTTTTTCTTAATTCTGCTCTAAAATATAGACTGTGGGTACTTGTTAAAACTGCCTCAATGAGACGGTTCTAACGTGTACCCACAATTTATATTTTGAACAGAAATAAGAAAAATATCACATTTTTTCATGTAAAATTTTCGTTTTTTAGGTGATAAAATTTTCAATGTATTTGTATAGGCATGTTTTCGTAATGTTGAATGTGGTCATGTCAGATAAAAATCTAGGCCACTAGATCATATTGCTTTAATATCTTTTTCACCTTCTACAGGCCACAGTTTAGCTTCCATCTTCTTGAAACTTTCTCAGAATATACGACTTGATGCGGCCTTGGTCAAGTTAGAATATAGGTCATGTTGAATAAAAAAACAGGTCACAAGGTCAGAATACTTTACAACCTTGTTTACCCTCTAGAGGCTACAGTTTTGCTTTTATCTTCATTAAACTGAACAGATTTTTTTTTGTCTTAAATACCTTGGTCAGGTTTTGAATATGAGACATGTTGGAATATGAGTCATATTGGATCAAAAACTAGGTCACCAGGTCCAATTTCTTTAAATCTGTTTGTGCATTCTAGAGGCTACAAAGCTCACAGGTGAGTGATTAAGGGTCACCATGGCTCTCTTGTCAACATACTTTTCTACAAATAGCTGAACCTCGCACCCCTAAATTTCAAAATGGACTCCTGCTGTATAAAAGAGGATGATTCCATTCAGTATAAAAAGTGTATGGTGTTTACTGTATGTATTCTGACTGACAGCCGGGGTAGGCAACATTCTTTAGTGGAGATTATGAAATCTTTTCTACAGTCGTTCTCTCCCTTTCGCTGATTCAAGAAGGGCAGTTGTCAGTTTCTGGCAAAAGAAAATACACTGTACTGGTTAACCGCTTAAGTATAAGCCTGCCCAGGAAAACTGTGGATAGGTATACTGGCTGGCTCAAAAATGACCTAAAGAGTGTTGACTGCGCCATTAAACTCCAATACAATACAAACAAACAAATTCAGACAGACAGGCCTGAACAAACAGTGTAGACCCAGATGAGACTGCAGAATGCAGCATCTTCTGCAGTGTCTCATCAGGTAGGCACTGATTGCCACTCATCCAGCTATTTTTAGACCCAAGATGGGATAGTAGATTGTACTTGTTTAACCCTTGTCCTGCTAATCCCGGATATGCCTTATCTTTGAAACAATGTAGATCCAGATCAGATGGCTTCTGACGAAGCCATCTGATCAGCATCTACATTGTTTGCCATTCAGATTGTGAATTTGTTGCAATAATTTGCATCAAGTAATCTGATTGGTTGATACTCAGTAGTGGGTGTGGCATATATGAATATTCAGCAGGACAAGGGTTAAATTTTGGAACAAGTATGGTAAGCAGATAAGGTGTCTGAATACTTAGGGTACCGTAATAATCCTAAGTATTAGGACAGAAAGCCTTAGCAAACAGTACAGACCCAGATCAGACTGCTCCTGCAGTCTGATCAGCATGAGCAGTCTGATCAGGATCTATGCTTTCATTGCATCTGCACCTTTAGGACTTCTCGCTGGATCATGAAACAAAAGTGTTAAAATTTTAGGAGAATTACAGCAAGTTCTCAAGATCCCCCGACCAAATAGGTTTGGGGGATATAGCGATCAGCCTGGCATCTGTCCATCCATCTGTCCATCCGGGCACACGAATGGGCACTAGTTAGGTAGGACATTGTTGAGTATTTGCCATTTATTCTGTTAGTGTCCAAAAAAAGTAGCCAACAAGATTTATTGCTTTGTTGGGTAGTTTAGGGGTATTTTTGTGTCTTGTTGGGTAGTTTTTAACATGGAAGTACCCAATAAGTGTCCATCCTCGGACGTCCATCCGTCCGTCCGTAGACACAACCTTGTGATGGCCATAACTCCTATACCCTTTAAGATTCTTTGATGTTTTTTGGCACAATTGTTCACAAGGCTGAGACGGCGTGTTGTGCCATATCCAGAACTCTGGATGCCATACTTTTTTAGTTATCTCCCTTTTTTATAAAATAGAATTACTACTTTGTGATAGCCATAACTCCTATACCCTTTGAGATATATTGATGGTACCTGGCACAGTTGTTCACAAGGCTGAGACAGCATGTCATGCACAAGAACCACAACTCTGTGTGCCATTGTTTTTGAGTTATCTCCCCTTCCATTAAAATAGAGTGACTACCTTGTGATGGCCATAACTCCAATACTCTTTTAGATAATATCCCATGATCTTGAAACTTGGTATGCAGCATCGGGGACTCGGGCCCTACCAAGTTTGTTCAAATGATGATCTTCAGTTGACCTTGACCTGTTTTACTTGGTATGCAGCATCGGGGACTCGGGCCCTACCAAGTTTGTTCAAAAAATGATCTTCAGTTGACCTTGACCTGTTTTATGTCAAGGTCAAATTTGGTCACTTAGACATTTGTAAATGGGCCTCCGTGGCCTAATGGATAAGAGCGCTGACTCTTAGTCATTAGGTCTCTCACCGCCGTGGGTTCGAGCCTCGCTCGGGTCACGTGTGAGACGCCAAGTTCTGCAACGGAAGGTCATGTGGTTTTTCTCCGGGTACTCTGGTTTTCGCCCACCTATGATTAACGATCGGCTCGATATGAGTGAAATAATCTTGAAAGGGCCGTAAAACCCAAACAAAAAAAAAAAAAAAAAAAAAAGACATTTGTATGGAAAAACGGCAAAGCAGTGGATTTTTCTGATTGTATGTTAGCTAGTGGCATCAAAAATGGTATTTGCAATCAGCTGAATGGAAGTTTATCAGTTCCAAAGGTCAAGGTCATTTACGGACCTTTGTCCAGGATGGCTCAGATTCAGTATTTTTATCTTCTTCTTCACTTAAACTACTTGGCCAATTGAAACCAAATTACATGTGGAGCCTCTATGGAATTAGGTAACAAAAGTTTGTTCGTGAGGACTGGGTCGCATGACCAATATGGCCGCCATGCGCATATATGGTAAAAACCTTTAAAAATCTTCTTCTCAAGAACCGAATGGCCGATGATCTTGAAACTTGGTATGCAGCATCAGAGACTGGCCCTACCAATTTTGTTCAAACGATGACCTTTGGTTGACCTTGACCTGTTTTATGTCAAGGTCAAATTTGGTCACTTAGATATTTGTATGGAAAAAATGGCAAAACAGTGGATTTTTCTGATTGTATATTAGCTAGGGGCATCAGAAATGGTATTTACTATCAGCTGAATGGAAGTTTATCAGTTGCAAAGGTCAAGGTCCAGGACGGCTCAGATTCAGTATTTTTATCTTCTTCTTCACTTAAACTACTTGGCCAATTGAAACCAAATTACATGTGGAGCCTCTATGGAATGAGGTAACGAAAGTTTGTTCGTGAGGACTGGGTCAAATGACCAATATGGGCCACCATGCCCATATATGGGAAAAACCCTTTACAAATCTTCTCAAGAACCGAATGGCCGATGATCTTGAAACTTGGTATGCAGCATCAGGGACTCTGGCCCTACCAAGTTTGATCAAATGATGACCTTTGGTTGACCTTGACCTGTTTTATGTCAAGATCAAATTTGGTCACTTAGACATGTGTATGGAAAAATGGCAAAGTAGTGGATATTTCTGATTGCCTGGTAGACTGTGACATCAAAAATGATATTTGCATTTAGCTGAATGGAAGTTTATCAATTCCAAAGGTCAAGGTCATTACTGACCTTTGTCTTGGATGGCTCAGATTCAGTATTCAGTATTTTTATCTTCTTCTCCAGTAAAAGAGCTGTGCTTATTGAAACCAAATTGCATGAAAAGCCTCTATGGGGGTGAGGCAATTAAACATTATTCGTGGTATTGTTGTCACATGACCAAGATGGTCACCTTGCCTTGTAACCGGTATAAACCACATGACCTCTGGTGAGCGTAGTGGCCCATGGGCCTCTTGTTTAATTATCTCCCTGACAATATAACCTTGTGATGGCCATAACGCTAATACCCTTTGAGATTTATTGATGGTACTTGGCACAATTGTATACAAGGTTGAGATGGCGCTTCATGCTTAAGAACCACAACTCTGGGTGATATGGTATTTGAGTTATCTCCCCTTCCAATATAACAGTATGACCACCTTGTGATAACCGTACCTCCCTTTGAGACATATTGTTGGTACTTGATGCAGATGTACATGAGGTTAAGCAGGCGTGTTATGCTCAAGAATTAAAACTCTGGGTGCTCTGGGTTTTTAGTTATCTCCCCTTACAATATAACCTTGTGATGGCCATAACTCCAGTACCCTTTGAGATTCATTGATGTTACTTGGCACAATTGTATACAGGTTGAGATGGCGCTTCATGCTTAAGAACCACAACTCTTGGTGCTATGGTATTTGAGTTATCAGATGTGTCATGCTCAAGAATTACATAATCCAACACCCTTTGAGATATATTGAAGGAACTTGGCAGAATTGTATACAAGGTACAGAAGGGGTGTCATGCGCAAGAATTACAACTCTTGGTGCTGTGGTATTTGACTTATCTACCTTCCAATATAACAGTAGGACCAGCATCTGCAATACCCTTTCAGATATATTGATGGTACAGAAATACATGAGCTTAAGCAGGCATGTCATGCGCACGAACCACAATTCTGAGTGCCCTGGAATTTTAGTTATCTCCCCTGACAGTATAATCTTGTGATGGCAATAACTCCAATACTTTTGTGATATATTGCTGGTTTAATTCTGCTGCACTTTCTGTTGGTGAACAATCTTCCGAAGCCCTATTGGCTTTTGGTCGGGGGATTTGCCATCTCTTCCGATGGCTATTTTTAGAATTTTAGGGTAAATATGGTAGACCCCTGTAGATAAAAGTATTTTTGAAGAAGTTGTCTCCCTAGAAGTGGCTACCATTCTTCTTAACCCTTTTGTTCCATCCCCACCCATGGGGTCTTGAAGAAATAGATGGGCTGCATGATGCTTCCACGCAGAGCTGAAACCGTCCGCACACTAGTACTGGTAAACCGCTTAGAGGATCTAAGCCTGTCCAGGAACCGGGGTGTGAGTCGGACGGTCCATGCTTATAAACCCTGTTGGTTTCCTTGGGCAACAGGGCTTGAGATGTCATTTCATCTCAATTTCGGGTTAAAGTCCCACAAAATTGGAAGCAACGTCTCCAAAATGACCTATACTGTGTTGACGGGGACGTTAAACCTCAAATCAAACAAAACAAATAACCCTTTTTGTACCAAATGGATTCGCCCTCCTTAATTTAGAGGTGTCAGGTTGTGTAACAAATTCCTTCAAAACTATTTGGAAATTTTTGTTTGCAAACAGTGTAGGTCCTGATCAGATGCCGCATTCTGCGGCATCTGATCTGGGCCTGCACTGTTTGCCAAGGCCTGCACTGTTTGCCAGGGTACCTGTTTTGGGGTTTCCAGTACAAAATGGGTTAAGAGAAAATAGATCAGGGTCATTCATAGCATGAAGTGATTACAGAGCTGACAAGACAGATTATGATCACCCATAACTGTGAAAAAATATCTCTTCACATGGAAATATTATTCTTGTCACTGACAGTGACAGACGTTTGCATGTTTTCTTAGATTTTCAGAATTCAGACTCTCAAGCAAAGCAATGTAAAGCATAGCAAAAAGATTTAGCATAACAGCCGGAGAGCCGGGAAACTTTTCTTCAAAGTTTGTCCCAAATTGCATCATACTTTCCAAGAATACAGTAAAATTCCTATATTGAGACAACCTTTGCCACAAAATTGGAAGCAATGTCTCCAAAATGACCTATAAAGTGTTGACGGGTACGTTAAACCTCAAAGCAAAATATCTTGAAGAGTATTTGTTGGAGAAATGTCACACCTGGGATATTAGTTCCATGAGACCCGATGATTGACCTAAAAATATATCTAGGTCAGTGTGACCTATATTTTATGGTTCAATATTTTGCCTAATAAATCAAAGACTTTTTGATGGAGAATTGTCATACCTGGATTATTAGTTCCATGTGACCTGATGATTAACCTCAAAATATATCTTGGTCAGTGTGACCTATATTTCATGATTCAGTGATTTTGCCTTATATCTTGAATACTATTTAATGGAGAATTGCCATACCTGGTATATAAGTTCCATGTGACCGGATGATTGACAATATATCTAGTTTAGTATGACCTATATTTCATGGTTCAATGATTTTGTCTTATAACTCAAAAGACCTTTTGATGGAGAAATGTCATACCTGGGATATTCCATGCAATCAGATGATTGACCTAAAATCTAGGTCAGTGTGACCTATATTTCATGGTTTAGTGATTTTGCCTTGTATCTTGTATACTATTTGATGAAGAAACTTCATACCTAGATTATCAATTCCACGTGACTTGATGAATGACATATAAGTATATCTAGATCAGTGTTACCTATATTTCATGGTTCAGTGATTGTGCCATATGTTTTGAATACTATTTCATGGGGAAGCTTCATACCTGGATAATAAGTTCCATGTGAACAGGTGATTGACTTAAAAATATATCTAGGTCAGTGTGACCTATTTTCGTGGTGCAATGATTTTAACTTATAACTTGGACACTATTTCCTGTATGGCCCCCGCCCATAGGGGCTTGAAGAAATATATGGGCTGCATGATGCTTCCATGCATGTTAAACCGCTTAGAGGATCTAAGCCTGTCCAGGAACCACGGTGTCAGGCGGACCGTCCATGCTAATAAACCCTATAGGTTTCATTGGGCGGCAGGGCTTGAGATGTCATTTCATCTCAAAGTCGGGTAAAAGTCCCACAAAATTGGAAGCAACGTCTCCCAAATGACCTTTACAGTGTTGACGGGGACGTTAAACCTCAAATCAAACAAACAAAACTATTTCCTGTAGTAATGTCATACTTGGAATATATGTTCCATGTGACCTGATGATTGACCTCAAAATATATTCAGGTCATTGTGACCTATATTTGATGGTTCAGTGATTTTATCTTATATGTTGAAGGCGTGAAACAGGCAAGCTATGCTGTCATGCGATAGCTTTTGTTGGCTATTGAAATAAATTTGGCAGTCCAATACCAGTAGAGGCTGGAGGAGAGAGGTGGTTGCGGAACAGAGGTTAAGGGGAATGGGAACACCTGGCAGATTTTCCACCATTTTCAAAAGGAGACAATTTTTGGGACTTCCTGTTAGCTTTTCTATCAGCCCTGTCTCGCTAAAAAAGGGGTCTACTCTTAAAGGAAAGAATTTGCTCCTCAGGAGCAAATTCTTTCCTTTAAGAATTGACCCCTATTGACATGGGAGACAAAAATACTTTTGCAGGAGTTGCCTCCCCTGAAGGTGTTCCCATTCCCCTTAAATATGTATTGAAATGATTTGGGGGGAATTATTGTGGCTTCTGAAGAGAGGTGGCTATTGAACAGAGGTGTCCAGGGTCCAGTTGTTCAAAGCCTCATTAGCTTAAAGAGACTTGTTAGTGGTAATATTGTTCACTGTTCTAGCAAGTACAATATCTACACTTTGGGTATTTTTTCTGCAAAAATATTAGCATATTTGCCATATTAAATGATCAAAGTTTTAACGATACGTTAACTAATGACATCGTTAGTTTTGAACAACTGGCCCCAGTACTGGAGGTTTTACTTAACTTTCAGTAGTTCCATGATCTGATTGTGTCCTCTGATTGAGTAGTTCACATTCAGCATTTGGAAGTATCTGTTCATAAAGCATGAATGAATGTGACAGTGAAAGCATATTGGAACTGTCAAAATTAATTGCCGCTAGGACAGAAACCAATTGAACATTTGCATGTAGTTGGAATGTTTCCATGCCACTTAACTTTCAAAATATGATGTTTTATTGATTGCCATTTTATTTTTATGGAATTCATTTTGATCAGAGTGTGATATATACCACTATTGCAGGAATCTTTAACTGATATATAGCACACTCTTTATTTAACACAATTGTTGGGTCCAAAGCAGACACCGTGTTTAATAGTACAACAACTGTAGTTATATGTCCAAGCAAAAACATATAGATGATATAAGAACATGACAATTTTAATATAATAAAATATATAATACATCTTGGGCCAAGTGTTCAAAGCATTGTTAGCTTAACTAGCTCGTTAGAGGTCAAATTGTTAACTAATCTAGCAATTTTAATACCTAAAATTTTGTTATTTTTGCTGAAAAAATATTAATATATTTGCCGTATTAAATGATCAAAGTTTTAACAATATTTTAACTAACGACGTTGTTAGTTTTGAACAACTGGCCCCAGAACCTCGTTATAACATGGAACTCTAGGTACAACCAGCAGACTGTGTTAATTACACAAACCATTTTATAAATGACAACTGTTTGTTTGAGGTTTTATGTCCCCATCAACACTTTTTAGGTCATTTAACACTAAAGTTGTTGAAAAAGAAATTTAGTGTATTCTCACCTTTGTTTTGTGATCCTTAAATCTGAGAGTATTTTGCATATTTTCAACAATTAGAAGCCTCTGTGGTGTAGTGGTGAGGCTGGTGTAGTGGTGAGGCTACTCGCCTCATAAACCAGGGGTCATGGGTTTGACCCTGGGCTTCCCCAGACTTTAGGATTTGTCTTTAAACGAGGTCCCGTCTCCGAATGACCTTAGCTGTTTGTCCAACACAGACACATACTTTATCCTAGCCCACATGGTGTTTGCATGATTTTTACCGCAAACATCTTGAATATATATTTTTACCAGTTGCTGTCTTAGCTGTATTAAAACCAACTTTCTACTATATGTGGTTCTAGAAAATCGGTTTTTCCACAGTTTGGCTGTTCTGGGACCATAAACATCCTCTGCAACAATGTCCTGAATTGCTGCTTTAAAGGTATGCTGACATATTTGTGGACAATGATGGCAAGCAAATGAGTACCTCACTGTCTTAAATAAAGATGAAAAGAAGTTTATATGAGGGTAGGCTGAAAAGTTCTGAGCCTGACCAAGATCCAATGGTTTGTCCATGATGAAAGTACCATATTTTTCAACATAGTCTCCCTTCCTGTCCACACACTTCCTCCAGCGATGCTGGAGTCCTTGGATCCCAGTGGTATGGAAGGTCTCATCTTGGTCCCTGAAAAACTCCTCCACAGCAGTTATCACCTCCTCGTCTGACCAATAATGCTGCCCAGCCAAGTGCTTTTTCATGTTTGGAAACAGGAAATAATCTGATGGAGCTAGATCAGGTGAATACGGAGGGTGATCGACAAGTGTGAAGCCACAGTCATGCACAGCAGCCATTGCGACAACCGATTTATGAGCAGGCGCATTGTCCTGATGGAACAAGACCCCTTTTGTCAATTTTCCGGGTTGTTTAGCCTTAATTGCTTATCACAATTGTTTTAGCAGATCTGCATAATACTCCCCATTAATTGTTCTGCCCTTTTGAAGGTAATCTATTAATATTATACCCCTGGCATTCCAGAACACTAATGCCATCACCTTCCTTGCAGAGGAGATGGCCTTTGCCTTCTTTGGAGGGGGTGAGCCAGAGTGCTTCCATTGCATGGATTGTCTTTTGGTCTCTGGCTCAAAGTGATGAACCCAACACTCATCCTGAGTGACAAAACAGTCAAGAAAACCATCTTGGTCTGCTTCAAAAATAGCCAAGTTGGCTTGTGACAGGTTCAGTCTGGTCAACTTTTGGTCAGGCGTCAAAAGCCATGGCATCCATCTGGCGGAAACCTTCAACATTCCTAATTCACAGTGTAAAATGTTCTCTGCTGGTTCACGGGAGATGCCAACAGTGTTAGCTAACTGATTCACAGTTAAATGCCTGTCATTCATCACGGCCCTGTGCACTTGGCTGATGGTTCCTCCGTTGTTGCCGTTGTGGGTCGTCCACACGGTCATCATCTTCAAGGCTGTCCTTGCCCATCTTAAAATTTGCTGCCTACCTTTTCACGGTTGCATACGAAGGAGCATCATCCCCTAATGTAGCAACCATATCGGCATGAATGTCCTTAGGAGCTAACCCCTTTTTATGGAGGTACGTGATGACACCACGATGCCAGATTTTGTCCATTTTCTCAAAAACGTGCTAGTATCAATTTTCAAAGTCTAGAATTTCTACGTTATTGCAGGTAAACTTGAACTCATTTGAGTCAAATCAAGTAATAAAGGTTTGGATTTAATGAGTACAAAATTTCATGGCTGTTCGATGCCTGCTTCTTGCTCAGAACTTTTCAGCCAACCCTCGAATGATTACTGCAGTTAAAAGTCTGCTGGAAATTTTCTTCTTAGAAGATTCTCGTGCTTATTAAAGGTTGGTTTGAGAAAAAAATTGGGGCCCAATGCCCAGAGTAAGCTATATTGGAAATTGTGCTACAGAGCTTGTGCCATAACGTAACAGAATAGGTATTTATCAAGTTACGGGCCTCCGTGGCCTAGTGGTTAAGAGCGCTGACTCTTAATCATTAGGTCTCTCACCGCTGTTGTTCGAGCCTGGCTCGGGTCACATGTGAGACGCCAAGTTCTGCAATGGAAGGTCAGATGTTTTTTTTTTTAACAGGGTACTCCAGTTTTCGCCCACCTCTAATTAACAATCGGCTCGATATGAGTGAAATAATCTTGAAAGGGCCGTAAAACCAAAAACCAAAATAAAAAAAAAAAATTATCAAGTTATCTATATTAGTGTGGGGTTAGCTGTCTGTATTTTTATTGTACCCGCTTTTTTGAAGAAAAATCTGGTAGATTGTTTTCGTGTCAGAGTCAAGTGTCTGTCAGTCTGTGGGTCTGTGAGCCTTCATATTTGGGATGTAGGGTCCTTGTGACAAGGGCTTCCCAGTCATACAAAAAAATAACCTGTGACCTTGACCTGTGATCTACTTTATCATACTTTTTTTAACCATTTGAGATAGAGCCTTCATATTTTGCATGTATGTTCATATTTTGCATGTATGTTCCTTGTGACGAGTTTTTCCCACCCATACAAACATTTTGACCTGTGACATTCCCCTCTGACCTACTTTATCATAGCTTTTGAACCATTTGAGATAGAGCCTTCATATTTGGCATGTATGTTCCTTCTGGCAAGGGCCTCCCATCCATACAAACATTTCGACCTGTGACCTTTATCTTTGACCTACTTTGACAAAATTTTGGCTTCCCACCCATACAAAACTTTTGACCTGTGACCTTGACCTTTGACCATTTTTGTCATAACTTTTTAAGTATTTAAGGTAGCATCTTCATATTTGGCATGTAGGTTCCTTGTGACAAGGTCTTCCCACTCATGCAAAAAAATTGACCTGTGACCTTGACCTTGATCTGTGACCTACTTAATCATAACTTTTGAGATAGAGCCTTCATATTTAGCATGTATTTTCGATGTGACGAGTGCTTCACATCCATACAAAAAGTTTGACCTGTGACATTGACCTTTGACCTACTTTATCATAAATTTTGAACCATTTGAGATAGAGCCTTCATATTTGGCATCTATGTTCCTTCTGACAAGGCCCTTACTATATTACCTACCATTTCATTTCTGTGGTATGGATCAGGTGAGCGATCCAGGGCCATCATGGCCCTCTTGTTCTTATTTCTGGTCCAAAATATAGATTGTGGGTACTTATTAGAACTGCCTCATCTGTTTCTTGTTAGAACTGCCTCGATGAGGCAGTTCAAAAGAGTACCCAAAATCTATATTTTGAGCAGAAATAAGAAAAATATCTCAATTTTTATGTCCCCGGTACGTGGACAACTTTAATGTTGGACATAACTTTTGAACCGTTCGAGATAGACATTCATATTTGGCATGGAGGTTTCTTGTGACAAGAGCTTTACAGTCATGCAAAAAATTTGACCTGTGACCTTGACCTTTGACCTACTTAAAAGAAAAATATCACATTTTGGTCATAACTTTCGAACCGTTTGGGATAGAGCCTTCATATTTGGCATGTAGGTTCCCTGTGATAAGAGCTTTACATTCATGAAAAAAGTTTTGACCATACTCTTGACCTTTGACCTACTTAAAAGAAAAAATAAAATTGTTCATAACTTTTGAACCATTTAAGATAGAGCCTTCATATTTAGCATGTAGGTTCCTTGTGACAAGATGTTTACATTCATGCAAAAATATTTGACCTGTGACCTTGACCTATGATGTACTTTAAAGAAAAATATATTATTGTTCATAACTTTTGAACTGTTTAAGATAGAGCCTTCATATTTGGTTCCTTGTGTCAAGGGCTTCCCACTCAAACAAAAAATCATGACTTTTGACCATGACCCTGAACTGTGACCAACTTTGAAAAAAAAGGACCATGCCGGGGACATTTTCGTGTTTCACAAACACATCTTGTTCATCTTAAAATGTTCGTTTTTTCGGTGGTATAGTTTACAATGTATTTTGTATAGGCATGTTTTCGTAATGTGTAGATCCATATAGGAGACTACTTCATCTGAATAACATTGTTTGTTTGATTTGAGGTTTAATGTCCCCATCAACACTGTTAAACATTAATAATTATAATAATTATAATCAACTTTATTTATATAGAGTAACACATTTAATAAACTAGTACTCATTTTTCATGTGGCCCTCTTTTTCCTGGGTAGAAAACAGCACTAAGTAGTGGGCTCAAGGAAACAACACTTGATGTTAGTGGGAATGGAACCCAGTACCTCATGATGGAAGGATCCTCAAAAAACAACTTCAGTACAGGTACTGAAATTAGGAGCTCATACAGAGAAATTTATGAATGTGACACTTTTGTTGAAAGTGATACAAATTCTGTTGACTGTGTATATAATTATCCAACTACATCATCTTCTGTACATGAAATAAATGTTTCTCCCTTGCTGGCCCAAAACGATTTAATAAATTTAAGATTGAGAGGTAGAGGCTTGCGAATCGGTCATCTAAATGTACAGGGTATCAGAAGTGGTGAGAAAGTTGACCAGCTTAAGCTTATTCTTCACTCAAATGAGAATAATATTTGTATGCTAGGTATTAGTGAAAGCAAACTAGGGAGTGACATTCCAGATAATTTCCCCAAACAAACAAATTCTTACCTTAAGGATGACGTTTGTTTGGAATTCTACGTAGTCATATAACAACTGGAGGGATCAAATGAGATGCGCAGTGGACCGTGCCGGTATAATTCAGTCTTGAACACATAATTAATAAAAACTATGTCCTATGAAAGGATCAAATCATATGTTTGCAGATAACATAAGATTTTTGTATATGCACCACACAGGGTGGTGTGGGAGGGCATTTGATCCCTCCAGTTGTTATATGACTACGTAGAATTCCAAACAAACGTCATCCTTAAGGTAAGAATTTGTTTGTTTGGGGAAATTCTACTACGTCATACAACTTCCGTAATCAAATGAGACTTCAACACAAGGGCATAGGTTTTATGCTACGAGTCCCTTAAAATAAAAAACTAATGTTTTACCTTAAATATGGTGATCCTCTACTGCAGCACAGCAGAATCAAAGGACTCTTGGGTCTCACAATGAAGAGGTTTGTCATAAAACTGGGCAAATGTCCTATCAGACGCCCATCCAGCCACTTTCAAAATCTCCTGTAGTGGAACTCCACTTTGTTTCGCTTTTGAAGCAACAGCACCTCGAGTGCTATGAGTCTTGTACTTGTCTACATTGATGCCAGAATCTCTCATGACACACTTCACCCATCTACTTATTGTTGTGGATACTACTAGTTTGTATGGTTTGATGTAGCTGATAAAAAGTTGTTTTTCTTGCCCACGCAAACTCTCTGTCCGCGAAATATATTCTTCTAAAACACTATATACACACAATCTCCTGTCGGGAGTATACTTTTTCAATATTACAACTGGGTTCGGCTTTCCTTTCCGACATTGTTTCAATAACCCACTATAATACAAAGTAAATGTATCATCATTTTTCTTCATTCCGTCTAAAGTTAATAAACTTACAGAATGTGATTGACTTGCCTGAGTCAATACAATCAAAGTAGCTAACTTATAGCTCAACAACTTCAGACTTAAAACACTATCTGGTGGCATCGTCTTCAAGTGACACAAAAGTTTTGACACGTCCCAAAACTCCCGATATTTCGGTTTCGTAGGTCTTAAGTTAAACACTCCAGACATATACCTTACCACAAGAGGATGTGAACCTACAGTATAACCGTCTTGTGAATTACCTAAAACTGATAGAGCACTACGAGCAGAATTCAAAGTTTCATAACTGTATCCCTGATTGAAAAGTTCTGTGAGAAATTCAATAACTAGTTCAATAGGGGTTTGAAAAATATCTGTTTTCCTTTCACCACAGAAGAAAACCCATTTCCTGATGTAGGATGAATATTGCTTTTGAGTGGATCGTCTCCACGACGCCATGAGGATTTCAACAGATTTTTCCGAAAGTTCTCTGCTTTCAAACGATTTCCTGATATACGACATACCATCAGATGTAGTCGATTCACAAGAGGATGAACCTTGTTCGATCCTTGGATTCTGAGAGTGTTCTGTTTCACTTTGATGATCAATGGGTGGTCTATCAACAGCTCCAAAACTGCTGTATACCAGTTTTGTGTCACCCAAACAGGAGCCACCAGGAGCACCTCTGCTTCGTCTGCAATCGTCTTCCTGACGACGGAACTCACGAGACTGAAAGGAGGAAATGCATATATAAATATATCTTTCCAGTCAAAGGCAAAAGCATCAACAGCTTCAGCCTCAGGGTCTGGCATCCAGGCGACATATCTATCCAACTGTTTATTCAACCTGGATGCAAACATATCAATGTCTGGTTTTCCCATCAATTCAGTTAATTCAGAAAACAATTGCTCATCTAACATCCATTCTACATTGTCATTAAATTTTCGCGAACTTTCATCTGCCAAATTTTTAGTTCCGGGTACATACGTTGCTGTAAGCCAAATGTTCCTCTCATTACACCACAACCATATATGTTTAGCAAGGGAATTCAATTTCTCTACCTTTCCTCCCATGTGAGAAACATAAAATTGAGAAACCTGATTATCACATTTCACTTGAACGTGACAGTTTGACATTGTTTTACAAAAGGATTTTACAGCATGGCTTACAGCAAGCAGTTCCAAGTAGTTGATATGATTTTGAGCCTCTTGGTCTTTCCACCTTCCACCTATTTTAATATTGCCACATGTGCTTCCCCATCCTAATTTCGATGCATCCGAAAAAATGGTAATGCTAGGGTTGCCATGGCAAATATGACGTTTTTGCTGTGCAAGATTATCAATCCACCACTTCAGTTCTGCTTTTATACTAGAAGTGATAAACATTGAAGATTCATAATCTGCTCTATTCTCTTGAAGAGCCAATATTTTGGCTCTTTCTGTGTCTCGGTAATGCAACCGTGCAAACTCAACAGCTGAGAAGGTGGAAACCAAGAGACCCAAAACCCTAGCTACTTGTACAATCTTTGCATAACTCCTGTTATACAAGTCTGAGCATTCTTGGACAATTTTTCTGACTTTTTCTTCAGGCAACGTAACAATCATTTTTTCTGAATCTATATGATTTCCTAAAAATGTGATCTGTCGTGTGGGAATTAAGACCGATTTCTTTTCATGAATCATAAAACCAACATTGGTCATAAGGTCTACTGTATCGGACACGTTGTTTTCACACTCAGAATAAGTGTCTGCTACAAGAATAGAATCGTCAATATAGCCTGAATTGGTGTGTCCAAGCATACGCAGAGATGCATAAACAGGTTTCATAAGGCGTGTGAACTGTCTTGGCGCACAAGAAATACCATTTGCTAAAGCTTCATACTGATAGACTTTTCCAGACTTTTGAAATCGAAGTTTGACCCGATCTTCAGGTGCAATAGGTACTGAATAGTAAGCATGACGCAAATCGACTGATGCAAAATAACTGCCTGGTTTTACTAGTTTCAAAACAGATTCAAATGTATCCATCTTAAAATGGTGATATTCTATGTATTGATTTAACTCTTTTAGATTTAAGATCATTCTATATTCACCATTTTTCTTGGGTACGATGAAAATTGGAGAAATAAACTCATTTGGATGATGTTCAACTTCAGTAATGACTTTCATGTCCAATAATTTTTGAATTTCTGCATCAATGATATCATTTTCAAGAGATGAAAATTTGCTTGCTTGGCAAAATGATTTTACAGGGTTGAATCCCTTCAAAAATTCAATGTGACAGTGTTGAACAATATCCAAAACAGTTTCATCATTGGTTAGTTTCCTCCAATTTTCAACATACTCTTTAAGTCTACCAGCTTGAAAACTACACGCTGTACTGACCTGGTCTACTTCTTGGGCGCCGGTTTCAGGTTTTTTGGCGGCGCTGTGTTTGAGGGCTGTTGGCCTCTGCCTCGGAAACCTCTCCCTCGGCCACGGTTGTAGGGATGTGGACGGCGACCGCGGAAGGAACCTCTTTGGTACCCTCGGCCCATGGTGCGTCCTAGTTTGTTCAGGTCACTGATGTCCTTGATGTTCTTGTTGACATCTGTATCTTCACCATACAGGTACTCAGTGAAAGGAAAAGATGCAGAAGCAAGATAATGATATTTGGGGTCCAAGTCGGATTTATGCATTTCTTTTCTTCTCAGATTAATCTGCTTGTTGGCTTGTCCTAATAAGGCAATCACATCAGTAGCCCGATCAAAGTCTTCACTATCTTGAGTTGCAGCATTCTTGTGTGTCAATTTCACAATGTTCGCAGTAGCCTTCACAATAAGGTCTTGAATTTGCTGCATGTTACTGTCCTCATACTGAGTACTGGGTTTGAGCAACCTCCAAATGCCTTGGTTGACTCGGGTCTTGACCAATGCTTCAGTGTTTGCTGGACGATGAATGTCTTTCAACAGTTCATTCTTCTTTTCGTCAGACAAACCATTCTTGAATGACGCGTTTACAAAATCTGCTAGATCGTCGTTCACAACACCATCCACCATGTCAACTTGTTGGAACTTATTCTTGAGGGTTTTGAATACGTTTGAGTGACCATGAGGATCCGAAACGTCCTCCCCCCTAGCAGTTGAACCAGAAGCAACATCACTCTGACTGAAATCAGTGTCATCTATGAAATGGCAATCATCACCATAATCATAGTCTTGCCATTGGGTGAATGATTCTAGTCTTTCTTCTTGTTTCTCAAGTCGCTCTGACTGAGCGTTAAGCTTTTGGTTCATTTCTTGAAGAATAAGAAGTACCTCTTTTGTCATACCGCTCGCCGCCGTTGTGGTCGACGAAGTTGACGATTTGGTTGTTTTTACATTTTGAGAGTTTCCAGGTTTCACAGGTTGTTTACCTGAGATAGGTCTAGTGTTCAAACCCTGGGGCAAACTCTCGTTGTCCCCACACATGTTAGCATTCTTACTATTCTGCACTTCTTTTTCTGCCATTTTTCCGCACGTTGTCAAATTTACCAGAAAGCAAACTGACCGGCCGTAAACCTAAATTTACGACAATGCGTGACGAAAATTGCCTAAACAATTTTCGATATAAATTGTTACAAATAACAATTTTAGAAAGTATGTATCGTTTATAATACCAATAAAGGTATTATACTATAATAAATAAACAAAAAAGTTTATTGAAAAACGATACACCGGACCGAAATCACCGGCAATAGTCAGCTACTCTATCGGAGCGACTGCTCTCTTCGAGTAGCAATTATGCACTGAATTATACCGGCACGGTCCACTGCGCATCTCATTTGATTACGGAAGTTGTATGACGTAGTAGAATTTCTGTCATATAGCAGATTTTAAGTGTTATAGAAAAGATAAAGTACAAGGGTCAGGTGGGTTGCTGGTTTATGTTCGACAAGATATTTCCTGTATAAGAAGGGTCGATTTAGAAGATGAAAATTTTGAAAGCATGTGGTTTGAAATTTCTCAAAAAAACAGCAAATCATTTTTAGTTGGACATATGTACAGAAATCCAACATCAACAGTTGCCTGGAATGAAACATTTGACAACCAGATCGAAAAGGCTATGGAGGAAGAAAAAGAGCTTTTCATCTTAGGAGATTTAAATCGCGATTTGCTGAATATGCAAATCAAAACCCCTTGGCTAGAATATATGAATACTCATGGGCTCATACAGCACGTTAATGAACCAACTCGTATAGTTCCCAATAGTAGTGAAACCTTAATTGACCACATTTATTCCAACTTTTCAGAAAATATTCAGCATGTTGATGTACCTAACATAGGTCTAAGTGATCATTATCCAGTGTTCTTTACTCGCAAAACAAACTTTAATCAACCAAAGGGGACCCATCATACTATAAAATATAGGTCCTTCAAAAATTTTAATGAAACAAAATTCATAGAAGATTTAAAATTGGTACCCTGGGACATCATTAAAATTTTTGACAATGTTGATGATGCATTGGAGGCATGGTATTCCTTGTTTAAAGATGTAGTAGACAAGCATGTTCCCTTGAAACAACATAGGGTAAAAAAAATCAATCAGCCAGATTGGATAACCCCAGAAATTATTGATGGCATAAAAATGAGAGATAGGCATAAATCATTGGGCAATAATGATCAATACAAAATTTGGAGAAATAAAGTTGTCAGCTTAATCAGACAATCTAAAAAAGCACACTACCAAACTTTAATTGAAGAAGGTAAAAACCAGCCTTGCACTATATGGAAAATATTGAGTCAATTAGGTGCAGGTAAACAAAAATCAGATGATTCATCTAATGTTAATTCAATTAAACTAGGGAATATGGAAATGGACAATCCCATAGATGTTGCAAATGCCTTTAATAATTATTTTGTCACTATAGCTGAAAATATTAAAGAGCCTATCATACCATCAGACCATGAAAAACTTAGCGAATTCTGTGGTCGTAAAATTCCAAATGAAGTAACATTTGAAATGCCCCTTTTAAGTAATGAAAAAGTGCTAAAATACCTGAATGGATTGGATGTAAATAAATCAACTGGAACAGATGAATTAGGTCCAAGGTTACTGAAAATTGCATCCCCTTCCATTTCTGAAAGTTTAACATACATATGCAATTTAAGTATTCAAAAAGGTGTCTTTCCCGAAAAATGGAAGGAAGCGAAAGTGAAACCTCTACATAAGGGAGGTCCTTCTAATGAGCCAAATAACTTTCGTCCAATATCCATTCTGCCTGTTCTTTCTAAACTCTTTGAGAAGCATGTTCACGAAACACTTATGGTTTTTCTTGTAAAGTATGACTTACTTTATAATGCACAGTCTGGATTTAGAACTAATCATTCCTGTGAAACAGCTCTAATTCACATGGTAGACAAATGGCTAAGGGCTCTTGACAAAGGAGAAATAATTGGTGCCGTCCTTGTGGACTTCCGCAAAGCTTTTGATCTTGTTGATCATAATATCTTATTGAAAAAATTGAAACTGTACAAGTTTAACCAAACATCATTAAATTGGTTCAATTCAAATTTAACATATAGACCTCAAAAGGTGTCTTTCAATAATCTATTTTCGGATGAAAGATATCTTAAACATGGAGTACCTCAAGGCTCTATTTTAGGACCACTCTTATTTCTCCTTTTCATAAATGATCTCCCTTTATATACTGATGTCAGTACTGATCTTTATGCAGACGATGCCACAATATATGAAGCTAATTCATCCCTAAAAGAAATTGAAATCAAATTACAGAAGGCTCTGTCAAATATAGCAGAATGGTGTAAACAAAACGGTATGGTGATTAACTTTGATAAGACAAAAGCAATGTTAATAACAACAAGACAATGGAGAAACAGGTTGGAGAGAGATATAAGTGTAATCTTCAATGGCATCCCTCTAACTACTGTATCTAATGAGAAAGTCCTGGGAGTACATATTGACAACAATCTCTTGTGGGGGGATCACATCAGCAAAGTTACAAAAAAAATGTCTACTCATATATGGCTACTCTCAAAAATTAAGTGCTATTTATCTTTAGAACATAGACTTATGTTCTATAAGGGTTATATCCAACCTCATTTGGATTATGCAAACACTGTTTGGGGAAGCACAGCAAAATCTAATATATCAAAAATTGAAAGGCTTCAAAGGAGGGCATGTATAGTAATTTTGGATTATAATGTAGACAATATATACCAGTCATTGTGTGATTTGAAAATAATGACATTATCTGAAAGGATATTCTTTAGGAAAGCAAAATTTATGTTTAAAGTTTCTAATGCTATGACACCTGAATATATCAATGACCTTTTTTCAAGGCGCCCTCAACTTAATCTTGATGGTACAGAAATGCACATATTGCGCTCAATGGCAGCTGATAATTTTGTTCTACCCAAACCCAAGACAGAGTTGTACAAGGGCAGTATGGCTTTTTCAGGGCCCATCATTTGGGGCAGTCTCCCTACCCAAGTTAAAAATGCACCCTCTGTTGAATCCTTTCATTCGAGGTGCATCAAATGGATGAAAAGTTAACGATATTCCAGGCAACTATAAGCTGAATCTAAGAGATCACTGAATATTTTGTTGTGTGTTCGTGAGTGAGGTATGCATGCATTTTGTGTTTCATTCCATTTATTTGATCATTCATCAGTTCCTTGAAATCTTTGTCTCTTGTATATGTTTAATGACTCACTCACTCCACTCCACTCCACTCCACTCCACTCCACTCCACTCCACTCACTCACTCACTCACTCACTCACTCACTCACTCACTCACTCACTCACTCACTCACTCACTCACTCACACTCACTCACTCACTCACTCACTCACTCACTATTATCTACTTTGGTGTGTATGCATTTGTGTATGCTTTTATACAGTATGAGTGTCACTTATTCTTGTTTTTCTTGTAGATTTGTAAATATTTGAGGGCCACAAGGGAGATTAGTTTTGTACTAATTGTGTTACCCTCTTGAAATAAAGACTTTATTATTATTATTATTATGATCTCGAGTCCAATGCTTTTCCCTCCACAAATGGATGTGCACAGGTTGCATTGGCCCCCGCCCATCGGGGCTTGAAGAAATATATGGGCTGCATGATGCTTCCACGCAGAGCTGAATCCGACCTACACACAAGTACTGGTAAACTGCTGAGCCCAGGCAAAGCGGTGTGAGTGTCGGACCGTCCATGCTTATAAACCCTATTGGTTTCATTGGGCGACAGGGCTTGAGATGTCATTTCATCTCAATGTCGGGTAAAAACCCCACAAAATTGGAAGCAACGTGTCCAAAATGACCTTTATAGTGTTGACAGGGATGTTAAACCTCAAAAATCAAACAAAACACAGGTTGCATAGCTACATGTACCAGTCAACAGGACTGAAAGAGTTAACCCTTATTCTGCTGCATAAATCAAGTTAGCCACGCCCATTTTTGACTGTCTACCGATTAAAATTCTTGATATTGTTTATGTTCAAATTAAAAAGTGCATGACAGTGTAGATCCTGATCCAGATTGGTTCTTCAGAAGCCATCTGATCTTGATCTACACTGTTTTCAAAGGTAGGAGTTTTTCATCACGAAAACACGCCTATATAATTTTGACCCTCTTGAACCCCACTTTTACATAGTAAAACTGGGGTTTCTGGGGGTATACCTTATTTTTCTTATTTCTGCTCTAAAATATAGATTGTGGGTACTCGTTGTGGTATTTTTTTTATTTTCACTCAAGCATAGGTTGAGGGTGCTCATTAACCACCTCATTGAGTTATGAGGTGGTTCTAATGAGTACCCACAACCTATGTCTAACGAGTATCCACAATCTATATTTTGAGCAGAAATAAGAAAAATATCACAATTTTTCATCTTAAAATTTTCGTTTTTTGGCAATAAAGTGGCAATGTATTTGTATAGGCGTGTTTGCGTAATGGTGTTCAGCAGGATAAGGGTTAATAACAAGACATTTACCATGAACTTGTGCTATATCATTATCAATACAACAATGTGTGTCTTGCCAAAAAGTAATAAAAATATTGAAGTTTGAAAAACAAAATGCAACTGTTATTAAATCTTGGTGTATTATTAGTACATAATAAAAGACCCATCTATTTGATTGATGTCCTGAGGTGAAGATTATGGATAAAATTTATTGAAATATATAATCAATTTTCAGTCATTATTTATTGATATAAAAATTGGATCAATTTACACAAGAATTTATAATAAACCAGTTGAATGTGCTGGCAATTTTTTTCAAGGCTGCCAAAAAGTATTAAATTGCGCTAATGTGTGAAGTCAGATTACGCACTTTTAAGTATCAATATCAAGATACGTTTTTAACAACAACAACAGCAAAAAAAAAAAAAAAAAACAGCTGGAAGAAATGTCTTTTTACCCATTTTATACTTATGGACTCTTCCATTGTGTTATACTGGATCTAGACATAGGTTGTGGGTACTCATTAAAACCGCCTCAATGAGGTGGTTTTAATGAGCACCTGCAACCTATGCTTGAGTGAAAATAAAAAAAAATACTACAAATTTTCATCATTTGGAAGTATGAAAGAATGCACTATATCACATTGATTGGCTCCTGCCCACCAGGGCTTGAAGAAATGGATGGGCTGCACGATGCTTCCACGCCGAGCTGAAACCGATCGCACATGTGTACTGGTAAACCGCTTAGAGGATCTAAGCCTGCCAAGGCAAAGCAGTGCCAGTCAGACCGTCCATGCTTATAAACCCTATTGGTTTCATTGGGTGACAGGGCTTGAGTTGTCATTTCTTCTCAATGTCCGGTAAAAGTCCCACAAAATTGGAAGCAAGATCTCCAAAATGACCTATACAGTGTTGACGGGGATGTTAAACTTCAAATCAATCAAACAAATCAAATATCACACGGATGTGTTTCCATAATGATTACTTATCCAGCACAACACATATGAGAAACAGACTGGTCCCTTTGGAAGAAAGAAAGTGTACCCTTTGTGAGAAAAATGATATTGGTGATGAATTTCACTATCTTTTTGTATGCAATCATTTCAAATCAGAGGGAAAAAAGTTTTTACCCTCATATTTTTACAAACACCCCAATATTATTAAATTCAAGGAGCTATTGTCTACGGAAGATAAAAATCTTCTCATCAAATTATCTTGCTTTACTGAAATCACAATGAAGACATTTTCAAGCTTAAGTTTTCTGTAATTTATCACACTACATGCCCCTGTTATTATTATGTTTCTCTCTCAATTTCTTTTTTTTTTTTTCTTTTTTTAAGAACTTCACATTAACAGGTCTATGTGATCTGTGATCAAGACCCCAACAACCCCAACTTATGTAGGAGGGAGTGGTATTTTCAGGGGTAGACATTATTTTTTCCTGTACCTGTTATGGGTGTGGAGTGTGGCTGGCTTGTAGAACCACCTAAATGTGATGGTTCTAGTGGGATCCACAGTTCTTTTTATGCCCCCGCCATTCAAAGAATGGTGGAAAGGGCATATAGCTTGCCCCTGTCCGTCAGTCCGTCCATGCATCCGTGCGTCCGAAACTTAAACGCAGTCAATAACTTCTTTATTTCTTGATGGATTTTAAAATTTCTCGGCAGAAATGTTAACCATCATAAGAGGACGTGTCACATGCAAAACCCAGGTCCATACCTCCAAGGTCAAGGTCATACTTAGAGGTCAAAGGTAAAAAATAGGGTCCGAAACTTAAACGCAGCCAATAACTTACTTATTTCTGGATGGATTTTGAAATTAATTTGAAGAAATGTTAACCATCATGAGACTATGTGTCACGTGCAAACCCAGGTCTGTACCTCCAAGGTCAAGGTCATACTTAGAGGTCAAAGGTAAAAAAAAGGGGTCTGAAACTTAAACGCAGTCAATAACTTTCTTATTTCTGGATGGATTTTGAAATTATTTTGAAGAAATGTTACCCTAACCATCATGAGACAACGTGTCACGTGCAAACCCAGATCTGTACCTCCAAGGTCAAGGTCATACTTAGAGGTCAAACGGCATATAAATGGTCCAAAACTTAAACACGGTCAATAACTTTCTATGGATGAATAGGAACATAGACATACTTTCAGGTGGGGGCATCCATGTCCTATGGACGCATTTCTAGTTTACTATATTGCATAGGCCTGGTAATGTGATGTGTTCACTTTCACTTCATATTTCACTTTCATTGTTGTATTTGCTTGTTTACATCAGGGGTACATGCCTTTAAAATTTTGAACCCCTTGAACCCCACTTTTATATAGCAAGACTGGGTTTACAGGGGTACACATTATTTTTCCTGTTTCTGGCTGGGGGCATGGGTTGTGGGTGCCTGTTTGGAACCGCCTCAATGAGGTGGGCCTAACGGGTACCAACGATTTGTATTTTGGCCGGATATGAGGAACATTAAAATTTCTATATGAAATTTTCTCCTTCTTTGGTGGAAAAATTCTCAATACATTTGTATAGGCATGTTTTAGTGATGAAATATGTCTGTTTATCACATGTCACCTGTTTGTATATTATGCTCCACACCATCTGCCACCTGCAAGTGGCCTGAGTTTAACCTCAATAAAGTTATGTTCTGTTAAAAAAAAACAATCAAACAACTGTTGCAATAATGAATTAATCAAACAGAAAAAGTAGTGGCAGTAAAGTTCAGGTGTTTAACAGACTTTCTCCATTGTGGCACTGCATATGAAAGGAAAAAAAAAATTTATTTGTACAGATTCTGAATAGTATTCCAACCCTTAGTTTACCCTAGGTTCTGATTGGCCGAGGGATCCCTTAGTTTTAATGTATTGGTTTTTGTTTGTTTGAATTGAGATTTTATATCCCCTTTAACACTTTTTAGGTACCACCCCCGCACATCAGGGCTTTAAGAAATAGATTGGCTGCATGATGCTGCCACTCAGAGCGAAATTGACCTGCACACAAGTACTGGTAAACTGCTTAGAGGATCTAAGCCTGCCCAGGCAAAGCGGTGAGAGTCGGACTGTCCATGTTTATAAACCTATTGGTTTTATTGGGCGACAGGGCTTGAGATGTAATTTCATCTCAATGTCAGGTAAAAGTCCTACAAAATTGGAAGCAAAGTCTCCAAAATTACCTTAACAGTGTCGAAGGGGACGTTAAACCTAAAATCAAACAAACAAACAAACTTTTAAGGTCATTTCGGAGACCTTGTTTCCAATTTTTAGGGACTTTCACCTGCCACTGTGTTGGAAACACATACAATGCAGTCTTTCGCCAGAAACTGACAACTGCCCTTCTTGAATTAGCGGAAGAGAGAGAATGACCATAGAATAGATTTCATGATCAGTCTCCACGAAAGAATGTTGCCGACCTCGGCAGGAATTGAACCCACAACCTCCTGATCACCAGTCAGACGCGCATCCAACTCAGCATCTGAGGCGGGCTCTTTTGAAAGATTATACTAATCTAAAAAAATGTAATACTGTATTTATCCTAAGTATTCAGACACCTCATCTCCTTTCGATTTGAACAACCACATTTTGTTTGTTTGAACTGAGGTTTAACATCCCCGTCAACATTATTTAGGTCGTTTTGGAGACGTTGCTTCCAACTTTGTCGGACTTTTACCCGGCATTGAGATGAAATGACATCTCAAGCCCTGCCGCCCAATGAAACCAAAAGGCTAGTCTGACTCACACCACTTTGCCTGGGCAGGCTTAGTCCTTCTAAGCAGTTTACCAGTACTCATGTATGGTCAGTTTCAGCTCTGCATGGAAGCACCATGCAGCCCAGTCTTTTTCTCCAAGCCACGATGGGTTGAAGAAGTACAATTTTCTACCCAGTGTTGTGTCTAATATAGCTGGATGCATGACAGACCCTTATTAGATGCCTCATTCTGCAGTTTCTTGTCTGGGTCTACACTTTTTGTTAAGGCCTGTCTGGTAAATACAGTAAGCCATTTACATATTCACTGGCCATTAAGTTACAGTCAGTCTGATCTGAAATGGGAACCCCCAAGTCTTACCAATGAAGCTGCCATCAGCCTAGGCGCCTCTCTGATTTTCTCATAAAAACAGTATAATTGTATATTGGTATTTGCAAGGCTTATAGCAAGTTTTGAGTGACACATAAATGTATAGTGAAAGAAAAGACAGCTAGCAGAGAGCCTAATCAACTGGAAGACAAAGCCATGATTGATGATAAGTCTCAGAATATACAATAAAACATGGACAGTTCAACTGCTTTTACCATGGTGATTGTTCCTCACTACTCTGGTATTGAAGTCTTGGAATAAATGATAGGAGAAGCTACAAAGAGCCCAAGAAAAGATATTTTGTTTGTTTGATTTGAGATTTAATGCCCCCAGTCAACACTGTATAGGTCATTTTGGAGATGTCACTTCCAATTTTGTGGGATTTTTACCCGACATTGAGATGAAATGGCATCTGAAGCCCTGTGGCCCAATGAAACCAATAGGGTTTATAAGTATGGATGACTCACACCGCTTTGCCTGGGAAGGCTTAGATCCTCTAAGCAGTTTACCAGTACTTGTGTGCGGTTGATTTCAGCTCTGCGTGGAAACATCATGCAGCCATGAAATTATTTTTTTTAATTTGTTGTGCGAACAAGATATAAAGTTCTGCAAACAAGATATGTTGTTGTCCGCACAAGATATTAAGTTGTGCGAACAAGATAATATCTTGTGCCACAAGATACTACCGGTATGTTGTCTGCACAAGATCTATGTTAACAAGCTCTTTACTGGTCAAAATGTTAACTGTTCCAGCAAGCATAACATCTAATATACATAAAAGCTGCTCACATTTTTCAACAAAAATATTAGCAGATTTGCTATATTAATTGATCAAAGTTTTAATGATACGTTACTTAATGATGTCATAAGTTTTGAATTGTTTGTTTGATTTGAGGTTTAATGTTCCAGTCCACACTCTATAGGTTATTTTGGAGACGTCATAAGTTTTGAACAACTGGTCCATAGTGTGTGCTATTTTTTTTTTCTGTACCATTTTATAGTATACTGTAAAAGTTTGAATAATTAATTATCATGAATGTATCCATAAATACACAGCTGTCAGATGCAGGAAAGTTTATTTATATCTAATTTTTCAACAACCTTTGTTATACTACTGCTGTAAAAACTGTAAACAAAGTAGACTCTAATCACACTGCTCATACAGGTTTACACTTTATCATTTTACCAGTGAACAACTTCACCAGGTCGGACACTGAATCGGTCCTATTGTTCAAAGGTGGCTCCTAATTACAGTGTTAGTCAAAGTGTCAGAATATTTGGAGTATTTTGGGTATAAAGGACAGCGAAACTGCATTGCTTGAGGGTTTGAAGTAGTTTTATCCAAATGTACATTCGAAATGAAAGGTTATGATCATTAAGGCATAGCCCAGATAAGAGGGGGTATCCACATATTAGTTTTCTTATCTCTGCCCATAAACTTCTGTTGTGGGTACTTATTGGAAGCACCTCGCCAAGCTGCTTCTCATGAGTACCCACAACATATGTTTCCATGCAGAAATAAGAAAAAATATCAGTATTTTTCCGATTAAAAAAGTGCCTTATCATTTAGGTATTTTAGATACAGCTCAATTAGTCGCTTCAATGTTTATCTATTTATCTACCAGTTGAAAAACGATCCAGTGAAATAATTACTAATTTTGTCACTCTGATGTCATTGGTAGGTCAGTGTTGGTTTATTTTTGCTTTAAGACAAGTTCAAAAGTAACCGATATGTCCCTTACATTAAGTCAGGATGTTATTATCAGTAATAGTGCAAACACTGATGTGTGATATTGTTCTTTGACTCAGTTCATTTTCTCAGATAAATGAATTACCTTCTTCACTGTTGTGTCGAAGATTATTGCATTAAGATCGGAATACATGGGAAATTAAGTTGGAGATGAGGATATATGGATTGTACTATAAGAAAGTGAACATCTTTAGTGAAATTTTCTTTACTTTCTCATTGGATTGAAGGTGATCTTTGATATGAGCAAATTTTGTTTTATAAAGGTTTGTTCTTTGTTTGTTCATTTTACATCCCCATCAACTCTCTTTAGGTCATTTTGGAGACATTGCTCTGATTTCATAGGACTTTTACCTGAAATTGGGATGAAATGACATCTCAGGCCCTATTCACCATATTTGCATTAACTGCTGGCTCCCAGCTTGCACATTGTCAATATTGGAAAAACAGGTAACCAGACCCCCCTGACCTTTTAAGGTCAGGGGGGTCTGGTTACCGGTTTTTCCAACGCTGATAACCTCCAGACTAGGAACCAGCAGATAATGCAAATAAGGTGAATATACCTCAAAAAGAAACTGCTAGGGTTTAAGGTGCAGTCCAACTTGCATCACTTTTCCTGATCAAAGCAGTTTGCCATCTGTGCTGAAGCACCATGCAACCCAATCTATTTCTCCAAGCACGCTTTTGTTCAATGCAGATATTTAGTCTATTTGCTTCAAACTTGCTGTGCTGTAAAATATTTTTTTGAGGAAATTAAGATCTGAAACAGACTTTAAGCCACTTTATATTGAAATAGTCCATTCTCATTTTTATCTGTGTCCGACTGAGTTTATTTAGCTAATGGCTGAACATTTTGCAAATAGTAAAGGCCCTGATCAGATGATGCAGAAGGTACTCTCTCATCTGGGCCTGCAGTGCTTGTGGCTAACTTGAGCTTTGTCTATATGGCTGATATATGTCTGATCAGCCTGCCTGCTAACTACATTATTTCGGGTGTGCATCCCACGTATGATTACACAGCTGTGTGCCAAATAGAGGATATCTGATATGGGCTTGGAGAAATAGATTGGGCTGCATGATGCTTCCACACAGAGATGGAACTGACCACACACGAGTACTGGTAAACCACTTAGAAGGACTAAGCCTGCCCAGGCAAAGTGGTGTGAGTCAGACTGTCCAGTGCATATAAGCCTTTTGGTTTGATTGAGCGGCAGGGCTTGAGATGTCATTTCATCTCAATGTCTTGTCAAAGTTCCACAAAATTGGAAGCAACATCTCCAAAATGACTTAAATAGAGTTTACGGGGCCATTAAACCTCAATTCAAACAAACAGTTCAAATTCATGTATTATTAAATTTTATATTAAACAAGTTGAGGAAAAGGGATAAAATGTGAGGCTTCCCCAAGCATTTTATTCCTTTTCCTCAATGAGTTTAATAAATTTGATAATACATGAGCACGAATGCAAGATTCTATTTATCATATATGACAATTAAAACGCATTTTATTCACAATTGTTTTTCAAAAATGTTAATATTCCGCCATAAGTAAACACGACATCATAAAGGACGTTGTACATGTAATGTCAGGGGTGTATCTAATTTGCCTATTTAATCCACAAGTGGATTATCAAATTTATTACATGACATTATTACATTCTCAGACCCGACTTCATATGATAAATGATAAAAAAATTTTTTTTCATATTTCTAGAACTAGCTTTTTTCAGATGACTTCTTTTTTTTTAATTTTGGGCCAATTGTCAGTCGATCCAAAGCTACTAAGCACAGTGTGGATGTCCATGTAATGGTTATTTTTAGAAAATAGCCTCACAATTTTTCTCCCTGTGATGCCAAAATGCTGTATAAAAAGTAAAATCTGGACTGGGCTCATGTCTTTGGTCATTGGCAAACATTGTAGATCCAGTTCAGATACCGATCTGGTCTGATCGCCGTTAACACTATTTGCTTACAGTACAGAAATTTAAGGTCAAAGTCCCCGCCCAGCCTACACTCAGTGACACTGGACCCACCAGTGCTGTCAGTGCTTTGATTCATGTTGCTAGTGGAGTTAGATTGTGGATGCTTGTAAGAACAGCCTCATCGAGGCCTTTCTAACATATACGATGAATCTCTGTCTGGACCACAGATAAGGAAAATAATGATTACCATGTTAACGTATTTACCATATGTTTTTCGGACAGACAGGCCTGAGCAAACAGTGTAGACCCAGATGAGACACCGCAGAATGCAACATCTCATCCCGCTATTCTTGAACATTGGGTAGTAAATTGTACTTGCTCAAATTTTAAAACAAGCATGGTAAGGAGTTAAGGTGTCGGAATATTTAGGGTGAAAATACGGTAACCCCATTATTCTCAGTGGGCCCACTTAAGGGTGTCATTCATTTCTTGGACTTAATTTGTTATTCAGATGACATCAGTGAAGACTAGTGAGTGAGTGTTTGAGTTTTACGTCCTACCAACAACTACGGTCATACGGAGACAGGACCTCGGTTTAAAGACTCATCTGAAAGTCTGGAGAAGCCCGGGATCGATCCTGCGACCCCTGGTTTACAAGGGGAGTAGCATAACCACGGAGGCTTCTAGTGAAGACTAGTATCAGACTAGTTCAGTTGGGGCACATGTCAAAAGACATGTTATTGTTAGTCATTGCTATATTTATTGAGGACATAGATGATCTTACATGAGTGTTCATGTATTATTCAATTTATTAAATAAGTTGAGAAAAAGGGATAAAATGCGAGGCTTTGCCGAGTATTTTATCCCGTTTCCACAACAAAATTAATAAATTGAGTAATACATGAGCCAGAATGCAAGATTCTATTTATCATAGGACGTTTTAAACGCATTTAATTTACGATTTTTGAAAAAAAAGGCACTATTCCTTCACTAATAATGGGGACATCATTAAGGCCCTGACATACATGTAACGTTACGGGGCATATCTAACTACTTTGCCTATTTAATCCACTATTTTACCGAATTTAATGCATGGCATAATTACATTCTCAGACGCGACTTCATTCAATAAATAACATTAGTACATAAACTATCCATTATCCTGCTGTGAGACGCCAAGTTCTGCAACGGAAGGTCAGGTGGTTTTTCTCTGGGTACTCCGGTTTTCGCCCACCTTTGATTAACGATCAGCTCAATATGAGTGAAATAATCTTGAAAGAGCAGAAAAAGCCAAAAAACAAACATTATCCTGCTGAACATGATAACCCTACCTTTGAAAACAGTGTAGGTCCTGATCAGATGGCTTCTGAACATGCTGAAAAAGCAGTGTGCGTTGGAACGTCCATGCTTATAAACCCTATTGGTTTCATTGTGCGACAGGTCTTGAGATGTCATTCCATCTCCGTGTCTGGTAAAACTCTCACAAAATCGTCTCCAAAATGACCTTTACCGCAGTGTTGACGGGGACGTTTAACCTCAACTCAAACAAACAAAACAGTCAACCCTCTTTACACCAACATTAGATATAACGAAACTTGTTATAATGACAGTTTCAATGGAACGAATCCTAAGCTCAATATCAGACAGATTTATGGTGATATTCAGGGATGTTGTGTTTATTTGATACTCCAAGAAACAAATGTTGTGGACATTTGTTAGAATCGCCTTGCTGAGGCCATTCTAACAAATGTCCACAACATTTGTTTCTTGGTAGTGCGTGTGGCATATATGAAAAGGGGAAAAGTCCTTTATTGCCTATTATGCTGCTACTCCTTATTGGGATTCTTTAACCCTTTTTGTACCAAATGGAATCTTCCTCCTTATATATAGCAGGCGTCCATTTAAAAATTTAGGGGTATCAGGTTGTGTTTTCGCCAAAAACTTTTTGGAAAATGGCTTAAATTTTTGCAAACGGTGTAGGCCCTGATCAGACGCCGCATTCTGCGGTGTCTGATCTGGGCCTGCACTGTTTGTCACAGTACCCGTTTAGGGGTTTCCAGTCTGAAATGGGTTAAAGCGACAAATTCACTATAGTGGCAAATTATTAGGGAACAAATACTGTCATTATAGTGAGTGTCCATTGTACATAACTTAACCTTCTCTTGCTGAATATTCAGTTTAACCACACCCATTTCTGACTTTGAACCAATCAGATTACTTGATTTAATTTATTCTTACAAATCCATCAACTTAGTGTCAAACAGTGTAGATCCTGATCAGATGGCTTCTGATCTGGATCTACACTGTTTTGAAAAAGATAGGGGCCGTTGTGAACAGTATGATAAGAGTTAAACATTTCCTCTTCTAAGTTCTAAGACATTGCTGAAAAGTAAAGCATACAAAGTCATGTAAAAAACCTGTTTTTCTATATATAAAGAAGGGTTTGCAGAAGTACTGGTAACAATGATTTGCTGGCTTCTGTCCATGTCTGATGATCAGGAGAGATGCAAATTCTACACCTGCTACTTTATGGCTCATTAAATCTTTTCTTTGGTCGTTCTCTCAAAGAGGGTATATTGTCAGTTTCTAGTGAAAGAATGTGCAGTGTGCTGGTTAACTGCTTATGTATAAGTCTGCTCAGGAACTGATAGGCCCAATATGACCTAAATAGTTTTGATTGGTCCATTAAACTCCAAACAATGATAGTCACAAATCCAAAACAAATGTCTAAAAAATTTAGGGTTATTAATTCATTTTGGTGGCATTGAATATTGTAAAACAGAGAACATCATTCAAACTGGTTTTCTTCTCTAAAGTGTAGGGTCTTGCCTGATATATGTGCCATAGGGTGACTAATTAACAGATGGGCAAGCTAACATAGACATTGATCCAGATTGATTTTGCCATCATATTGATATATGCATGAGAGTAAGTGTCTGATCTTTCCACATTTGTGAAACAATAAACCCTTAACCTTCAGCGTGCTGTGGGCGACTAAAGTCGCCCAAGGGGGGGGGGGTCCAGATTGGGTAACTTATCACGCTCATAAGAAAGCAAGTGCACGCCATCTGATGAGGTTGTCTGATGCAGGAGAGATCATTCTTTCTTACAAGGGCACAGGTTTTACCAACATTACGGGCTGTTGGATTATACACCCGGAAATGACGTTAAAAATCGACGACTTTTCAAGTACCAGTTTTCAACAGGTCCCCCTTACCTGTTTTATCACAATTTTGTGCATACTAGACAACTGCTGGTGATAAATATGTAGCCATAATATAGGTAGCTGTAACACAAGCTATTGTTTTTATCCTTCAAAGCACACACTGAGCGCTATTGTCTTGTTGTGCTTTTTTTTTAAGTGTCTGAAACGGTTCCCGGTCAGATCAGGTGACCGCCTTATTTTGAAGTCACGTGACCAATAATACTTCTGGTAGAAATGGCGGAAGATGTCTGGCCTATAATATATGAGCAGACTCAGTTCAGGTTTAAGGAAATTATGGCTGCTGAAATAAGGATACCCACTCCAAATTGAACTCAGCATGCTAAAGGTTAATAAGATGCCATGAAAAACTGCATTTGAAAATGCTGTCTCAGTTGTTGCACTTGACCCCAGCCCATCGGGGCTTGAAGAAATATATGGGCTGCATGATGCTTCCACGCAGAGCTGAAACCAACCCGCACACGACTACTGGTAAACAGCTTAGAGGATCTAAGCCTGCCCAAGCAAATATCCAGTTTGTACTGAATGGAAAAATGAATTATTTCCCCTTATTTACAGCAGTAGTCCATTTTGAAATTTAAGGCTGTTGGGTTCTTGTTTTTAGACATTTAGAAAACATGGTTGGATTTTTCTGTCAACAGTGAAGGCCCTGATTAGACACCACCTTGTGTGGTGTCTTTTCTAGGCCGGCAGTGTTAGCCAATGACCCAGTTTTGGGTTTCCCATATAAAATGGGTTAGAAGACAACTAATTGTTTTTTGGTTGTTTTTTTTTCCTTCAGAAAAACAAATACACAGTTGTTTTCTTGTCAAAAACAATTGTCAGGTTTTGTAAAAGCCAAAGAAGAATGGAAATCGTTCATTTCTTCAGAATATTAATATGTCAGTGTTATGCACCAGTCATTTGTAACCACTGCCCCCCCCCCCACACCTACGGGGATAGGCAGGGGATAGTGGGGCTAATGTGTGGGGTAGTTACCCTCTGTGTTCCCCTGCAGTGCCGGGTTTATGGGGGGGTTTCGATATTATGCAAATATACCCCCAGTGGAATGAACTTTTATAAACAGCGGGGCTGTGACCTTCTGGAGGTCCCCCGCAGTGCAGGGCTTCTAGCAGGGCTGTGAAAAGTCGTTGTCCCATATAAAATGGGTTAGAAGACAACTAATTGTTTTTTGGTTGTTTTTTTTTTCTTCAGAAAAACAAATACACAGTTGTTTTCTTGTCAAAAACAATTGTCAGGTTTTGTAAAAGCCAAAGAAGAATGGAAATCGTTCATTTCTTCAGAATATTAATATGTTAGTGTTATTCTGGAGGTCCCCCGCAGTGCAGGGCTTCTAGCAGGGCTGTGAAAAGTCGTTGTCCCATATAAAATGGGTTAGAAGACAACTAATTGTTTTTTGGTTGTTTTTTTTTTCTTCAGAAAAACAAATACACAGTTGTTTTCTTGTCAAAAACAATTGTCAGGTTTTGTAAAAGCCAAAGAAGAATGGAAATCGTTCATTTCTTCAGAATATTAATATGTCAGTGTTATGCACCAGTCATTTGTAACCACTGCCCCCCCCCCCCCCCCCACCTACGGGGATAGGCAGGGGATAGCGGGGCTAATGTGTGGGGTAGTTACCCTCTGTGTTCCCCTGCAGTGCCGGGTTTATGGGGGGGTTTCGATATTATGCAAATATACCCCCAGTGGAATGAACTTTTATAAACAGCGGGGCTGTGACCTTCTGGAGGTCCCCCGCAGTGCAGGGCTTCTAGCAGGGCTGTGAAAAGTCGTTGTCCCCGCTATCCCCGTAGGTGGGGGACAGTGGTTACAAATGACTGGTGCATAACATGTCCCTGTAAACCCCCAGGGGAATCCTGGGTTATATTTTTTTTTTCCTTATTGCTCGAAAACATGGATTATGGGTACTTGTTAGAACACGCCTCACTGTGGCATTTCTAAAGGCACCAGTACAGTCTATGTTTGAAGCAGAAGTAAGAAAAATATTATGGTTCATTAGGATAACACACCCGTGTGGCATAGTGTGGTTTTTCATTTCTCCAAAATGGCTACTTTTCCAATGAAAATTTGTGGTATTTCTCTTATTTATACTGCGAACATAGGTTGTGGGTGCTCGCTAGAACCACCTCATTCAGGCGGTCTAAAGAGTACCACAACCTGTCTCTTGGAGCAGAAATAAGCAAAATAATGAAACCCCTGTACTCCCATTTTCTCTATATAAAATGGGGTTTAGAGGGGTATACCTTTCATCCGAACAATATAAGTTTTGGAGATATGAAAGAATACACTGTGTCACACTTATGCATTCTTCATAATTGGAGTGTTTGTTTATTTATTATCCATTACATAAACACGCCTGTATAATTTTGACCCCCTTGAACCCCACTTTTATTAGTAAAACTGGAGTTTACAAGGGTAAACCTTATTTTTCTTATTTCTGCTCTAAAATGTAGATAGTGAGTACTAACGAGTCCCAACAATCTATATTTTGAGTAGAAATTGGAAACGTCTCCAAAATGACCTATATAGTGTTGACAGGGACGTTAAACACCAAATCAAACAAAAACAAAGTAGAAATGAGAAAAATATCACAATTTTTCATCTTAAAATTTTCTTTTTTTTCCTTAGTAAAATTTACAATGCATTTGTATAGGCGTGTATTCATAATGAATTTTGTTATTTGTTTTCCATTCATGGATAAATAGCTCGCAATCAATTCACAAATTAGACATACACTGACAAAATCAGTCTGGATCAAGGTTTGCTTGCCAACTGTAAATTGACCTGCGGTCATCCAACGGCACAAATGATCCAGACAAGATTGTACACATTTGGCAGTTTTTCCTAAGAGTAGAAAACAAGTTAAAGGACCAGAGCATTGCATTTTACACCCCTTTATAGAAAGTGCTTATTATGTTATGCCCCTTGGTGTCTGTCGTTCGTCTTTCCTTTAGTCCGTTCTAAAGAAATGATGGTTATACAGTAGAACTTCGATCGCTCGAACACCGATGGCTCGTTTACCATGGCTTAGTCGAACCCGTTCCTGAGCCCCTAGGGAAATCCTCTACATAGGAAATAGTGGAAGATAGTTTAGGAGATTTTCGTCCTTTAACTTGCAAATGTATGCTGTGTGTACTCATTAGAATCGCCTCGATGAGGTGATTCTAATGAGTACACACAGCATACATTTTCATTATAGAACATCGAAACAATATCAGAAAGTATATCGTATACCTCCTGGCAGTAATCCTCAGTGGCTCGAACTACCGCTGTCTCGAACAGATTTTCGAGGTCCCAAAGGTGTTCGAGCCATTGAAGTTCCACTGTATATGACTTTTTCTTTTTATGTGACCATCACTCAACCCATTGCATGCGGGGAAACCCGTAAAAGGGTACCTTGGCAAAAGGTGCAGGCCCAGATCAGATGGCCTCTGATCAAGGCTTGCACTGTTTGCTAACAGAATTTTCTGTCAAAAATATCAATGAAAACGAAACAATAGGCCACAAACTCCTTAAATGTCAAATGGACTTGTCCAATAAGAGCAATGGAAGAGTCCACTAGTATACAGTGGGTTAAAAAGCTCTTTATTGTTTATGTAGAAACACGTTATTTGACTACTTCACAAATGGAGTAATTAACGGCTTGATGCTTATGACCCACAAAGAGGGTTGGCGCGTCGTTAACACGAAATCATCATCATCATCATCATCACAAATGGAGTAAGAGTCACATAAATCTAATGGTTATGTTTGTTCATCATACTGATATGTTTGTCAGTAATTTATGTGATGCTTGTCTAAAACTTATGTAAGAGACTCCACGGGCCTCCGTGGCCTAATGGATAAGAGCGCTGACTCTTAGTCATTAGGTCTCTCACCGCCGTGGGTTCGAGCCTCGCTCGAGTCACGTGTGAGACGCCAAGTTCTGCAACGGAAGTTCAGGTGGTTTTTCTCCGGGTACTCCGGTTTTCGCCCACCTATGATTAACGATCGGCTCGATATGAGTGAAATAATCTTGAAAGGGCCGTAAAACCCAAACCAAAAAAAAAAAAAAAATGTAAGAGACTCCTCCTGTCCATGCGTTTGTGCAACTGTGATCCATTCAATAATTTAAGTGACCATTGATTTATATAATAGTGTCAATTGTTACCACCAATTTTGTTTCAGCTGCAACATCCTTGAAAAAAAAAAGATTTCCAAATTGTCAGGCTTTGATGGCAAGAATGTACTTAAATTGTCACAAAGCACTGAAGACAAGTCAATCATGTTTGACAGTCAAAGTGTGCCAACTTTGCATCTGTGCCCTAAAAATGATGTGAATTTCAACATGACACAGGAATTTTGGTGCTGTTCACTGACAAGTGGGTGTGCTCTTGATCTTCACCTGTGGTCACAAAACTGTTCAAACTCCTTTCAATGAATCTCTTTGTATCAAGTTAGTTTGACAAGCAAAATAGAAGTTAAGGCAATGATCAGGAATCGATACATTTAACCCACAGCTCCCATCAGAGACACCAAAGGGAAAGAAACACAAACATGAAATAACTAGACCTTAATGGAAGCATCAATAGCGGAAAGCCTAAAGGACACTCACTTTCCCACAAAATGGCCAGTTGGCGAGCCAAAACAAAACATTATAAGGGATACACACACCCAAAGACAAACCATATCTAAGATAAACCGCAACAGAAGAACCCCCTTGGAATGGTCGGTGAAACGAATTCCACCTTGGGGGCTTAAATTGATTTTACATGGCAGCAATCCTCTCCCTTACTTCCATGGAGATTTAGACAAATAATTCATTCAGTCCGCATGAAAGTCTCCTATCTCATCAGTGCAACATCTCCGAGAATTCACAAAAATCAAACAACTACAGAGATGAAACAAAACTGGATCAAGAAATATACATTGATTGGTCTCATTGTGGCAAGCACTTTTCCCTTTTAGGTTTGATTGAAATTTGAGATGTATTCTGGTTAGACAGTGCAGCAGTGCCAGGAATAGAACTTAATGGGTATTGCTGAAAATTCCTGTTTTTGACTTTATCATCAGTACAAGTCCTCCCTTTGACTCTGTTAGCTCAGGTGAGCCATATAGGACCATCTCCCTTTTTTTTTTTTTTTTGGTTTTACGGCCCTTTCAAGATTATTTCACTCATATCGAGCCGATCGTTAATCAGAGGTGGGCGAAAACCGGAGTACCCGGAGAAAAACCACCTGACCTTCCGTTGCAGAACTTGGCGTCTCACACGTGGCCCGAGCGAGGCTCGAACCTACGGCGGTGAGAGACCTAATGACTAAGAGTCAGCGCTCTTATCCACTAGGCCACGGAGGCCCGTGACCATCTCCCTTATGTGTTGTGTTGACTAATCTGACCTGATCACTGAGGTTGTGAATATTTCAGTTGTTGTAATCTTGTTCAGCTTAAAATCATAAATAGATTTTTTTTCAGACCATTTGATGCATATCAAGAGAAAATGAAAATTTTACACATTAAAAATTAGCCCATAAAAGCCCATCATCCCATAATTGAGACATTGTCAAACAGTGTAGATTCAGATCACATGCTTAACATACAGAAAATTTTGTGAAACTTCCAGTGAATGAAATCAAACAAAAAATCTTTCAATTGATGGACCAGTCCCAAGCTATTTGAGGTTTAACATCCCCTTCAACACTATTTAGGTCATTTTGGAAACGTTTCCATTTTTGTGAGACTTTTACCCATCACTGAGATGAAATGGCATCTCAATCCCTGCTGCCCAATGAAACCAATAGGGTTTATTTGCATGGACAGGCCAACTTGCACCTCTTTGCCTGGGCAGTCCTAAGCGTTTTACCAGTACTCGTGTGTGGTCTGTTTCAGCTCTGCTTGGAAGCATCATGTTGCCCAATCTATTTCTCCAAGTCTCGATGGACGGGGGCCACCCAAGTTATCAGATATCTTGTGTCAGATATGGGAAAAGCAAACATGCATGATCCTACTGTTGGAGACAACCCCTGGTATTGCAAACAGTGTAGATCCAGATCAGGATCTACACTGTTTGACAGTCAGTTTGTGAATGTGTAGGAATTAATTACATCAAGTGGTCTGTTTGGTTCAAAGTCAGAAATGGGTGTGGCTACACTGAATATTCAGCAGGGTAAGGGTTAACCCTTGTCCTGCTGAGCCCTGATATGCCTTATTTTCCAAACAATGAAGATCCAGATCAGATGGCTTCTGACAAAGCAATCTGATCAGGATCTACAATGAAGATCCATATCAGATGGCTTCTGACAAAGCCATCTGATCAGGATCTACATTGTTTGCCTTCAGATTGTGAATTTGTTGCAATAATGTGCATCAAGTAATCTGATTGGTTGATAATCGGTAGTGGGTGTGGCATATATGAATATTCAACAGGACAAGGGTTAAGTGGCTGGCTTTTGTGAGCAGTGAAGATTCTGGTAAGACTGGATGTATAGTCAAACATAATACAATAACACATCCATGTGACAAGACCTCTAAAACAGTGTTTTTCTGTTGAAAATTTGTGATATTTTTCTTTTTTACTTTCCAAACATAGGTTCTGGGTTCCCGTTAGAACCCCCTCATTGAGGTGATTCTAATGAGTACCCACAATCTATGTGTTGGAGCACACCATAAACTGGCCCCCGCCCATAGGGGCTTGAAGAAATATATGGGCTGCATGATGCTTCAACGCAGAGCTGAATCCGGCCTGCACACTAGTACTGGTAAACCGCTTAGAGGATCTAAGCCTGTCCAGGAACCGCGGTGCGAGGCGGACTGTCCATGCTAATAAACCCTATTGGTTTCATTTGGCGACAGGGCTTGAGATGTCATTTCATCTCAAGGTCGGGTAAAAATCCAACAAAATTGGAAGCAACGTCTCCAAAATGACCTTTACAGTGTTGACGGGGATGTTAAACCTCAAATCAACCAACCAACACACCATAAACCCCAGTTTTCTCTATATAAATTTGGGTAAAGAAGGGTGTTCGTTTGTTTCATGAACTTTTTATTGTGATATAGTCATATTTAGTTGATGCCTCAAATACCCTTTTGTAATGAAGTGGCTTATAAAAATGTTGGGGATTAATTTTGACTAAATTTTACGCTACTAAAAACCTAACTAGAGGTCTCAAAGACATGAATGCATAAAAAGGGTCAGTCAGTGATCATGTACATACATGTACTCCGTAACAAGTAAAAAAAAGCGTCTTCAGACATGTTTATCATAAACATTTGGACACCTTGATGGGCTTGCTGTAATTCTCCTAAAATGGTAACAAACTTATTTCACGATCCAGCAAGGAGTACAAACAGTGCAGGCGGAATGGCAAACAATGTAGACCCTGATAGACTGCTCCTTCTTGGGCCTGTCAGTTCCAATACTTAGGATCATTACTTTATTAACATCATGTTAACCCTTTTTGTTCCAAATGGAATATTCCTCCTTATATATAGCAGGAGTTCATTTTTAAATTTAGGGGTGTCAGGTTGTGTTTTCATTAAAATTTATTTGGAAATTGACTGAACTTTTAGCAAACAGTGGAGGCCCTGATCAGATGCCGTGTTCTGCGGCGTCTGATCTGGGCCTGTACTGTTTGCCAACTACCCGTTTTGGGGTTACAGGTGTCCCAGTTTATCTTGACCCCTGGGTAGCTTTACCCCCGGGGGTAAAGCTACTCAGGGGTAGCTTTACCCCCGGGGGTAAGGATATCCTAGGATATCTTTACCCCCACCCTGGATATCTTCACCCCCGGGGGTAAAGCTAAACTGGCCAGGATATCTTTACCCCCGGGGGTAAAGCTAAACTGGCCAGGATATCTTTACCCCCACCCCAACTTTTGGGTATAAACTATTTTCTTAATGCCCAATTTCTTCTTATATGTAAGAGAAGCCAGATAGTGGACTCGATGTTTCACTTTAACATTTTTCGTTTGAATCGTGACTCAAAACTATTCAAACTACCCTTAGTAAGGAATATGACCATATTATAGAGGCGAATGATTATTTAATAACTTCTTTTTGTATATTTTCTTATTCAAAATGTCCCTTATGACAATCTTTCATAATCTTGCATTATCCCTGTCAGTTGTGAAATGGGTGATGGGGGTGAGTGGAAAGGTGGGGGTAAAGATATCCCGGCTGGGATATCTTTACCCCCGGGGGTAAAGCTAAACTGGCCAGGATAGCTTTACCCCCAACCCAACTTTTGGGTATAAACTATTTTCTAAATGCCCAATTTCTTCTTATATGTAAAAGTGAGTGAGTGATTTAGTTTTACGTCCCACCAACAGCTAAGGTCATACGGAGACGGGACCTTGGTTTCAAGACTCATCTGAAAGTCTGATTATATGTTAAAGAAGGAAGATAGTGGACTCGATGTTTCACTTTAACATTTTTCGTTTCAATCGTGACTCGGACTATTAGAACTACCCTTAGTAAGAAATTTGACCATATTATAGAGGCGAATGATTATTTAAGAACTTCTTTTTGTACATTTTCTTATTCAAGATGTCCCTTATGACAATCTTTCTTAATCTTGCATTATCCCTGTCAGTTGTGAAATGGGTGTCGGGGGTAAGTGGAAAGGCGGGGGTAAAGATATCCCGGCTGGGATATCTTTACCCCCGGGGGTAAAGCTAAACTGGCCAGGATATCTTTACCCCCACCCCAACTTTTGGGTATAAACTATTTTCTAAATGCCTAATTTCTTCTTATATGTAAGAGAAGCCAGATAGTGGACTCGATGTTTCACTTTAACATTTTCCGTTTCAATCGTGACTCAGACTATTCAAACTACCCTTAGTAAGAAATATAACCATATTATAGAGGCGAATGATTATTTAATAACTTCTTTTTGTGTATTTTCTTATTCAAAATGTCCCTTATGACAATCATTCATAATCTTGCATTATCCCTGTCAGTTGTGAAATGGGTGGTGGGGGTGAGTGGAAAGGCGGGGGTAAAGATATCCCGGCTGGGATATCTTTACCCCCGGGGGTAAAGCTAAACTGGCCAGGATATCTTTACCCCAACCCCAACTTTTGGGTATAAACTATTTTCTTAATGCCCAATTTCTTCTTATATGTGAGAGAAGCAAGATAGTGGACTCGATGTTTCACTTTAACATTTTTCGTTTCAATCATGATTCAGACTAATAAAACTACCTTTAGAAAGAAATATGACCACATTATAGAGGCAAATGATTATTTAATATCTTCTTTTTGTATAGTTTCTTATTCAAAATGTCCCTTTTGACAATCTTTCATAATCTTGAATTATCCCTGTCAGTGGTGGTGGTGAGTGCAAAGGCGGGGGTAAAGATGTCCCGGCTGGGATATCTTTACCCCCGGGGGTAAAGCTAAACTGGCCAGGATATCTTTACCCCCCCCCCCCCACCCCCACCCCAACTTTTGGGTATAACCTATTTTCTAAATGCCAAATTTCTTCAACCAGACATTCCCTTACTTTTGAAAAGGATTCCTGGTTTATATAGGGAGCAAGATTCCATTGGTACAAAATGGGTTAAACTGCTTAGAATTTTATGGTGATATTTGGCTAACTTATAGATATCAACAATATCCTATGTTGGGGTGGGGGTACAGATATCCTGGCCAGTTTAGCTTTACCCCCGGGGGTAAAGATATCCCAGCCAGGATATCTTTACCCCCGCCTTTCCACTCACCACCACCACCCATTTCACAACTGACGGGGATAATGCAAGATTATGAAAGATTGTCATAAGGGACATTTTGAATAAGAAAATATACAAAAAGAAGTTATTAAATAATAATTTGCCTCTATAATATGGTCATATTTCTTTCTAAGGGTAGTTCTGTAAGTCCGAGTCACAACTGAAATGAAAAATATTCAATTGAAACATCGAGTCCACTATCTTGCTTCTTTTACATATAAGAAGAAATTGGGCATTTAGAAAATACTTTATACCCAAAAGTTGGGGTGGGGGTAAAGATATCCTGGCCAGGTTAGCTTTACCCCCGGGGGTAAAGATATCCCAGCCGGGATATCTTTACCCCCGCCTTTCCACTCACCACCACCACCCATTTCACGACGGACGGGGATTATGCAAGATTATGAAAGATTGTCATAAGCAACATTTTGAATAAGAAAATATACAAAAAAGAAGGTATTAAATAATCATTTGCCTCCATAATATGGTCATATTTTTTACTAAGGGTAGTCCTATTAGTCCGAGTCATGATTGAAACGAAAAAATGTTAAAGTGAAACATTGAGTCCACTATCTTGCTTCTCTTACATATAAGAAAAAATTGGGCATTAAGAAAATAGTTTATACCCAAAAGTTGGGGTGGGGGTAAAGATATCCTAGCCAGTTTAGCTTTACCCCCGGGGGTAAAGATATCCCGGCCAGGATATCTTTACCCCCGGGGGTGAAGATATCCAGGGTGGGGGTAAAGATATCCCGGGATATCTTTACCCCCGGGGGTAAAGCTACCCAGGGGGTAAAGATAAACTGTTACACCGGTACAAAATGGGTTAACAGGTCTGTGTAATGTTCATTCCTGTAAACCCCACTTTATATGGAGAAAAGTGGGGATTACTGGGGTGCATTTATTTTGCTTAACCCATTGTATACTGGAGGACTCTAAAAATAGAATAAACTTGTGATGCAAACTACTCCCACATTTCCATACAATTGAATTCGATTTTGCATATGCTTTCTTAAGGTCTTTGTAAAAATGACAAAAATTTTATATGGGCCAGGTCAAGATCACTGTTGCTAAAAATAGAATAATCTTGTGAAGCAATTAACCTCTGCATTTCTTCACTGAGTGAGTGCAAATTCTGCTATGCATTCATAATGAGATACATATGTGCCTGACATAAGTTTTATATGGGTCATGTCAAGGTCACTATTGCTAAAAATAAAATAATTAGGGCTCATGTCAAGGTCAAGGTCACTGTTGCTAAATATAGAATAATCTTGTGATGCAAAATACCACATTTCTTCACCCATTCAGTTCAAATTTTGCATATGCATTCATGAGATGTAGATTTGCATGACAAAAATATCATACCCGTCAGGTCAAGGTCAGGTCACTGTTGCTAAAAATAGAATAATCTTGTGATGCCAACTACTCTCACAATTCTTTACCAATTCAGTTCAAGAATGATTGCATTATGCTTTCTTAATGAGGTCTATATGTGTGTGACAAATTTCATGTGGGTTATGTCAAGGTCAAAGTCGCTGTTTCTAGTTTGTTTCGAATTTTGTTCAGATAATAACTTGAAAACTGCTTTAGGTATCCAAATTCAGTAAAATTGGCTAAAGTTGGGGTATAGCAGTATGACCCTCTGAAAATTCTAGTTCAGATTACAGCCATGGAGCCAACAATGGCCCCGACATTGCCTACATATAGGCCCAGGTCTTTTAGCTCACCTGTTAGGAAGTGACAAGGTGAGCTTTTGTGATCAATTGTGTCGCTCATCTGTAGTCAGTGCTTGTGTGTGTGTGTCCAGCCATCTGTAAACAATTTCTTTAATGACATCTCCTAAGCCACTGATCAGATTTTGACCAAACTTCACAGGAATGATCCTTAGTGGCTCCTCTTTCAGAGTTGCTCAAATGGTTCCAGTCCATTGCATATCTAGGTCATAGGAGCTAAAAATAGATTTTTTAAATGAAAACTTAAAAAATATTCTCTGAAACCGCAAGGCCCAGGTCTTTGATATTTGGTATGAAGCTTCATCTAGTGGATCTATATCAAGAGTTTTCAAATAATAGCCTTGGGGCCAAAAATGGCCCTGTCCAACCAGGGCCCACATATTTTAAATAGGCTTATAAAGGGAAAACATTAAAAATTTTCTTGTCTGAAACAAGAAGGCCCATGTCGTTGATACACCTGTGGACACAAAAGCGTTCAAACATTGATCAGGCCTGGGGTCGAATACTTTCTAAAGTATTCGAATACAAATACAAATACTTTGCATTTCACGAATACAGAATACAAATAAAAATACATTTTTTATGAATGTATTCGAATGAAAATACAAATACTTTGCAAATGTATTCGAATACTTTTAGAATACTTTTGAATACATTTCCATCAAAATGGAAATATATTTATATAGTAAATGGAGTACTTATACAAAACAAAAACACCTGGTGACTGTAGTAATGTTTGGGACATAGACAGATACACATCTCTTTGTTTTCTCTGGAACAATTTAAGACACAATCAATGAAGGTGTGCAGGATCTTGCATGAAACAAGCCATTTGTAGAGTCTGGGGCATTTATCAATCAAAAGCTAATGATTGATGAATTATGTCACATAAACACCTATATAATTCTGACCCCCTTGAACCCCACTTTTATACAGTAAAACTGGGGAGTAAAACTGGGGTTTACTGTAAACCCATTTTTTCTTATTTCAGCTCTAAAATACAGATTGTGGGTACTCATTAGAACTGCCTCATTATGATTGCTTGATTACTGTTATGACTTTTAACTCATTTTCTTTGTATAATCTCTTGCCATGACTAAAGATCTACTTTCATTTGTAATGTTCTTATTAATTGTTAGATTTTAGTCATATTGATGATTTTACTGCTCTTTTCATCATTTTGTCACAGTGACCTGTTGTACTCTACATTAGGACCAATGTACGTATGATATTCCAAATTTGATTTGTAATCTGCAGTTTTTAAAACGATACATGTACATACAAATTGATTTTCAAAAATCAGTAATTGTGCATGTGGAGGAGTGGGGGAATTTTGTCCACCTTTATAAAACAGCAGTGGGTATTATGTCCACCTAAACACATGGTGGGGGAGATTTTGTCCACCTTTACAAAAAGAGGAGATTTTATTCGGGTGTGTGTTTGGGGGGGGGGGGCAGATTTTGTCCGTAATTCCATTGAGGTGGTTATAACGAGTACCCACACTCATTTTGAGCAGAAATAAGAACATTTTTTACATTTTTTCAGGTTTTGAGCAGAAATAAGAAAAAAATCACAAGTTTTCATCTTAATTTTTTTTTTTTTTTTTTTTTTTGGCAATAAAATTTAAGCACATAATAAAATAGTCCATTTGCCCATTGCCTTCTTTTTCTACTTTGGGGATTTCAGTTTTCAGATTACCTTCACTTTCATTTTACTTCCTAGACATTTTTTTTTTTTTTTTGGTGTATGAATTTTAAAATGTTATCAACAGGGATACTGTTCTTATAAAACAAAGCTCATCAATTTACCAGTATTTTGAATTGCATACATGGTAATTTGTAGGTTTTGCTTTGGCATGGCTCAGTTGTAAAAACACTATGTCTTGCCCCTATCTTTATGTCCTGAGGCAATCTATTGGAAGATGACATACAAGTAACTGCACAGATCAACACATCAATGCCTACAGTCCCTTAAAAAGGGACCTTGGCAGTGTAGATAAAGATCATTTGCCACAGAATAATAGCGTCTGATCAAAGTGTACAGTACTTTCTAAAGTTCATAAAATTTTGCAAAAATAATAAAAGTAAGCAAACACCTCTTAAATTGAAATGGACCTGTCTAATAAAACAAATTGAAGAGTTCATTGGACATGAATGGGTAGCAGAAATTATTTTATGCCATCATCAAAAATCAGCTCAAAACATCATATATTGACAAATGTAAGAACAGACTAGAAATAGCCATGTGCCACAGTGGTGGGCCATGATTGTGGGTTATTTGTGATTGAAGCAAGTGTCTCTGAACAAAAAGAAATATCTAATTAAGAACTGATGTTAATTTCTTCTGTTTTTCACACCTCTCAGTCAACAAATTATAATGTCAGTCACTTTTAAAGTAATATATTCATAATAATGAAATGTTTGTCATCTTAAAAGCTTTTATTTGCAATCATATGAATTAATATTCTTGGATCTCTGTTATGTATTTATTGTATTGAACCATCAAATAGTAATTTCAGAAGTCCCTACATGAGCAGTCAAGGACTTTAGTCACATCAATTAAAACATTTATGTATTGTTTCATAATTTTATTTTTTTCCTGTAAAGAGCAAAAGTATTCATAATGTATTCGTAAAACTATTCATGAATACATGACTTTTGAGATGTATTCGAATACAAATACTTTTATTCTAAAAAAACCCATGAATACAGAATACTTCACGAATACTCAGAAATGTATTCGAATAGTATTCGAATAAGAATACAGAATACAATTACCCCAGGTCTGACATTGATGAGCTTCATTTCATTCTGACTTGAAACATCATTCAATATATCCTAACATCCTATCAACAGAAATAAATTCAAAACACAAGGTGGTGTACATTTCATTGCTGACTCCTGCACTGTCCAATCAAAATACATCTCAAATGTCACTCACAAAGTGTTTTCCAAAATGAGACCAATCAATTGCTTGATCTAGTTTTAGAATTCTTTGATGAATGACATTTGCTTGTCAAACTACCGTAATTCCCTGTGTATACCACGCACTCATCTATAACACGCACCTCAATTCTGAGTCCAAGATATGTGAAAAAAAAATATTCCAGTCTAAAACACGCACATGCTTTTCCCCAGTATCACAGAATGCTTTTCTCAGACGCCATTTTGATTGAAAATGAAAGTACACGAATTTTGATTTGCTACTATCAAAATAGCCTGACTGGTTATAGGTATATTTCCTAGTAGTTATAGAATAGAATAGTGGTTAGTTTCTCTCTTGCAGCATAGGCAGTTCTCCGTTTACCCATAACGGTGGTGTGTGACAAGGTGACATTTTAAGGGTGCGGTTATTCATTTGTTATGAAAGATGACAATGCGTTTTCCCAGTTTTCTTTCACAAGGAAAGATAGAAACAGGTTTCTTTCCAAAGGTAAAATTGTGACAACATGACTCCAAGGCAGGTGCTCCATAGCGTTATTGACAGAAATTTCTACAGGTAGATTGAGTATTTTGACACCTCTGGTTATTCACACGTTCTCTATGCTAATCCCATAATTAACACCTTCTCAGCGTGAGTCAAACATCTCACTCAATTAAAGAAGCCCATTTTGCATTTACTGTTAATAAAACGGTGATTCATGCCTGACTTCAAGGAACCCGATTTCCTGTGCAATTTGAAACTTTGTTGACATGCATTAACTATCATAATTAATCAGAGTTCCCACTCACGCAAAATCTTACGTGAATCACGCAAAGAAAATAAAAATCACGTACGATTTTTTTCCGTCGGGCGAGATTCCGCGCGTCCGAAATTGACTGGGGCGAACCGGCCGATTTTTTTTCGAGTGTCCGAAATTGACGGGGGCGAATCGGCCGATTCGCAGAAATAGATTTGGGACAAGCCGCAGACTTGAATCCGTCGCATAGTAGAGCTTCCGCGCATCCGAAATTTACTGGGGCGAACCGGCCGATTTTTTTCGAGCGTCCGAAATTGACGGGGGCGAATCGAGCGATTCGCTGAAATAGATCTTTGACAACCCGCAGACTTGAATCCGGCGCATAGAACTTCCGCGCATCCGAAATTGACTGGGGCGAATCGGCACGCAATCGGTAAATGACGTCATCGGACCCCAGCAACCCCACACGTGTCTGTTGTTTTATCTTAATGGGGCGTATCTCTTTCCTAAAAAATTGTTTGGAAACGGTAAAAAAATTCTCGATAGCAAAACGGTAGTGGAAAACAGAGCTTTCTGTAAGCTCCGTGTCAATAACCAACACCAGCATACAGATGTGTTAACACAATTTAAAGCGTTCAACTTTTCTCGCCAAGCGTCTGCTATTTGGCGCCAAAACATAATCATTCACGAGATAGTAGAATAGTCGTAGCAACTCGTCTTAGGAGCAATTAAATAATTTTCACATTGATTGCGGATTAAATTTTATGATCGGGGAATAAACGCAAATTAGAGACATAACTTGACCATATTTTCACACCTTATCGACATGCACCGCAGGGTGGCAATTATATGACAGGGATTAACAATAGTGTCATAATTGAACTGTTATAAATCATCAAACAGAGTAAATCCAAATCAGATGTCTGCGGCGTCTTTCTGAGGTGTCTGATCTGGGACTGCACTGTTTGCCGATGTCCCAAAAAGGGATGAAAGGTTGATGTCTGAGATAGGAATATTGATTGCATTTTTAATGGTATGAATGATTCAATGAATTAATATGTCAAACGAACTTTATGAGGGTCTCAAAGAGTCACATTGTATTTGTAATGGGTTTTCGTGACCTGCCGACTTTTCGAGAAAAACAATGTCATTTTTCTATGCCATTGTATTACACGCAGGGGATTTTTTTTACCGTTTTCTGGGTGAAAAAAGTGCGTGGTATACACAGGGAATTACGGTAACTTGATGCAAAGAGATTCATTGAAAGTTATTTCATAGGAGTTTGAACGCTTTTGTGTCCACAGGTGTATTTGGTATGAAGCTTCATCAAGTGGACCTCTACTAATATTTTTGTTCAAATTATAACCTTGGGGCCAAAAATGGCCCTGCCCTGGGGCCCTCATGTTTTACATGGACTTCTATAGGAATAACCTTTAAAAAATCTTCTTGTCTTAAACCACAATGCCCAGTTTGTTTGTTTGATTTGAGGTTTAACGTCCCTTTCAACACTGTAAAGGTAATTTTGGAGACATTGCTTCCAATTTTGTGGGACTTTTACCCGACATTGAGATGAAATGACTTCTCAAGCCCTGTGGCCCAATGAAACCAATAGGGTTTATCAGCATGGACGGTCCAACTCGCACCGCTTTGCCTGGACAGGCTTAGATCCTCTAAGCGGTTTACCAGTACTCGTGTGTGGGTCGGTTCAAGCACTGTGCGGAAGCATCATGCAGCCCATCTATTTCTTCAAGGCCCGATGGGTTGGGCCGTCACAATGCCCAGGTCTTTGATATTTGATATAAAGCTTTATGACCTCTACCAAAATTGTTAAAATTAAAGTCTTGGAGCCCAAAATGGCCCCGCCCAAGGGCCCACATGTTTTACATGGACATATATAAGGAATACCTTTGAAAATCTCTTGGTCTGAAACCAGAAGGCCTAGGTCTTTGATATTAGGTTTGAAGCTTCATCCAGTGGACCGCTACCAAGATTGTTCAAATTATAGTCTAGGGGCCAAAAATAGCCCCGCCCTGGGGTCCATATGTTTTACATAGGGTAAACCTTTAAATATCCTCTTTTCTGAAACCACAAGGACTCGGTCTTTGATTTTTGGTATGAAGCTTCATCTAGTGGACCTCTACGAAGATTTGCAATTTATAATCTGGGAGCCAAAAATAACCCTGCCCATGCCTTCAACTGGTTCAACTGATGTACAGCTGTTTTTACAACCCTTGATCTATGAAGATATTTAATGAAGACGTCTTGCCTTCTTCTTAACATCACTTATGATTTTCTGGTCCACTGTTGAGTGATACAGGGCCATCTTGACCCTCTTGTTAAGTTATTCTATATTTTCAAATACTGTAATGTGTATATGCTCAATTAGTATACACCATATACATGTACCTTGAAAGTTTAACCCATTTTGTACCAGAAACCCCAAAATGGGTACCCTGGCAAACACTGCAGGCCCAGATCAGATGCCGCAGAACGCGGCATCTGATCAGGGCCTACACTGTTCGCAAAAAGTTTAGCTATTTTCAAGAGAAACTTTGAAGATAACACAACCTGTCACCCCCTAAATTTTGAAATGGACTCTTGCCATAAATAAAGAAGAAGATTCCTTTTGGTACAAAAAGGGTAAATTAGTATTGTTCCATGATTGCCAAGCCACTATCATCATTACCACACAGGTGAGACCCTGATCAGATGCCATAAAAGGTTGCATCTGATTTGGGTCTACATTGTTTACTTACAGCATGAGGTTTTGTAAAACTTAAGACACCCTTTAGCCCATTTTGTACCGTAAACCCCAAAACTGGTAGTTGGGAAACAGTGCAGGCCCAGATCAGATGCCGCAGAACGCAGCGACTGATCAGGGCCTACACTGTTTGATAAAAGTTCAGCCAATTTCCGAATAAATTTTGAAGAAAACACAACCTGTCACCCCTAAATTTTTAAATGGACTCGTGCTATATATAAGGAGGAAGATTTCATTTGATACAAAAAGGGTTAAACTAGAAATGGATATACCCAAAGGAATTAGGTGAAAGATTCTATTTTTGTCATTAATGGGCTAAATGTGACATAGGAGCCCACTTTGCTGACGTCAGTAAATGCTAATGATGTCCTTCGTAGTCCATTTTATATGGAAACTCCAAAATGGGTCATTGGCAAACAGTGCAGGTCTGGATCAGGTTCAGATGCCACAGAATACAGTGTCGGAGAACGGAGAAAGTTCAACCATTCTTAAAATAGATTTCTGAAAATAACTGAACCTGATACGAGGACTTCTATTGTATATAAGGGGAAAATTCCATTCAGTACTGAAATGGGTTGATCTGTTGTGAAACATGAACTAAGATGTTTAAAAGAATTTGAAGTCACCAATTAGTTGAGCCGGGTCACAACAAAGTCTACTTGATGACCAGTGTGATATGCAAAGACTGAAATTATCCCATTGAATACTAGTGGACTCTTCCAATGCTATATGTTGGACAAGTCCATTTGTCATATAAGGGGTGTCAGGCCTATTTTTTCATTTTTAGCTCACCTTAGCAATGCTCAAGGTGAACTATTGTGATCACACTCTGTCCCTCGTATGTGTGACATGCGTCATCCATATTTACCTTGTTCACCCACTAGAGGCCTCAGTTTTGTTTCAATCTTCATGAAACTTTACCAGATTGTTTGACTTGATGACATCTAGGTCAGTTTCAAATATGGGTCATGTCGGGTCAAAACCAAGGTCACTAGGTCAAATTTCTTTAAAACCTTGTTCACCCTCTAGAAGCTATAATTTTGTTTCAATCTTCATGAAACTTTACCAGAATAATTGCCTTGATTATATGAAAGGCAAGTTTGAATATAGGTCATGTCAGGTCAAAAACTAGGTCAATAGGCCAAATTTCTTTAAAACCTTGTTCACCCTCTAGAAGCCATAATTTTGCTTCAATCTTTATGAAACTTTACAGGACTGTTTGCCTTGATGGTATCAAAGTCAAGTTTGAATATGGGTTATGTCAATTCAAAAATGAGGTAACTAGGTCAGATTTCTTTAAAACCTTGTTCAGGCTCTAGAGGCCTAAGTTTTGTTTCAATCTTCATGAAACTTTAACATAATGTTTGTGTTAATGATATCTGGGTCAAGTTTGAATATGGGTCTTGTCAGATCAAATTTCTTCAAACCGTTCTTCACCCTGTAGAGGCCTAAATTTTGCTTCATTCTTCATGAAACATTACCAGAATGTTTGACGGCCCCCGCCCAGCTTTAAGAAATAAATGGGCTGCATGATGCTTCCACGCAGAGCTGAATCTGACTGCACACGAGTACTGGTAAACCGCTTAGAGGATCTAAGCCTGCCCAGGCAAAGCGGTGCGAGTCAGACTGTCCATGCTTATAAACCCTATTGGTTTCACCGGGCGACAGCGCTTGAGATGTGATTTCATCTCAGTGTTGGGGTAAAAAGTCCCATAGAATTGGAAGCAACGTCTCGAAACTGACCTTTATAGTGTTGACGGGGATGTTAAAAATCAAATCAAACAAAAAACCAGAATGTTTGCATTGACAATACCTGGGTCTAATTTGAATATGGGTCATGTTGGGTCAAAAACTAGGTCACTGTGACAAATTGCATTAAACCTTGTTCACCCTCTAGAGGCCACAATTTTGCTTCAATCTTCATGAAATGTTACCAGAATAATTGTCTTGATGATATAAAGTTCAAGTTCAAATATGGATCTTGTCAGGTCAAAATCTAGGTCACTAGGTGAAATTCCTTTATAACCTTGTTCACCCTCTAGAGGCCAAAGTTTTGGTTCACTAGGTCAAATTACGTTAAACCTTGCTCACCCTCTAGAGGCCACAATTTTGCTTCATCTTCATGAATGTCTTGATTATATAAAGAAGTTTAAATATGGGTCTTGTCAGGTCAAAAATAAGGTCACTAGGTCATATTTCTTTAAAACCATTACGATAATACACCCGTGAGTGCATTCTTTCATATCTTCAAAATGTCTACTTTTCCGATGAAAATTTGAGATATTTTTTTTATTTACGGTATACTCCATAGGTTGTGGGTGCTCGTTAGAACTGCCTCATCGTAATGAGTACCCATAACCTGTACCTTGCAACAGAAATAAGCAATTTAATATTTACCCCTGTAAACCCCCAGTTTTCTGTATACAAATTGGGGTTTAGTAGGGTCTTCCTTTAATGGGCTTGTTAACATGATGTATTGTTCACCCTCTAGAGGCCAAAGTTTTGCTTCAATCTTCATGAAACTTTATTAGAATGTTTGCCTTGATGATATCTGGGTCGAGTTCAAATATGGGTCATATTGGATTAAAAACTAGGTCACTAGGTCAAATTGCATTAAAACCTTGTTCACCCTCTAGAGACCATAATTTTGCTTCAATCTTCATGAAACTTTACCAGAATGTTTGCCTTGAAAATATCTGGGTTGAGTTTGAATATGGGTCATGTCAGTTAAAAAACTAGGTCACTAGCCCAAACTGCATTAAAACCTTGTTCACCCTATACTAGAGGCCATAATTTTGCTTAAATCTTCATGACACTTTACCAGAATGTTTGTCTTGATAATATCTGGGTCTGGTTTGAATAGAGGCCGACATGTTTTACATATGAGGGTAGGCTGAAAGGTTCTGAGCCTGACCAAGAAGCAGGCATCGAACAGCCATGAAATTTTGTATCAATTAAAGCCAAACCTTTATTACTTGATTTGACTCAAATGAGTTCAAGTTTACCTGCAATAACGTAGAAATTCTAGACTTTGAAAATTGATACTAGCACGTTTTTGAGAAAATGGACAAAATCTGGCATCGTGGTGTCATCAAGTACCTCCATAAAAAGGGGTTAGCTCCTAAGGACATTTTTGCTGATATGGTTGCTACATTAGGGGATGATGCTCCTTGGTATGCAACCGTGAAAAGGTGGGCAGCAAATTTTAAGATGGGCAAGGACAGCCTTGAAGATGATGACCGGTGTGGACGACCCCCCACAATGGCAACAACTGAGGAAACCCATCAGCCAAGTGTACAGGGCTGTGATGGTGACAGGCATTTAACTGTGAATCAGTTAGCTAACACTGTTTGCATCTCCCATGAACGAGTAGAGAACATTCTACACAGTGAATTAGGAATGTCGAAGGTTTCCGCCAGATGGGTGCCGCGGCTTTTGACGCCTGACCAAAAGTTGACCAGACTGAACCTGTCACAAGCCGACTTGGCTGTTTTTGAAGCAGACCAAGATGGTTTTCTTGACCCTTTTGTCCCTCAGGATGATGTTGGGTTCATCACTTTGAGCCAGAGACCAAAAGACAATCCATGCAATGGAAGCACCCTGGCTCACCCCCTCCAAAGAAGGCAAAGGTCGTGTCCTCTGCAGGGAAGGTGATGGCATTAGTGTTCTGGGATGCCAAGGGTATAATATTCATAGATTACCTTCAGAAGGGCAGAACAATTAATGGGGAGTATTATGCAGATCTGCTAAAACAATTGCAGAAAGCAATTAAGGCTAAACGACCCGAAAAATTGACAAAAGGGATCTTGTTCCATCAGGACAATGCGCCTGCTCATAAATCAGTTGTTGCAATGGCTGCTGTGCATGACTGTGGCTTCACACTTGTCGATCACCCTCCGTATTCACCTGATCTAGCTCCATTAGTTATTTTTCCTGTTCCCAAACATGAAAAAGCACTTGGCTGGGCAGCATTATCGGTGATAGCTGCTGTGGAGGGGTTTTTCAGGGACCAAGATGAGACCTTCTATTATACTGGGATCCAAAGACTCCAGCATCGCTTGAGGAAGTGTGTGGACAGGAAGGGAGACTATGTTGAAAAATAAGGCACTTTCAGCATGGACAAACCATTGGATCTTGGTCAGGCTCAGAACTTTTCAGCCCACCCTCGTTACTATAGGCTTATGTAGAGTAAACCTTCATGAAAAAAATCTTCTTGTCTGAAACCAGAAGGTCCAAGTCTTTGATATTTGGTTTGAATCTTCATCTGGTGGACCTCTACCACGATTGTTCAAATTATAGCCCTAGGGCTGAAAATGGTCCCGCCTCGAGGCCCACTGGTTTTACATAGGCCAATATAAGGGAAAACTTTAAAATCTTGTCTGAGATCAAAAGGCTCAGGTCTTTGATATTTGATAATTTATGAAGCTTCATCTAGTGGATCTATACTTAGATTGTTGAAATTATAGCCATGGAGCACCAAAAATTGCCCACCCCGAGGCCCACTGATATTACATAGGCTTATATAGTTTGGAAACTGAAAGAATCTCAGACAAGAAATCATTTTTTTTTTTTCTCTTTTTTTTTCTCCTATTACTGCTACTCGCTCACATCTGAGCATTACAAGCAGGATTTCCTGGGTGGTAACCAGTACTTTTTTTTCATTATTATTTTATTTTTTAAGCAATGTGGATGAAGTGCCTTGCTCAAGGACACAACACTTTGGTCAGTGTGAGGCTCGAACCCGGAACTTCTTGATCACAAATCCGATGCGCTACCACTGCACCAAAGCGCTCCACTATTTGCAGGAGGTTTTCAGCCAGCATGTGAGTGCCTCAGCAGGTGTAGCTGATGCTACCACTGAGGATATATGGAACAGCTTCGAGACCGGTCTGCTTAAGACAACTGAAGAGGTGTGTGGCACAACTCGGCCCCACCGCTGGCGTCGCAAAACCTGGTGGTGTCATGAGCATGTTAATAAGGTCATTGCAGCAAAGCCGCAAGCCTTTAAGGCATGGAAGACTGGTAAAGGCACTCTTGCATCATAACTTACAGCCAAACGCATAGCCAGACGTGTGGTGCACTATGCTCGCCAAGAAGCTGAGATTTACAAGAATATTGACCCAAAGTCATCAGAAGTATACCGCCTTGCTAATCAGATGAGAAGAGAGAATGCCGATGTTGTAGGTGACAAACCAGTTAAGAATGATGTAGGGGAGATGTCAATGAGTGAAGACTCGAAGCAGAGGGCCTGGTTAGAACACTACCAAAGGCTACTCACTGTTGAGTTTGACTGTGACCCAGACCACCTGTCTGATGAACCACCAGTGGAAGTGCCGCCCATCCCAATCACTATTGATATTGTTAAGAAGGCTATCTCACAGATGAAGACTGGCAAAGCATGGGTCCTTCTGGCATAGTGGTGGAGATGTTAAGAGCTGCAGGTGATGTGGGTGCCTGTTATCTGCGACCTTGCAGCTGCAATCATCCGTGATGGAAAAGTACTCTCTGACTGGGAACAGAGTTTCATTGTCTGTCTCTACAAAGGCAAGGGCGATGCATTGGAACGAGGCAACTACCATGGTCTCAAGCTGGCAGAACAGATCATGGAAGTCCTGGAGAGGATTGTGCATGGCCTCATTAAGCAGTTGATGTCCATCGACGATTCCCAGTTTGGCTTCGTCCCAGGAAGAGGCACAACAGATGCAATTTTTGTTGTACAGCAGCTGCAAGAGAAATATCTGGCGGCTAACAAGAGACTCTACATGGCTTTTCTAGACCTTGAGAAGGCATTTGATAGAGTGCCTCGGAAAGTCATGTGGTGGGCACTAAGAAAACTTTGAGTGGACGAGTGGATTGTGTGACTGGTCTAAGGGATGTATGCTAATGCTCGGAGCCGTGTCCCTGTTGGTGATGGTTACAGTGAAGAATTCGAAGTGAAGGTGGGTGTTCATCAAGGCTCTGTTCTCAGCCCACTGCTTTACATCATTGTTCTTGAAGCCTTGTCACGCAAGTTCCGCTCTGGAGTCCCCTGGGAGGACCTGTATGCTGATGACCTTGTCAACATAGCTGAATCCGTTGAGGAATGTGTCAGGAGGCTCTTAACTTGGAAAGACACAATGGTGGTGAAATGGCTGAGAGTGAATGCAGGAAAGACAAAGATCATAATCTGTGGTGCAGGTCTGGACCTCCTGCAGAGTACAGGCCAGTGTCCATGCACTGTATGTTGCACTGGAGTGGGCAGTAACAGTATCTTTTTCAATGGCTGCAAGTTCTGGGTGCACAAGAAATGCAGTGGGCTCAAGCGCTTGATAGAGGACCCTGATTACAGGTGTTCACGTTGCCAAGGAACTGCACACCCCTTGGATGGCAGACCAGAGAGGGAAGTCCCAAGTCGGATCCAACAAGCTGGAGGTTGTAGCTTCCTTTTGCTACCTAGGTGATAATGCTCTCAGCAGGGGGTGGTTGCAACCTTTCAACCACATCACATGTGAAAACAGCCTGGAAGAAATTCAAGAAGTTGCTACCAGTTCTCTCTTCCAGCCACCTCTCGTTCAAGACACGTGGCCGTGTGTACAGCTCGAGCGCAATGCTTCATGCCATTGTGACATGGCCATTGACAAAGCCAAACCTCAGTCTCAGCGGAATGACAGGGCAATGATTAGACAGATCTGCAATGTCAAGCCACAGGACGCTGTCACCATCACTCACGTCCAGTGAGTTACTTGAGCATCTTGGCATTGAGGACCTGGACCACATCCTGAAAGAGAGAAGGCTCAACTGGTTTGGACATGTGGAACACTCCAAATGTGCAGTCAAGACTGCCTGTGACATACATGTAGGTGGAAAGTGGGGACCTGGAAGGCCCAAGATGACCTGGAAGCAGCTGACAGAAAGAGATTGCAGAGAATGGAAGCTCTCTGCTATCGATCCTCATGATAGACGAGCCTGGAGACCTGGTGTAAGATCTGCCATGGGTGCAGCAAACCTACCTGGAAGGGGGCCCACTTATGTGGACGTTGCCCCTGTACCTGCACGTTAATCAAAAATCTGTTGATGATGATGATGGTAAAGGGAAAACCTTTAAAAATCTTCTTGTCTGAAACCATAAGGCACAGGTCTTTGATATTTGGTATTTTGATATTTGCAGCTTCATCTAGTGATTTCTCTATCACCCTTTCATCCCTGATTTTGAGAGATTATGCTTGAAAATGCTGGGGTTAATCGGAAGCATCAACAGGATGGCAGACGATGTACAACTTGCTGTCTCATCTGGATCTGCACTGTTTGCTTAGGTTTGTTTCTTGGTTTGGATTAACACACTCTTGGATAGGCTTACATCACGAAAACATGCCTTTATAATTTTGACCCCCTTGAATCCCAGTTTTATGTAGTAAAACTGGGGTTTTCGGAGGTAAACCTTATTTTTCTTATTTCTGCTCTAAAATATAGATTGTGGGTACTCGTTAGAACCGCCTCATCAAGGCGGTTCTAACGAGTACCCAATCTATATTTGGAGCAGAAATAAGAAAAATGTCACAATTTTTCATCATAAAATTATCATTTTTTCGGCGATAAAAGTTGCAATGTATTTGTGTAGGCATGTTTGCGTAATGTATGTAGGCAGTAAACCAGCACAGTGCACATTCTTTTGCAGAGAGACTGACAAAGTTCTGCCTTTGAATCTGCAGATGTGAGAGATACTTCATGAACAATCTTTGGAAAGGAATGTTGCAAGACAAGGCAGAAATTGATTTCGTGAGGTCCTGGGATTGGTTGTTCAAAACTAATGATGTCATTATGTCTCCCCCGAAAAAATTTTTTTCGGAGAGACATATTGTTTTTCCCCCGGGCGTCTGTCTGTCTGTCTGTCTGTCTGTCCGTCTGTCCATCTGTCACACTTTTGTGTCCGCTCTGTAGCTTGAAAACCGTTAGAGCTATCTTCACGAAACTTGGTATAAATATTTATCAGCATTAGACGACGTGCAGTGCGCAAGAACTATAACTCTCACATTTATATTTTTTCAATTATCTCCCTTGGAAGTTTGTTGGTATGTATATATGTATGGGCAAATATCTTTCTTATTTTCTGATGGATTTTAAAATTACTTGGCAGATATATTAACAATCATGAGACGATGTGTGGTGCGCATGAGGCAGGTCAGTACCTCAAAGGTCAAGGTCATACTTAGAGGTCAAAGGTAAAAAAAGTGGCCTTTTTTTCGTATTTGGTCAATAACTTTCTTATTTTGAGATGGATTTTAAAATTACTTGGCATAATTATTAACAACCATGAGACGATGTGTGGTGCGCATGAGTCAGGTCAGTACCTCAAAGGTCAAGGTCATACTTAGAGGTCAACAGTCAAAAAAGGGGCTTTTTTTCGTATTTGGTCAATAACTTTCTTATTTTGAGATGGAATTAAAAATTACTTGGCATAATTATTAACAACCATGAGACGATGTGTGGTGCGCATGAGGCAGGTCGGTACCTCAAAGGTCAAGGTCATACTTAGAGGTCAAAGGTAAATAAAGGGGCCTTTTTTAGCTCACCTGAGCCTTTAGGCTCATAGGTGAGCTTATAGTATAGCCATGGTCCGTCATCCATCCGTCCGTCCGTCCGTCCGTCCGTCCACCATTTTCAAAGATCTTCTTCTCCTATACTGCAGGGCCAATCAAAGCCAAATTTCATATGGAGCCTCAGTGGGATGGGGGAACGAAAGTTTGTTCGCGGGGTCTGGATCACATGACCAAGATGGCCGCCATGCCCATATATGGTAAAAAGCCTTCAAAAATCTTCTTCTCCAGAACCATAAGGCCAGTGGCCTTGAAACTTGGCATGTAGCATATGGTACTCGGGCCCATCATTGTTTGTACAAATGGTGACCCTGGGTTGACCTTGACCTATTTTACAGCAATGTCAAATTTGTCGACTTAGGCTTTTGCATGGGGCAAAGTGAAAATAATGGATTTATAGGAAACCATTGAAGACAGTGTCACCAAAATTTGTAGATCAGGTAAAGTAACTGAATACATGAATGTATATGGATCAGAAAGGTCAAGGTCATTCATTGGCCTTGTTCGTGGGTCTGGATCACATGACCAAGATGGCCGCCATGCCCATATATGGTGAAAAGCCTTCAAAAATCTTCTTCTCCAGAACCATAAGGCCAGTGGCTTTGAAACTTGGCATGTAGCATATGGTACTCGGGCCCATTATGGTTTGTACAAATGGTGACCCTGGGTTGACCTTGACCTATTTTACAGCAATGTCAAATTTTCCGACTTAGGCTTTTGCATGGGGCAAAGTGAAAATAATGGATTTATAGGAAACCATTGAAGACAGTTTCAACAAAATTTGTAGATCAGGTAAAGTAATTGAATACATGAAGATCTATGGTTCAGAAAGGTCAAGGTCATTCATTGGCCTTAGACCAAGGTCATTCAGGATCCATATTTCAAACATTTTTTTATGCCCCCGGAATCTAAGATTCTGGGGGGCATATAGTTTTTGGTCTGTCCGTCTGTTTGTCCGTTTGTCCGTTTGTCCGTCTGCAAAAACTTTAACATTGGGCATAACTTTTGAATGGTAAGTGGTACAGCTTTCATACTTCACATGTGCATTCCTTGTCACAAGACCTTTCAAGAGGTACCATAAATTTTGACCTCGTGACCTTCACCTTGCGCTGTCCGGGGGCATTTGTGTTTCACAAACACATCTTGTTTTCTCCAAAACTGCTGAGACAATTTAAGTAAAATTTAATATGGAGCCTTTGTGAGTTGAACAAATGAAAAAATGCCAATACGGTCTAGATCACATGACCAAAATGGCCGTCACGCCCATATATGGTAAAAAGCCTTAAAAATTCTTCTCCTCCAGAACCGTAAGGCCAATGGCCATGAAACTTGGCATGTAGCATATGGTACTCAGGCCCATCATAGTTTGTACAAACGGTGACCCTGAGTTGACCTTGACCTATTTTACAGCAATGTCAAATTTGCCGACTTAGGCTTTTGCATGGGAAAAAGTGAAAATAATGGATTTTTAGGAAACCATTGAAGACACTGTCACCAAAATTAGTAGATAAGGTAAAGTAGCTGAATACATGAAGATCTATGTGTAAGAAAGGTCAAGGTCATTAATTGACCTTAGACCAAGGTCACGCAGGTTCCATATTTCAAACATTTTTTCTCAGAAACTACTGAGCCAATTGAAGTGAAATTCAATATGGAGCCTTTGGGAGTTGAACAAATGAAAAGCTGCCAATATGGTCTAGATCACATGACCAAAATGGCCACCACGCCCATATATTGTAAAAACACTTCGAAATTCTTCTTCTCAAGAACCGTAAGGCCAATGGCCTTGAAACTTGGCATGTAGCATATGGTACTCGGGCCTATCATAATTTGTTCAAATGGTGATCCTGGGTTGAACTTGACCTATTTTACAGTAATGTCAAATATGCTGACTTAGGCTTTTGCATAGGAAAAAGTGAAAATAATGGATTTTTAGCTCACCTGAGCGTTTAGGCTCATAGGTGAGCTTATAGTATAGCCATGGTCCGTCGTCCGTACGTCCGTCCGTCCACCATTTTCAAAGATCTTCTTCTCCTATACTGCAGGGCCAATCAAAGCCAAATTTCATATGGAGCCTCAGTGGGATGGGGGAACGAAAGTTTGTTCGCGGGGTCTGGATCACATGACCAAGATGGCCGCCATGCCCATATATGGTAAAAAGCCTTCAAAAATCTTCTTCTCCAGAACCATAAGGCCAGTGGCCTTGAAACTTGGCATGTAGCATATGGTACTCAGGCCCATCATGGTTTGTACAAATGGTGACCCTGGGTTGACCTTGACCTATTTTATAGCAATGTCAAATTTGCCGACTTAGGCTTTTGTATGGGGCAAAGTGAAAATAATGGATTTATAGGAAACCATTGAAGACAGTGTCACCAAAATTTATAGATCAGGTAAAGTAACTGAATACATGAAGATCTATGGGTGAGAAAGGTCAAGGTCATACATTGGCCTTAGACCCAAGATGGCCGCCATGCCCATATATGGTAAAAAACCTTCAAAAATCTTCTTCTCCAGAACCATAAGGTCATTGGCCTTGAAACTTGGCATGTAGCATATGGTACTCGGGCCCATCATGGTTTGTACAAATGGTGACCCTGGGTTGACCTTGACCTATTTTACAGCAATGTCAAATTTGCCGACTTAGGCTTTTGCATGGGGCAAAGTGAAAATAATGGATTTATAGGAAACCATTGAAGACAGTGTCACCAAAATTTGTAGATCAGGTAAAGTAACTGAATACATGAAGATCTGTGGGTGAGAAAGGTCAAGGTCATTCATTGGCCTTAGACCCAAGATGGCCGCCATGCCCATATATGGTAAAAAGCCTTCAAAAATCTTCTTCTCCAGAACCATAACGCCAGTGGCCTTGAAACTTGGCATGTAGCATATGGTACTCGGGCCCATCATGGTTTGTTCAACTGGTGACCCTGGGTTGACCTTGACCTATTTTACAGCAATGTCAAATTTGCCGACTTAGGCTTTAGTGAAAATAATGGATTTTTAGGAAACCATTGAAGACAGTGTCACCAAAATTTGTAGATCAGGTAAAGTAACTGAATACATGAAGATCTATGGGTGAGAAAGGTCAAGGTCATTCATTGGCCTTAGACCAAGGTCATTCAGGATCCATATTTCAGATATTTTAGTAGGAAAATTGTCACCAGACAGGTGAGCGGTTCAGGACCACTGGTCCTCTGGTGTTTTATATTAGCATCACTTTTTGTCTGTCATCCGTGCGTAAACAATTTCTTCAAACGACATCTCCTCCTAAACCACTGATTGGATTTTGCCCAAACTTCACAGGAATGATCCTTAGGTGGTCCCCTTTCAAAGTTGTTCAAATGGTTGCGGTCCGTTGCACATATAGGTCACAGGAGCCAAAAACAGATTTTTTTCAATGAAAACTTAAAAAATCTTCTTCTCTGAAACCGCAAGGCCCAGGTCTTTGATATTTGGTATGAAGCTTCAGCTAGTGGACTTCTACCAAGATTGTTCAAATTATAGTGCTGGGGCAAAAAATGCCCCCGCCCTGGGGCCCTTTGGTTTTACATGGGCTTATATAGGGAAAATATTTAAAAATCTTCTTCTCTGAAACCACAAGGCCCAGGACTTTGATATTTGGTATGAAGCTTCATCTAGTGGACCCCTACCAAGATTGTTCAAATTATAGTAATGGGGCCAAAAATGCCCCTGCCCTGGGGCCCTTTGGTTTAACATGGGCTTATATAGGGAAAATCTTTAAAAATCTTCTCTGAAACTGCAAGGCCCAGGTCTTTGCTATTTGGTATGCAGCTTCATCTAGTGGACCCCTGCCAAGATTATTCAAATTATAGTGCTGGGGCCAAAAATGCTCCTTCGCTGAGGCCCTTTGGTTTTTCATAGGCTTATTAGCTCACCTGAGCACGAAGTGCTCAAGGTGAGCTTTTGGGATCGGTCTTTGTCCGTCGTCCGTCGTCCGTGCGTCCGTGCGTCCGTGCGTCCGTCGTCAACTTTTGCTTTAAACAACTTCTTCTCCAAAACTGCTGGACAGATTGTGATCTAATTTCACAGGAATGCTCCTTGGGTGATCCTCTACCAAAATTGCTCAAACTGTTCCGCTCGGGTGAACAAGATGGCCGCCAGAGCTAAAAATAGAAAAACCTTTAAAGGACTTCTTCTCCTTAACCAGTGGATGGATTTTGAAATAATTTCACAGGAATACTCCTTTGGTGCCCCTCTACTACAATTGCTCAAACCGTTCCGCTTGGGTGAACAAGATGGCCGCCAGAGCTAAAAATAAAAAAACCTTTAAACGACTTCTCCTGCTTAACTAGTGGATGGATTTTGAAATTATTCCACAGGAATGTTCCTTGAATGACCTTCTACCAAAATTGCTCAAACCGTTCCGCTCGGATGAACAAAATGGCCGCCAGAGTTAAAAATAGAAAAACCTTTAAACGACTTCTTCTCCTTAACCACAACCGGCCCCGATAGCTCAGTTGGTAGAGTGTCCGCTCCGGGGAACGGGAGGTCTGGGGTTCGATCCCGGGCCGCGACATACCAAAGTCGTTAAAAATGGTACTAGCTGCTCCTCGCTTGGCACTCAGGTTTACGGGGAAGAGCTAGGACTGGTCGATCCAGTGTCAGGATAATGTGACTGGGTGTGGTATCATGTAATGTGTCTGGGACATGATACTTCAGTGAGGCAGCACTATAAAAGTGAGCATTGAGCTCCCTGTCGCAACCAGACACCGTCGTGATATGACTGAAAAATTGTTGAAAGCGACGTTAAACCCGAATTCACACACAATTCTCCTTAACCAGTGGATGGATTTTGAAATTATTTTACAGGAATGTTCCTTTGGTGCCCCTCTACTACAATTGCTCAAACCGTTCCGCTCGGGTGAACAAAATGGCCGCCAGAGCTAAAAATAGAAAAACCTTTAAAGGACTTATTCTCCTTAACCAGTGGATGGATTTCGAAATTACTTCACAGGAATGTTCCTTGGGTGACCCTCTACCAAAATTGCTCAAACCTTTCTGCTCGGTTGAACAAGATGGCCGCCAGAGCTAAAAATAGAAAAAACTTTAAACAACTTCTTCTCCTTAACTAGTAGATGGATTTTGATATTACTTCACAGGAATGTTCCTTGGGTGACCCTCTACCAAAATTGCTTAAACCGTTCTGCTTGGGTGAACAAGATGGCTGCCAGAGCTAAAAATAGAAAAAAACCTTTAAACGACTTTCTCTCCTTAAACAGTGGATGGATTTTGGAATTATTTCACTGGAATGTTCCTTGGGTGACTCTCTACCAAAATTGCTCAACAGTTACGCTATGGTGAACAAAATGGCCACCAGAGCTAAAAATAGAAAAACCTTTAAACGACTTCCTCTCCTTAACCAGTGGATGGATTTTGAAATTATTTCACAGGAATGTTCCTTTGGTGAATCTCTACCAAAATTGCTTGTACCGTTCTGCTCGGGTGAACAAAATGGCCGCCAGAGCGAAAAATAGAAAAACCTTTAAACGATTTCTTCTCCTTAACCAGTGGATGGATTTTGAAATTAATTCACAGGAATGTTATGTTGGTGTCCCTCTACCAAAATTGCTCATACTGTTGCGCTCGGGTGAACAAAATGGCCACCAGAGCTTCTCCTGCTTAACCAGTGGATGGATTAATAGCCCTGGGGCCAAAAACGGCCCCGCCCCGGGGCCCACTGGTTTTACATAGGCTTATATAGGGAAAACCTTTAAAAATCTTCTTGTCTGAAACCAGAAGGCCCAGGTCTTTGATATTTGGTATGTAGCTTGGTCTAGTGGACTGCTACCAAGATTGTTCAAATTATAGCCCTGGTGCCAAAAACAGCCCCGCCCCGGGGCCCACTGGTTTTACGTAGGCTTATATAGCAAAAACCTTTAAAATTCTTCTTGTCTGAAACCAGAAGGCACAGCTCTTTGATATTTGGTATGAAGCTTCATCTAGTGGACCTCTACCAAGATTGTTCAAATTATAGCCCTGGGCCCAAAACCGGCCCCGCCCCAGGGCCCACTGGTTTTACATAAGCTTATATTGGGAAAACCTTTAAAAATCTCCTTGTCTGAAACCAGAAGGCCCATGTCTTTGATATTTGGTAAGTAGCTTCGTCAAGTGGACCGCTACCAAGATTGTTCAAATTATAGCCCTGGGGCCAATAAATGCCCCCAGCACCAGGGCCCACTGGTTTTATATAGGCTTATATAGGGAAAACCTTTAAAAATCTTCTCGTCTGAAACCAGAAGGCCCAGGTCTTTGATATTTGGTATGAAGCGTCATCTAGTGGATCTCTACCAAGATTGTTCAAATTATAGCTCTGGGGCCAAAAATGTCGTCGCCCAGAGACCCTTTGGTTTTACATAGACTTATAAAGGGAAATTTTAAAAAATCTTCTTCTCTGAAACTGCAAGGCTTGGTTTTACATAGACTTATATAGCCCTGGTGCATAGGCTTATGTAGGGAATATCTTTATAAAAGTCTTCTTCTCTGAAGCCGCAAGGCCCAGGTCTTTGATATTTGGTGTGTAGCTTCATCTAGTGGACCTTTGCCAAGATTGCACAAATTATAGCCTTTGTTTTTGTTTGGTATGAAGCTTCACCTTTCAGACCTCCCTCAACATTATGCACATTAAAGCCCTTGGGCCAATAATGGCCCTCCCTGGGGCCCACTTGTTACACTATGGATCAGGTGAGCGATCCAGGGCCATCATGGCCCTCTTGTATAAGGAAAATCTTTAAAAATCTTCTTCTCTGAAACTGCAAGGCCCAGTTCTTTGATATTTGGTATGAAGCTTCATCTAGTAGACCACTACTAAGATTGTTCAAATTATAGTGCTGGGGCAAAAAATGCCCCCGCCCCGGGGCCCTTTGGTTTTACATGGGCTTATATAGGGAAAATCTTTAAAAATCTTCTTCTCTGAAACCACAAGGCCCAGGTCTTTGATATTTGGTATGAAGCTTCATCTAGTGGACCCCTACCAAGATTGTTCAAATTATAGTGCTGGGGCCAAAAATGCCCCTGCCCAGGGGCCCTTTGGTTTAACATGGGCTTATATAGGGAAAATCTTTAAAAATCTTCTTCTCTGAAACTGCAAGGCTCAGGTCTTTGCTATTTGGTATGAAGCTTCATCTAGTGGACCCCTACCAAGATTATTCAAATTATAGTGCTGGGGCCAAAAATGCCCCTTCGCCGAGGCCCTATGGTTTTTCATACGCTTATATAGGGAAAATCTTTAAAAATCTTCTTTTCTGAAACTGCAAGGCCCAGGTCTTTGATATTTGGTATGAAGCTTCATCTTGTGGACCTCTACCAAAATTGTTCAAATTATAGCCCTGGGGCCAAAAATGCCCCCCCTCCCCCCCCCCCCCCCCCCCCCTCCGGGGCCCTAGGTTTTACATAGACTTGTATAGGTAAATTCTTGAAAAATCTTCTTCTCTGAAACCACAAGGCCCAGGTCTTTGATATTTGGTATGAAGCTTCAGCTAGAGGAACTCTACCAAGATCAAATTATAGCCCTGAGACCAAAAATGCCCCGCCTCGTGGCCCTTTGGTTTTCATAGACTTATATAGAGATAATCTTTGAAAATCTTCTTCTCTGAAACAGCAAGGCCCAGGTCTTTGATGTTTGGTGTGAAGCTTCATCTAGTGGACCTCTATCAAGATTGTTTAAATTATAGCCCTGAGGCCAAAAATGCCCCCACTCTGGGGCCATTTGGTTTTACATAGGCTTATGTAGTGCTGGGGGCCAAAAATGCCCCCGCCCTGGGGCACTTTGGTTTTACATAGGCTTATATAGGGAAAATCTTTAAAAAAATCTTCTTCTCTGAAACCATAAGGCCAAGGTCTGTGATATTTGGTGTGTAGCTTCATCTAGTGGACCTTTGCCAAGATTGTTCAAATTATAACCTTTGTTGATATTTGGTATGAAGCTTTACCTTTATAGACCTCCCTCAACATTATGCACATTATAACCCTAGGGTCAATAATGGCCCTCCCGGAAGTCCACTTGTTACTCTATGGATCAGGTGAGCGATCCAGGGCCATCATGGCCCTCTTGTTTCGTATTTGGTCAATAACTTTCTTATTTTGAGATGGATTTTGAAATCACTTGGCAGAAATGTTAACCAATATAAGACGATGTGTTGCATGCAAGACCCAGGTTGGTACCTCAAAGGTCAAGGTCATACTTAGAGGTCAAAAGTCAAAAAAGGGGCCTTTTTTTCGTATTTAGTGAATAACTTTCTTATTTTGAGATGGATTTTAAAATTACTTGGCATAATTATTAACAACCATGAGACGATGTGTGGTGCGCATGAGCCAGGTCAGTACCTCAAAGGTCAAGGTCATTCTTAGAGGTCAAAGGTAAAAAAGGGACCTTTTTTTGTATTTGGTCAATAACTTTCTTATTTTGAGATGGATTTTGAAATCACTTGGCAGAAATGTTAACCAATATAAGACGATGTGTTGCGTGTAAGACCCAGGTTGGTACCTCAAAGGTCAAGGTCATACTTAGAGGTCAAAGGTAAAAAAGGGCCTTTTTTTCGGGTTTTGTCAATAACTTGCTTATTTTTAGATAAAATTTGAAGTTACATGGCAAACATGTTAACTATCATGAGAAGATGTGTTGCATGCATGATTCAGTTTGGTACCTAAAATGACCTTGGTACCTAAAATGCCAAGGTCATACATAGAGGTCAAAGGTAAAAAAGGGCCTTTTTTCGTGTTTGGTCAATAACTTTCTTATTTTTAGATTTTTAGATGGATTTTGAAATTGCTAGGCAGAAGTGTTAACCACCATGAGATGATGTGTTGCACGCATGACCCAGTTTGGTACCTGAAAGGTCAAGGTCATACATAGAGGTTAAAGGTAAAAAAAGGGGCCTTTTTTGTGTTCTGTCAATAACTTTCTTATTTTTAGATGGATTTTGAAATTTCTTGGCAGAAATGTTAACCACCATGAGACGATGTGTTTTGTGCATGACTCAAGTTGGTACCTCAAATGTTAAGAACAAAAGGTCAAAGGATAAGAAGGGGCCTTTTTTTAGTCAATAACTTTCTTCTTCCTTGATAGATTGTGTAATTACTTGGCAGAAATGTTAACCATCATGAGACGATGTGGTGCATGCTAGACCCAGGTCGGTACCTCCAAGATCAAGGTCATACTAAGAGGTCAGAGGTAAAAAAGTTTTGTTTTTTTTGTGTCCAGTCATTAACTTTTTTTATTTCTGGATGGACTTTATAAAGTAACCATGCAGAAATGTTCACCGTCATTAGACCATGAGTCATGTGCAAGACCAAGGTCCATACCTCCAATGTCAAGGTCATACCTAGAGGTCAAAGGAAATAAAAGGGACAGTCAATAACTTCCTTATTCTTTGATGGATTATGAAATTACTTGGCAGAACTGTTAACCATCATGAGACGATGTGTTGTACCTCAAAGGTCAAGGCCATACTTAGAGGTCAAAGGTAAAAAAGTGCTTTTTTTGTTTACGGCCAATAACTTTTTTATTTTTCTATGAACATTTTTAAAGTTACTATGCAGAAATGTTCATCTTCATTATATGATGTGTTGCACACAAGACCCAGCTCAATACCTCCAATGTCAAGGTTATACTTAACAGTCAAAAACGGGGGAGACATCTGTGTTTTTGTAGAAAAACAAATTCTAGTTAGTTTATGTATTGTTAACCTTTGTCTCGATTTAGAGTATGGTAAATTGTAGTGAATTGTTCATTTGCCAGGTCAGTTCAGGATGTGCTTGAAAATTGACCTTGATTTCAAGGTCAGAAATGGATTTCTTAAAGGCAGGCTTGTTTTTACTTTTTTTTATACACCGGTTTTGTAAAAATGGTCGTATTATGGTATGGGGTCGGTGTTCGTCCGTCCGTCTGTTAACTTATCATTTCCGGATAACTCCTCCTACAGTTTTCATCCGATCAAGCTGAAACTTAGTAGGTAGTAAGACCATGACCTGGTGTAGCGCCTATTGTTTCGAGGTTATGGTCCACCAAATATAACAGAGTTATGTCCCTTTGATAATTTAAATTTTTGTTAACTTTTCTTGTTTCCGGTTAACTCCTCCTACAGTTTTCATCCAATCAAGCTGAAACTTGGTAGATAGTAAGATCATGACCTGGTGTAGGGCATATCGTTTCGAGGTTAAGGTCCACCAAATATTTACTGAGTTATGCCCCTATGAACCATTTTTTAAACTTTTGTTTCCGGATAACTCGTCCTTCCGTTTTCATCCGATCAAGCTGAAACTTGGTAGAGAGTAAGACCATGATCTATTGTAGCGCATATCATTTTAAGGTTACAGGCCACGGAATATTTTTGGTGTGCCCCTTTGAAAACTTTTGTAAACTTTTTCGTTTCCGGATATCTCCTCCTACAGTTTTCATCTGATCAAGCTGAAACTTAGTAAGGTAGTAAGACCATGGCCTGATGTAGCGCATATTCTTTTGAGGGTATAGTCCACCAAATGTCCCTTTGAGTATTTCTGTAAAATATTTCATTTCCGGATAATTCCTCCTGCAAACAACATTCGATCAAGCTGGATCTTGATATATAGTTAGACCATGATGTGGAGCAGTGCATATTGTTAGGGCCCCACACTGGCTTCAGCTATATTGCTGTTGTCCATGTGTTTGTAATACCTTAACCCAAAAACGTAATGTCGGTCATAACTTCAAAAGGATTTGTGGTACTCTCATGAAACTTCACACACATACACACCATCATAAGACCTATATTCTGACAAAGGACCATACCTAGATATCTTTTTTCGCCTTAACCAAAAAATTAACCTTGGTCATAACTTCGAAAGTATTTGCCTTTCTCTTATGAAAATTCACACAAATACTCACCATCACAAGACCTACATTCTGACAAAAACTTGTACCACACCTCTAAGATAGGTCTATGTAAGACTCTTTCTGACGTAGTCAGTGATCTGGTTTTGAGGTTATGGACCAACAAATAAAAACAAAGTTATGCCTCTTTGAAAGTTTCTGTAAGCAAATTTGCCTGCAATTTAGAACATCAAGCTGAATCTTGATATATAGCTTGACCAAGATGTGGAGCAGAGCATATAATTTCAAGGTTACAGTCCACCAAATATTTATAGAGTTGTGACCCTTTGAAAATTCCTGTGAACATATTGTTTATGGCTAACTCTTCCTTCAGTGAACATTTAATCAAGCTGAAAATTGATATATAGTTTGACCAGAATGTGGAGCAGTGCATATTGTTTTAAGGTTATGGCTTACCAGATATAAATAAAGTTATGGCCCTTTGCAGATTCCTGTAAGTATATTGTTTGTGGCTTAAACTTCTCCTACAATTAATATCCAATATAAGCTGAAACTTCATATATAGTTAGACCATTATGTGATGCAGTTCTTATTGTTTTGAGGTTAAGGTCCACCAAAAATTAATCCAGTAATTTCTGTACACAGTTTGTCATTTGATCTAGCAAAATCTTGATATTAAGTTTGACTATGATGTGGAGCAGTGCATAAGGTTTAGAGAGGATTGTCCACCAAATATTTATATCACACTTCAAAAATATCTGTAGACATTTTCATTTCAGGCTAATTCCTCCTACAATTTAGATCCAATCAATGATATGTAGTTAGACCATGATATGGAGCAGTTCTTATTGTTTCAAGGTTTCAGTCCAACAAATATTAACTTGCTAAGGGTGTATAATGCCCCGCTTGCGGAGCTCTTGTTCACTTTTTGTTTACATTGTTATTGCCTTCTGATCTTAGATTAATTGAAATTTTACACACTTGCTCAACATAAATGTCAGACTAATGATATTTTAGCATTTTCATTATTTATAACTTTCATGTCAATAAACTGATATCAGAAACTAATGGACTATTGGAAGTATCTGATTACTTAGAAGACTAATGATCTGTTGGAGTGGTTGAATAAGTAAATGACTATCCATTTTGTTGTGGAGGGTCCAATGTCATAGGATATAGACTCAAATCCAATTGGCTTGCTCAGTCTGACATAGGATATAGACTTAAATCCAGTGGTATGTACGATATTTAAGAAAATCAAATGGCTTGCAAAGATATTGAAGCAATTCTAATGGTTTGTTCAGTCTAATATAAGATGCTGAAGCAAATCCAGTGGTTTGCTTAGTCAGATATAAGATTTTGAAGCAAGTCCAATACACCTGTGGACACAAAAGCGTTCAAACTTTGATGAGCTGCATTTCATTTTGACTTGAAACATCAATCAATATATCCTAACATCCTATCGTCAGAAATAAATTCAAAACACAAGGTGATGTACATTTCATTGCTGACTCCTGCACTGTCCAATCATAATACATCTCAAATGTCAATCAGAAAGTGTTTGCCAAAATGAGACCAATCAATTGCTTGATTAAGTTTTAGAATTATTTGATGAATGACATTTGCTTGTCAAACTGACTTGATGCAAAGAGATTCATTGAAAGTTATTTCACTGGAGTTTGAACGCTTTTGTGTCCACAGGTGTAGCTTGCCCAGCCTGATATGGGATACTGAAGCAAGTCCAATGGCTGGCTTAGCCTGGTATTCCAATGGCTTGCCCAGTCTGATATGGAATACTGAAGCAAGTCCAATGGCTTGTCCAAAATGATATGGGATATTGAAGCAAGTCCAATGGCTTGCCCAGCCTGATATGTGATATTGAAGCAAGTCCAGTGGCTTGCCCAGCCTGATATGTGATATTGAAGCAAGTCCAGTGGCTTGCCCAGTCTGATATGTGATATTGAAGCAAGTCCAATGGCTTGCCCAGCCTGATATGTGATATTAAAGCAAGTCCAATGGCTTGCCCAGTCAGATATGGGATACTGAAGCAAGTCCAATGGCTTGCCCAGCCTGATATGGGATATTGAAGCAAGTCCAATGGCTTGCCCAGTCTGATATGGGATACTGAAGCAAGTTTAATGGCTTGCCCAGTCTGATATGGAATACTGAAGCAAGTCCAATGGCTTGCCCAGTCTGATATGGTATATTGAAGCAAGTCCAATGGCTTGCCCAGTCTGATATGGGATACTGAAGCAAGTTTAATGGCTTGCCCAGCCTGATATGGGATACTGAAGCAAGTCCAATGGCTTGCCCAGTCTGATATGGGATATTGAAGCAAGTCCAATGGCTTGCCCAGTCTGATATGGGATACTGAAGCAAGTCCAATGGCTTGCACAGCCTGATATGGGATATTGAAGCAAGTCCAATGGCTTGCCCAGTCTGATATGGGATACTGAAGCAAGTCCAATGGCTTGCCCAGCCTGATATGGGATACTGAACAAGTCCAATGGCTTGCCCAGTCTGATATGGGATATTGAAGCAAGTCCAATGGCTTGCCCAGTCTGATATGAGATACTGAAGCAAGTCCAATGGCTTGCACGGCCAGATATGTGATATTGAAGCAAGTCCAATGGCTTGCCCAGTCTGATATTGGATACTGAAGCAAGAAGAGTGGCTTGCACAGACTGATATGGGATATTGAAGCATGTCTAATAGCTTGCCCAGCCTGGTATGGGATACTGAAGCAAGTTCAATGGCTTGCCCAGCCTGATATGTGATATTGAAGCAAGTCCAATGGCTTGCCCAGCCTTATATGCCCAGCCTGATATGGGATATTGAAGCAAGTCCAATGGATTGCCCAGCCTGATATAGGATATTGAAGCAAGTCCAATGGTTTGCCCAGTCTTATATGGAATACTGAAGCAAGTCCAGTGGTTTGCATAGCATGGTATGGGATATTGAAGCAAGTCCAATTGGCTAGCCCAGCCTGATACATGTATGTGATATGGAAGCAAGTCCAACAGCTTGCTCAGTCTGATATGGGATAGTGAAGCAAGTCCAATGGCTTGCCCAGCCTGATATGTGATATTGAAGAAAGTCCAATGGCTTGCCCAGTCTGATATGGGATACTGAAGCAAGCCCAGCCTGATGTGGGATATTGAAGCAAGTCCAATGGCTTGCCCAGTCTGATTTGGGATACTGAAACAAGTCCAATGGCTTGCCCAGTCTGATTTGGGATACTGAAACAAGTCCAATGGCTTGCCAATTAAAAATCAAAAATGAGTTCCCTTAAGAGCAATGAAAACATTCATAAGAAAGAAGATGGGTCATACTACGTAGTTTCGGCTAATAAAGCCTCATCAGTGACCCTGTAATGATCCGGCACAGAAAGCCAGAGGAAACATACTGCAATTTTGCGAATTTTGAATAGGCAGTCGATACAAAGACTGATATAAATCAAAATGGGGTCTCAATAATTAAAAACCTGTCTAGAATATGAGTCTAAACCAATAATTTATTTCTGATATCTCAGAATATTCACACTGATCTCAAAGGACCAAAAGTAAAATATAAACTGCACTATGGTTGATGTACGGGGAGACGTTTTACGGCTGCCACACAGCACAACACCAAGCCTGATATGGGATATTGAAGCAAGTCCATTGATTGTCAAATGAATGTTTGATGTACGAAGCATCAACAGTTTGTAACAACTCCATTATAGGGGTTCGAGCCTGGCTCGGGTCACATGTGAGACGCCAAGTTCTGCAACGGAAGGTCAGGTGGTTTTTCTCTGGGTACTCCGGTTTTCGCCCACCTCTGATTAACGATCGGGTCAATATGAGTGAAATAATCTTGAAAGGGCCGTAAAACCAAAACCAAAAAAAAAAAAAAACAAAAAAAAACAAAAATCCATTATAGGATACTAAAAGTAAGGCTTGTGGCTTGTTCTTTAATGTTATTAATCAAATAATTTCGTATTGGCCTAGTTATAGGGCCAGGGTCTGCTGTATTGGCCCAAGGCCGAAGGCCGAGGCCAATACCCCTGACCAAGGACCTGTAACTAGGACGATACAAAATTATTTGATTAATTACAATTTTATTAATTGACACTATCAAAAAAAACTTGATTTATGGTTTTTGACCTCTGTTAATATTGGTTGACCTGTTGTTATGCAGGATAGTCAATTAATAAAGTCTGCTATAGGATACTGAAGCAAGTCCAATGGTTTGTTTAGTCTGTTATAAGATGTTGAGGCAAATCCAATGGCTTTATCAGTCTGATATAAGATCAGTGGCTTGCCCAGTCTCATATTGGATATTGAAACAAGGGCAATGTTTTTTTTTTCTTGGTTTTTGGTTTTACAGCCCTTTCAAGATTATTTCACTCATATCGAGCTGATCGTTAATCAGAGGTGGGCGAAAACCGGAGTACCCGGAGAAACACCACCTGACCTTTCTTTGCAGAACTTGGCGTCTCACATGTGACCCGAGCGAGGCTCGAACCCACAGCGGTGAGAGACCTAATGATTAAGAGTCAGCACTCTTATCCACTAGGCCACGGAGGCCCGTTTCAAGGGCAATGGTTTTCCTAGTCTGATATAGGATATTGAAGTGAGTCCCCGTTTGATACAGGGTATTGAAGCAAGTTTTGTTTGTTTGTTTGTTTGATTTGAGGTTTAACGTCCACATCAACACAGTATAGGTCATTTTGGAGATGTTCCAATTTTGTGGGACTTTTACCTGATATTGAGATGAAATGACATCTCAAGACCTGTCGCCAAATGAAACCAATAGGGTTTATACGCATGGATGGTCCGCCTCGTGCCGTGGTTCCGAGACAGGCTTAGATCCTCTAAGCGGTATACCAGTACTAGTGTGCGGAACATTTCAGCTTTGCGTGGAAGCATCATGCAGCTTATCTATTTCTTCAAGCCCCGATGAGCGGGGGAGGATTGAAGCAAGTACAATGGCTTGTTATCCCCACGCTATTTGAAGAAAAAGCGAGGATATTGTAATGGTCTTCGTCGTTCATCCGTCCGTACGTACGTAGATCCGTCCATCAGTCTTACCGGATAACTCCTCTAAGACAGTTATAGATAGAAACTTGAAACTCTGGGAACTGATAGATCTTTGGTCTGGGGAGTGCATGACACTTTCGGAATTTTGATCACTCCCCTAGGGGTGGGCCCAGGGGGTGTGGCCCGCAGGGGGTGTGGCCCGCAGGGGGTCAAAAATAAAAATTTCCAGAACATGGTCATGTAACATATCAAAGCGAACGGCATGATGAGTAGATTATGTAGTGGCGTGGGGATATGCGATGGCGTGCCATCACTATGAGATTGAAGCAAGTCAGCAAGTCCAATGGCTTGTTCAGTTTGATATAGGATATTGAAGCAAGGCCAATGGCTTGCCCAGTCTGATATAAGATGATTTTGAAGCAAGTCCAATTGCTTGCCCAGTCTGATATAGGATATTGAATTAAATATGATACTGAAGCAAGTCCAATTGCTTACCCAGTCTGATACAGGATATTGAATCAAAGAAGATATTGAAGCAGTCTGATATATGATATTGAACATACCTGCCAACTTTCACCCATTAGGCGTGAGTTTCACGATTTTTCCATGCATTTTGACCTCACGATCGTGGTGCCAAAATAAGGCAAAAATCACGATTTTTCCACCTCCTCACGCTTGGATAGTCATTTGGAATATCTTGGATTTCTTCACTATCTATTTTTGAGATGGAAAAGCCGGGGGATATTTTTAGCTGTATTGACTGTTTTTAACCCAATGATATATTACCCAGTACCCACAAACAAATGCAAGTTGCCAACAGTTTTCTATCTGTATGAGCATGAACAGGGATGCCCTTTGCTGATCTTTTCATGTAAGTATGTTTGAACAATTATTTAATCTCTCCCAGATGTAATGAAAGTAAATATTTACCTATGAATGAGCAATGTCACATATTTTCGTGACTACAAAAATCGTAGTTTTTATCTCTCAAACAAAGAATTGTTTTGTTTTTTGGTAATGAGCGTTCTAACACTTCAGAAACAATTGTTTTGCAAAATAAAGGCTGTTATAGTCAGACATAAAGCACTCCTTGCAATTGCATGAAAACTGTTTCTGAGTAAAAGAACCTAATTTCAGACAGATCATATATTCAGACAATAAGTATATACCAGTGATTTATTGGATAATACATACCTAAAATATAAACATGCAATTTTTCTGATTGTACTAGTGGACTGGGGTGTGTCTACTAGTTTGAAAAAAAATCTCCCCCATGGAAATTTTGGGGAAAATATTCACCGCGCTTTATTCCATCGAAAAATGCCGTGACACGCAGAATCTCCCTCATGAAAAATTTCAAAAGTTGGCAGGTATGATATTGAAGCAAGTCCAATGATTGTCTTATATTAGTCTTATCTACTACCAGATGTTTAAACAGCTGGCTCAGTCTGATACAGGATATTCGTAGCAAGTCCCATGGCTTGAACAATCTGATACAGGATATCAAAGCAAGTCCAGGTGTGTGGCATATAGCATCAGCAATTTGTGACAACGCCATTATAGGATATAAAAGTAAGGCTTGTGGCTTGTTCAGTTTGCTATAGGATACTGAAGCAAGTCTAATGGCTTGTTCAGTCTTATATAAGATGTTGAAACAAATCCATTGAATTTCTTTGATATAAGATCAGTGGCTTGCCCAGTCTCTCATTGGATATTTAAACAAGGGCAATGGCTTGCTCAGTCTGATATAAGATGTTGAAGCAAATTCAATGACTTGCTCAGTTTTATATAAAATTTTAAGCAAGTCCAATAGCTTGCCCAGTTTGATATAAGCTCATGAAGCAAGCCCAATGACTTGCCCTGTCTGATATAGGATGTCGAATTAACTCTTATCCTGCTGTTCACGACAACCCCTATCTTTGCAAACCGTGTAGATCCAGATCAGAGAAGCCATCTGATCAGGATCTAAACTGTTTGATATTCAGTTTATGAATTTGTAGGAATAAAGTACATCAAGTAATCTGATTGGTTCAAAGTCAGAAATGGGTGTGGCTAAACTGAATATTCTGCAAGAGAAGGGTTAAATAGGATATTGAAGCAAATCCATTTGCTTGCACCCTAAAATAACAAAACCTTAAAGTGACATCTCCTATACCCTTGTGCCAATTCCATTAAAAAATTCACTGGAATATTTCTTTGGTAACCCATTACTAAAATAGCTAAATTGATTGGTTTCTAAATAGGATACTGAAGCAAATCCATTGGCTTGCACCCTAAAATAGCAAAAACTTAAAAGTGATATCTCCTATATCCTAGTGCCAATTCCATTCAAAAATTCATTGGAATGTTTCTTTGGTAACCCATTACTAAAATAGCTAAATTGATTGCTTTCTAAAATGAACATGCAAGCATTGAAAAAAATCTTTAATGATAATTCCTCTGATAACCGTAATAATTAGGCCAATTTCATTCAAACTTCACAGGAGTATTGCTTAGTTTACCCTCTACCAACAGTTGATACAGTTCTGCAGCATTATGAACAAGATGGCAGCCAGAGCTAAAAATAGATATAATATGGTGATATTTCTGAGAGTCTATGGTTACAAGGAGTAAAGTATGTTGCCTCCCATGTAAAAATGGCCAGAAAAAATCTTGTCAGTTGTATTAAGCCTTATCCTGCTGAATATTTAAATTTCTGACTATTTACCAATGAAATTACTTGATATATAATAGTCATTTAAATTCACCAACTGAATGACAAACAGTGCAGTTCCAGATCAGATGGCTACTTCAGAAGGTATCTGATCTGGATCATAGGTAGGGGTTGTCATGAACGGTAGGATAAGGGGAAAAGTAATTGTTGATATTTTCGAGTCCCTGGTTACTCATTGATGAGGAGGTTTGAATGAGCACCCACAATAGTTTCTTTTTCTCAATGAGAACCTAGTAAAAAAGGTTGCTGACTTACCAGATATTTTGCTGACTATTGTTGTGCATTAACCCTTCTCTGGCTGAATATTCATTTAAACCCCACCCATTTCTGTCTATCAACCAATCAAATGACTTGATGTAATTTATTGCTACAAATTCATAAACTGAATGCTAAACAGTGTAGATCCTGAACAGATGAAGAAGCCATCTGATCTGGATCTACACTGTTTCCTAATATAGGGGTTGTCGTGAACAGCAAGATAAGGGTTAATATTACAAAATAACTGATATTAATAATTCAAGAATATTATTACTTAGGATAGTAAGAGTGTGGCTTCTGATTGGAAATCAATCAGCACAGATAATACACATCATGTAAACAAGTCTGTGAAATGAATACCCCTCTTAACCCTTGTCCTGCTGAATATTTATATATGCCACACCCACTACTGATTATCAGCCAGTCAGATTGCTTGATGCAAATTATTGCAACAAATTCATGAACTAAATGACAAACAACGAAGATCCTGATCAGATGGCTTCTTCAGAAGCCATCTGATCTGGATCTTCATTGTTTGAAAGATAAGACATATCCGGGCTCAGCAGGACAAGGGTTAACCCCAATTTATATAGAGAAAACTAAGGTTTACAGGGGCATACATTATTTTGCTTATTTCTGTTTCAAGACCTAGGTTGTGGGTACTCAGTTCTAATGAGCGCCAGCAACCTATGGTTTGGGGTATAATTAAGAAAAATATTGCAGATTTCATCAGAAAAGTAACCGTTTTGGAGCAATAATGATAGAAAATTCTCACTAAGATATTGCCCCGCGCCTGCCCGGGGGGTAGAAATATGGCGGCTGCCTTCGGGAGTGTGGCAGAGTGGTAAGACCCCACCGAAAACAGTCCCATTGCCGAGACCACCCGGTGCCTCGAAATAGGTGGCTGCCTTCAGCTTCTGTGGCAGTTGGGTAAAAGCCTCCAACATACAGAACAATCGTCCGTTCGACCGGTATTATTTTGTGAATCAATTTGTTCAAATGCATCTTACCAAATTTTTTATACAATTCACTACGCGAGATCTATCCTTTTAAACCTTTCCTATCTCATGTTACTACCACGCTACATTTGTTCGTGTATCATCATTGTTGGTGGGTCGCGCACCACAAAGAAGAAACCTCATCTGTATATGTTTGTACTGTGTATGTGTCACTTTTTCATGCTCCTTCACTCTGCACATCAAACAATGAAAGATGCATTTTTGTATACGTTATAAGATAAGTAACTTGTCATTTCATGTTACCCCAAAATTATTTTATGTTACACCAAAGTTAACAGAATCAGATACTTATCACTAAGTTCTAAAATGTACGTCATCATCTAACACAGCTTATTTCTTTATTAGCTTATAAAATCCTTAGTTCTTTCGGAAACTTATCACCTCAATAATTTCTTATCATAATCGTGGATCTCATATTTAGCAAAAGATCTCCTATTTTCAGAGCCAAGCTTTTATTTAAGCAAACGTTTTCGGCCTCCCTTGTCTGTAGGGAATAAAATATACAGGTCACTTTCCTTCTGTAGTGAATGGGGATGAAATTCCTTGTTGAAACAGGAGCCACTTGTTTGCCATGAGTGGCGTCTCGTATGCTGGAAGAAGGGATCCTGATGATTGAGAAAAGCCCAGGGATCTCCAGCTTTTCAACACATCATTTTGGCCCATATTTCAGATAGAAGAGGGGTTTGGGCTAGATCCGGCCTGAATCAATCGGCTCAGTCGTGCCAAGCTCTAGAATAGCACAGCTTGTCCTTATCTTCCTTCTTTATTTTTTACGTATCTTTATGGTACAAACCGGGTTTAATTTTGTCTTATTCCTCTGTCTTTGAGTGTTATTTGATGGGCGGCGGCTGATGGATCAATCGGTGGGCTTGTACTGGGGAAATTCAGCAGAAACTTCTGTGAGGGAGAGAATACGGGTGGGGATGGATTCCAACTGTTCATCAATTTTTCTTTGAAATCTAAGTGCATAGTTGGAAGACATAAAACAGAAGTGGAGCGGAAGGACTCTGGTCCTGTCATCGAGTATAATAGCAATGTAGCCTTGGCGTTGGAAATAGGAGATCCATTTCCATTAAACGTCCCCTTGTAGGGCTCCAAGGAGGGTGGGGCGCATAGCTATCGAAACAAAAATTTCAACCATGGGATCCAACACTAGAAAAAGAGCTTTCTTAGACTTATCTGATGACGACCCGGAACCGACAACTTTCACTTTTAAAGCAAACGAAAATTTTGCTAGATTCTTAGTGATTACGAGCAACGAAGCAAAGGCTGTTACTTCTCTTTCACCGTTTGTCATAGAAAAACAAATTGAAGCACTTATTGGAACTCCTAAAAATGTTAAAAAACTAAAAAATGGTACCCTTTTAATCGAAACGAATAGAAAATCACAAACAGAAAACCTCCTCAAAATCAACAAATTCTTTAACCTTAACGTCTCTGTCACGGAGCACAAAACATTAAATTCATGTAAAGGAATAATCCGTGACAGAATGCTGAAACAAGAAACAGAAGCCAGTATTGTGGAATATTTAAAAGATCAAGGAGTAACAGCCTGTAAACGTTTCAAAATTAAAAAAGACGGCAATCTAATCGAAACAAATACACTTCTTCTGACTTTCAACACCACTTCGTTGCCGAAATCACTAAGGATATTTTACCGAATAATACCGGTTGAAATGTACGTACCAAATCCTCTGCGGTGTTTTAACTGTCAGAGGTTTGGTCACCATGAAAATGACTGTTCTGTCCCTGATGGGTCGGTTTGTGAGAAATGTGGTGGAACCGATCATCACACTCAAAACTGCAAGAACCCTCCAAAGTGCGTGAACTGCGGAAAAGATCATGTATCAAAATCCAACGTCTGTGAAGTGTGGAAAACAGAAAAAGAAATTATGAAAATTAAAGTCACACAAAACGTAACATATTTGGAAGCCAAGAAAATTCAGCAAAACAAACCAGAAACCACATTCGCCAAAGTTGTTCAATCACTTACCAGCAAACCTGAAACCAAAGAAACATCAACACAATTCAACGAAAAAGATTTTGAAATAAAACCACATTCTAAAGTCATTACTTCTACTTTTAAACCCAAAACTACATCGTCGCAACCTACTTCTACACATCAATCAAGATCGGAAATAAAACCCTCAACTTCACAGACCAGTTCACAAGCACATACCAAAAATTCAAGCAGATCTCACTCCCGACCCAAATCAGGGACAGCAGATCAAAAAGAAAAAAACGGCAAAGAAAAACATAAAGGATCAAACCCAAATAGTAAAGGGGCGTCGGCTGATCCAGTCAAATTGGTAAATCAGTACGGCACCCTTGAGGACATGGAATTGGAGGTGGACTCCTCCATGTTGTCTCAAAGTAATAGAAAATATAAGGATTAAATTCCTTATTTTAATCTTCTCTCCATTTAATCATGGATAAGAAATCAATACTACAATGGAATTGTCGAGGACTGAAAGCCAATTTTAACGAACTTTTAATTTTATCTACACTTTTTTCTCCTAATGTCATTTGTCTCCAAGAAACTTTTTTGAAAACTACAGATAATATTAATTTCAAAGGTTACAGTATGTACAATCATATCACAACGGATAATCAGAAGGCATCAGGAGGTACGTCAATCCTGGTAAAATCTGACGTTCCTCATAGGAAAATAGATGTAAACACTAATTTACAAGCTGTTGCTGTAAACGTCACTTTATCCAAATCCATAACGATTTGTTCTGTCTACCTTCCACCACACTATAATTTTTCTAAGCAAGAATTAGAAAATTTAACAAATCAATTACCTAGTCCTTATATATTATTAGGAGATTTTAATAGTCACAGCAAACTATGGGGTTGCTCGGATACAAATGACAAAGGAGAAATCATAGAAAATTTTATTGCTGAAAATGATTTATGTTTATTTAACGATAAACAACCAACATATCTTCATTCTCCCACAAGAAATTATTTTGCTTTAGATCTTTCAATTTGCTCTCCAAATATTTATCTAGATTTTGATTGGTCTGTTGTGGACGATCTCCATGGGAGCGATCATTTTCCGATAGTCATTGAAGAAATTGCATCGACCCATGAGGATCGTCACCCCAGATGGAATTTGAATAAAGCAAATTGGGAAAAGTTTAATCAATTATGTGATGAAAAATTCGACCCTGAACTTTTTAAAACTGCAAGTGATATACAAGATTTTACTGATGAATTGATTGATATTGCTGAAAAATGTATTCCTAAATCCTCGACTTTTTCAAAAAGAAACAGACCTTGGTTTAATGATGAAGTTAAAACTTCAATCAATAAAAGAAAATCTGCATTACGAAAATTCAATAAACAACCAACAAAAGAAAATCTTATCCATGCCAAACATATGCGAGCTAAAGCTCGCAAAACAATAAAATCGGCCAAAAAAGCATCTTGGCAGCAATACGTCTCCAAACTGAATACCAGAACACCAACTAAGAAAATATGGGACATGATTCGAAAAATTAGTGGCAAAAACAAATCAAATAAACATGTCCATATCAAATCGAACGGAAATGTATGTTCAACGGCTAAAGACATTTCCAATGCCTTGGGGGAAAATTTTCAGAAAAACTCCTCTAGCTCAAATTATTCAGAAAATTTCCAAAATATTAAACAAGAACAAGAGAAAAAGAATTTAAATTTTTCCTCATTAAATCAAGAAAAATATAATTTACCTTTCACTACTAAAGAATTATTAGATGCTCTCCATAAATCTCATGATACTGCTGTTGGTCCTGACGACATACACTATCAAATTTTAAAGCATTTACCCAACAAGGCATTGGAAACATTATTAAATATTCTGAATGATATTTGGATCACTGGAAAATTCCCTGAAAACTGGAGAAAAGCTACCATTATTCCTATTCCGAAACCTAATAAAGATCATACTGAAGCCACTAATTACAGACCTATTGCTTTGACAAGTTGCTTATGTAAAACAATGGAGAGAATGATTAATGATAGGCTGGTTTGGTTCTTAGAATCAAACCAGCTTATCACTAAATTTCAAGCTGGTTTTAGAAAAAACAGCTCCACTAATGATCATTTGATTCGCTTAGAATCATTTATACGTGATGCCTTTATCAAAAAAGAACATGTCGTAGCTGTATTCTTTGACCTAGAAAAGGCCTATGATACGACTTGGAAATATGGCATCATGAAAGATTTACACAACTTGGGCCTTAAAGGCCGATTGCCACTTTTTGTTCAAAATTTCTTGTCCGATCGAACATTTAATGTTCGCATAGGAAATACATTATCGGACACATTTGATCAAGAACAAGGTGTACCACAAGGTAGTATTTTATCACCAACCTTGTTCAGCATAAAAATTAATAATATAGTTAAATGTGTAAAAGACCCAGATTGTTCGCTTTTTGTTGACGATTTTGGAATCTTTTATCGTTCCAAAAATATGGAAACCATTGAATTTAAACTGCAAAGGTGTTTAAATAATATAGAAACTTGGGCAACAGAAAATGGTTTTAAATTTTCTAAAACAAAAACTCAGTGTGTTCATTTCTGCCAAATTCGAAAGTTGCATTTAGATCCAGTTTTAACAATATACGGCAGTCCAATTCCAGTCGTCACTGAAGCGAAGTTTTTGGGTCTTTTATTTGATAGCAAATTGTCTTTTATTCCTCATATCAAAGCTTTGAAAGCTAAATGTTTAAAAGCTCTTGATATTCTTAAAGTCCTGTCCAGTTCCGACTGGGGAGGAGATCGCACTGTTCTTTTAAATCTGTATAGATCGTTAATTCGTTCCAAATTGGACTATGGCTCCATAGTCTATGGATCTGCTAGGAAATCTTATTTAAAATCTTTGGATACTATACATCATCAAGGTTTACGTTTAGCACTAGGTGCCTTTCGCACTTCACCCGTTGATAGTCTCTATGCTGAATCTAATGAACCATCACTTTATGTTAGAAGAGAAAAATTGTCTCTTCAATATGCTACCAAATTAGCTGCAAATCCACGCAATTCAGCATATGAATGTGTTTTTAACCCGAATTATGAAAGATTTTACGAAAATAAACCCTCCGCTATTAAACCTCTTGGCCTAAGAATACGACCTTTACTTAAAGAGGCCAATATTAATGTCCAAAATATTCAATCATTTTCTTTATCATCGAAAGAACCATGGACATTAACTAATCCAAAGATTGTATTAGACTTGCATAGAAATAAGAAATCCGAAGTTGATTCACATATTTTTAAAAATGAATTTTTAGAAATTAAATCACATTTTAAACATCACATTTCCATTTACACTGACGGTTCGAAACAAGATGAGAAAGTTGCTTGTTCTGTCATTAGTCCGAATTTCACTGATAGCATTAGACTACCCGATAATAGCTCTATTTTTACCGCTGAAGCAAAAGCAATTGATATCGCACTCTATCACATTCGAGATCAACCTGAAAGACATTTCATCATTTATTCCGATTCCCTTTCTGTACTAAAAGCTCTGAAAGATCAACAGCACAGAAACCCCTTGATTCAACAAATTTTAAGAAAATACCACTATCTTTCCGTCTTAAAGGAGATCATATTCTGCTGGCTTCCCAGTCATGTAAATATCCGTGGTAATGAGTTAGCTGATTTGGAAGCCAAATCTGCATTATCGTTAGCTATTACCAATTTAAAAATTCCTTCTTCAGATTTGAAATCTAACATAAACCTATATATAAAAAATAAATGTCAATCAATTTGGGAAAAAGAAATTAATAATAAATTAAATAAAATTCAACCAAATTTTCAAACCAAATGTACCTTTTTGAATTATAATAGGAAAGACCAGACTAAACTCACAAGATGCCGTATTGGACACACACGACTCGCTCATTCCTACATATTAAAAAATGAACAAGCACCTTTCTGTATATCTTGTAACGAACCGTTTACAGTTGAACACTTTCTCATTTCATGTGTAGAATTTCATCATATACGCTCAAAATATTTTAACGTTACAACAATGAAAGATCTTTTTAACGACATACCATCTTATCAATTAATCAATTTTCTTAAAGAAATCGGACTTTTTAACAAACTGTAATCATTAATATTTTAACTTTTAAACTTCAATAGCAATTTTATATCTAATATCTAATTATTTTTAGACGCTATATGCCCTATTAGGGTTGAGCGTCTTTAAACAAAATATCCATCCATCCATCCATCACTAAGTTATGGCGTGAAATGCGTTGCAATATTGTATCTTGTAATATATCTTTTCCATAAAAAATGTGTGTCTTCTATATTAAGATATTTGTGGTTTATAAATTATATTTGTGGTCAATAAGTTATATTTGTGGTCAATAAATTATATATATTGTCAATAATTTATATATATTGTCAATAAATTATATATATATATATGATCAAGTAATTATATATATGGTCAAAAAATTATATGTATGGCCAATAAATTATATTTATTTGTTAAAAAAATATTGACATCTTTTTTGTCTACTATAAATTTATGTATTTGCATTAGATTTATATGTTTGCTTAAAAATAAATTTCTATTGGAACGTTTTTTATGCCCCCGGAATCTAAGATTCTGGGGGGCATATAGTTTTTGGTCTGTCCGTCTGTTTGTCCGTCTGCAAAAACTTTAACATTGGGCATAACTTTTGAATGGTAAGTGGTACAGCTTTCATACTTCACATGTGCATTCCTTGTCACAAGACCTTTCAAGAGGTACCATAAATTTTGACCTCGTGACCTTCACCTTGCGCTGTCCGGGGGCATTTGTGTTTCACAAACACATCTTGTTTATTTATGAATTTACAAAAATATTTATTGGGTAAAATTAGTATTGTGGGATATTGTGTAGTTTTGTAACAGAAGATTTCATTGGTTCCCACGACATTGGTCCCAACGACAATTTCGATCCGCTGAGTGTTTCGCATCGTAGACTTTCGTCCTTCGACCAAACCCAGACCATGACCTTATCTGGACACGCTGTGTGCCCTGTGTGTCCGATGCTCAGTTGAATGAAATGAATTGAATTGAATTTCATTTACTGCACTTTTATTAGCTCACCTGTCACATAGTGACAAGGTGAGCTTTTGGGATCACTTTTTGTCCGTCGTCCGTCGTGCGTCCGTGCGTCCGTAAACTTTTCTTCAAACAACATCTCCTCCTAAACCACTGATTGGATTTTGACCAAACTTCACAGGAATGATCCTTAGGTGGTCCCCTTTCAAAGTTGTTCAAATGGTTCCGGTCTGTTGCACATATAGGTCACAGTAGCCAAAAATAGATTTTTTTCACCGAAAACATAAAAAATCTTCTTCTCTGAAACTGCAAGGCCCAGGTCTTTGATATTTGGTATGAAGCTTCATCTAGTGGACCCCTACCAAGATTGTTCAAATTATAGTGCTGGGGCCAAAAATGCCCCCGCACGGGGGCCCTTTGGTTTTACATTGGCTTATATAGGGAAAATCTTTAAAAATCTTATTCTCTGAAACCGCAAGGCCCAGGTCTTTGATATTTGGTATGAAGCTTCATCTAGTGGACCCCTACCACGATTGTTCAAATTATAGTGCTGGAGCTAAAAATGCCCCCGCACGGGGGCCCTTTGGTTTAACATTGGCTTATATAGGGAAAATCTTTAAAAATCTTCTTCTCTGAAACCGTAAGGCCCAGGTCTTTGATATTTGGTATGAAGCTTCATCTAGTGGACCCCTACCAAGATTGTTCAAATTATAGTGCTGGGGCCAAAAATGCCCCCGCACGGGGGCCCTTTTGTTTTACATAGGCTAATATAGGGAAAATCTTTAAAAATCTTCTTCTCTGAAACCGCAAGGCCCAGGTCTTTGATATTAGGTATGAAGCTTTATCTAGTGGACCCCTACCAAGATTGTTCAAATTATAGTGCTGAAGCTTAAAATGCCCCCTGCACGGGGGCCCTTTGGTTTTACATGGGCTTATATAGGGAAAATCTTGAAAAATCTTCTTCTCTGAAACTGCTAGGCCCAGGTGTTTGATATTTGGTATGAAGCTTCATCTAGTGGACCCCTACCAAGATTGTTCAAATTATAGTGCTGGGGCCAAAAATGCCCCCGCACCAGGGCCCTTTTGTTTTACATAGGCTTATATAGGGAAAATCTTTAAAAATCTTCTTCTCTGAAACTGCAAGGCCCAGGTCTTTGATATTTGGTATGAAGCTTCATCTAGTAGACCCCTACCAAGATTGTTCAAATTATAGTGCTTGGGCCAAAAATGCCCCCGCACCAGGGCCCTTTTGTTTTACATAGGCTTATGTAGGGAAATCTTGAAAAATCTTCTTCTTTGAAACTGCAAGGCCCAGGGCTTTGATATTTGGTATGATGCTTCATCTTGTGGACCTCTACCAAGATTGCTCAAATTATAGCCCTGGGGCCAAAAATGCCCCCACTCCGGGGCCCTTTGGTTTTACATAGACTTATATAGGGAAAATCTTGAAAAATCTTCTTCTCTGAAACCACAAGGGATAGGTCTTTGATATTTGTTATGAAGCTTCAGCTAGTGGACCTCTATAAAAATTGTTCAAATTATAGTCCTCAGACCAAAAATGCCCCCACCATGTGGCCCTTTGGTTTTACATAGACTTATATAGGGAAAATCTTTAAGAATCATCTTCTCTGAAACACAAGGCTTAGGTCTTTGATATTTGTTATGAAGCTTCAGCTAGTGGACCTCTACCAAGATTGTTCAAATTATAGCCCTGGGGCCAAAAATGCCCCTGCACCGGGGCCCTTTGGTTTAACATAGACTTATATAGGGAAAATCTTGTTTTACATAGACTTCTATATGCAGGGTAAACCTTTAAAATCTTCTTCTCTGAAACCAGAAAGCCCAGGTCTTTCATATTCGATATGAAGCTTCATCTTGTGGACCTCTACCAAGATTGTTCAAATTTTAGCCCTGGGGCCAAAATTGACCCTGCCTGGGGCCCACTTGTTATGCTTTGGATCAGGTGAGCGAACCAGGGCCCTCTGGGCCCTCTTGTATCATTTAAACGTTAAAGGCAAGCAAATACAAACATTCCTTTTTTCCGATAATCAAAATTTACTCCTGACTTTCGCTCCTGAGTACCGGGTTTCATACTCTTCTATTAGGTGCGAATTGATCAAGGTCGAAACTGGATCATTTGAGATCAACTTTCACTTTTGGGGGGTCACTTTTGTTATGTGAAATGAGTGTCCCGTTCGGTAAGTTTGATCCCATGGTGCTGTTATAATCAAGTTATGTAACTGTTTTTAGCTCCACTGGCCGAAGGTTCGGCCAGCGGGGCTATTGTCATGGCCCTGTGTCCGTCGTGCGTCCGTGCATCCATGCCTCCGTGCGTTAACTTTTTCTTTAAACATCTTCTCCTCCTAAACTACTGGGCCAATTGTAACCAAACTTCACAGGAATGTTCCTTACATAGTCCTCTTCTAAATTCCTTCAAAGAATTTTGTTACACCCAGAACTCTGGTTGCCATGGCAACAAAACAAAAAAAAAATAAAAATCTTTAAAAATCTTCTCCTCCAAAACCACCTGTTGGATTTCATTTTTATTTTGCTTGAATGTTCCTTGGGTGGACCCCTTTCAGATTCCTTGAAGAAATTTTGATCTGACAAAAAACATGGCCGCCATGGGCGGGGCTTATTTTCCCTATTTAACATATAGTGTAATGCTAAAACATCTTCTCCTCCTAAACTATTGGGCCCATTGTAACCAAACTTCACAGGAATGTTCCTTACATAGTCTTCTTCTAAATTCCTTCAAAGAATTTATTACACCCAGAACTCTGGTTGCCATGGCAACAAAACCAAAAAAAAATAAAAATCTTTAAAAATCTTCACCTCCAAAACCACCTGTTGGATTTCATTTTTATTTTGCATGAATGTTCCTTGGGTGGACCCCTTTCAGATTCCTTGAAGAAATTTTGATCCGACAAAAAACATGGCCGCCATGGGCGGGGCTTATTTTCCCTATTTAACATATAGTGTAATGCTAAAACATCTTCTCCTCCTAAACTATTGGGCCCATTGTAACCAAACTTCACAGGAATGTTCCTTACTTAGTCCTCTTCTAAATTCCTTCATAGAATTTTGTTACACCCAGAACTCTGGTTGCCATGGCAACAAAACAACACAAAATATTAAAAATCTTTAAAAATCTTCCCCTCCAAAACCACCTGTTGGATTTCATTTTTATTTTGCATGAATGTTCCTTGGGTGGACCCCTTTCAGATTCCATGAAGAAATTTTGATCCGACAAAAAATATGGCCGCCATGGGCGGGGCTTATTTTCCCTATTTAACATATAGTGTAATGCTAAAACATCTTCTCCTCCTAAACTACTGGGCCAATTGTAACCAAACTTCACAGGAATGTTCCTTACTTAGTCCTCTTCTAAATTCCTTCAAAGAATTTTGTTACACCCAGAACTCTGGTTGCCATGGCAACAAAACCACACAAAAAATTAAAAATCTTTAAACATCTCCTCCAAACCCACCTGTTGGATTTCATTATCCCCTCGCACAACATAGTTGTGAGGGGGGATATAGCATTTGTCCCGTACGTACGTACGTAAGTACGTACTTTTGTCTTGCTCTAGCGCCACGTACGTATGTACTTTTGTCATCGCTCTAGCGCCACGTACGTACGTACTTTTGTCATCGCTCTAGCGCCTACATTTCTTGACCGATTTTAATATAACTTCACACAAACGTTCCTTACGACAATTTCTGGAGCAAGAGTGACTTTCAAGGTCATGACCTCAAGGTCAAGGTCACTCTGGCTATTTTTTGAAAAACTTTGTCATGGCTCTAGCGCCTATATTTCTCCCCCAATTTCAATATAACTTCAAACAAATGATCCTTATAAAAATATCTTGAGCGAGTTGGACTTTCAAGGTCATGACCTCAAGGTCAAGGTCACTGTGGCTATTTTTAGAAAAACATTGTCATCGCTCTAGCGCTACAATTTTTTCACCAATTTCAATATAACTTCACACAAATGATCCTTATAAAAATATCTTGTGCGAGTTCCACTTTCAAGGCCATGGCTTCAAGGTCAAGGTCACAGTGGCTATTTTTAGAAAAACTTTGTCATCGCTCTAGCTCCTACATTTCTTCACTGATTTCAAAATAACTTCACACAAATGTTCCTTATGACATTATCTTGAGCGAGTTGGACTTTCAAGGTCATAACCTCAAGGTCATGGTCACTATGGCTATTTTTAGAAAAACATTTTCATCGCTCTAGCGCCTACATTTCTTCACCAATTTCAATATAACTTCACACAAATGTTTCTTATAAAAATATCTCCAGCGAGTTCGACTTTCCAACTCATGGCCTCAAGGTCAGGGTCACTGTGGCTATTTTTAGAAAAAACTTTGTCATCGCTCTATCGCCTATATTTCTTCACTGATTTCAATATAACTTCACAAAAATGTTTCTTATGACAATATCTCAAGCGGGTTCAACTATCAATGTCAAGGCCTCAAGGTCAAGGTCACTGTTGCTATTTTTTAGAAAAACTTTGTCATCGCTCTAGCGTTTACATTTCTTCACCAATTTCAATATAACTTCATACAAATGTTCCTTATGACAATATCTCTAGCGAGTTCCACTTTCAAGGTCAAGGTCACTGTGTCTATTTTTAGAAAAACTTCGTCATCCCTCTAGCGCTTACATTTCTTCATCGATTTCAATATAACTTCACACAAATGTTCCTTATGACAATATCTCACCATTTCGACTTTCAAGGTCAAGGTCAATATGGCTATTTTTAGAAAACTTTGTTATCGCTCTAGCGCCTACATTTCTTCACTGATTTCAATATAACTTCACACAAATGTTGCTTATGACAATACCTCGAACGAGTTTGACTTTCAAGGTCAAGGTCACTGTGGCTATTTTTAGAAAAACTTTGTCATGGCTTTAGCGCTTACATTTTTTTCACCAATTTCAATATTACTTCACACAAATGTTCCTTATAACAATATCTCTAGTGAGTTCCACTTTCAAGGTCAAGGTCACTGTGGCTATTTTTAGAAAAACTTTGTCATGGCTCTAGCGCTTACATTTCTTCATCCATTTCAATATAACTTCACACAAATGTTCCTTATGACAATACCTCGAGCGAGGTTGACTTTCAAGGTCAAGGTCACTGTGGCAATTTTTAGAAAAACTTTGTCATTGCTCTAGTGACTACATTTTTTCACAAATTTCAATATAACTTCACACAAATGTTCCTTATGACAATATCTCGAGCTATTTAGACTTTCAAGGTCAAGGTCACTGTGGCTACTTTTAGAAAAACTTTGTCATCGCTCTAGCGCCTACATTTAATGATGGATTGTAATAGAACTTCACACAAATGTTTCTTATGATAATATCTCGACTTACTTCGACTTTCAATGTCATGACCTCAAAGTCAAGGTCACTGTGGCTATCTTTAGAAAAACTTTGTCATCGCTCTACCGCCTACATTTATTAACAGATTTTAATATAACTTCACACAAAAGATGCTTATGATAATATCTTGAGCAAGATCTACTTTCGTGGTCATGGCCTCAAGTCAAGGTCACTATGGCTATTTTTAGAGAAACGTCATCACTCTAGAATGTACATTTATTGGAGGATTTTTAAACAAACTTTACACAAATGTTGCATATGATAATATCTCAAGCAAGTTGGACTTTTGCCATTTCAGTGTTTTCCACACACGAAGTTGTCTAGTGCGAGGGGATTTGTATCGCATGCGATGCCTTGTTTTTATTTTGCATGAATGTTCCTTGGGTAAACCTCTTTTAGATTCCTTGAAGAAATTTTGATCCGACAAAAAACATGGCCGCCATGGGCGGGGCTTATTTTCACTATTTAACATATAACGTAATGCTAAAAAATCATTTTCTTCAAAAGTACTTGTGGGATTTCATTGTAATTTGCATGAATTGTCCTTGGGTGGACTGTTGTCAGATTCCTTGAAAAAAATTTGATCTTACAAAAAAACATGGCCGCTATGGGTGAGGCTTATTTTCACTATATATCATAGTGTAATGCTGAAAATATTTTCTGCAAAAGTTCTTGTTTTATTTCATAGTTATTTGGCATGCATGTTCCTTGGGTGGACCTCTGTCAGATTCCTTGAAGAAATTTTGATCTGACATAAAACATGGCTGCAGTGGGCGGGGTTTATTTTCACTATATAACATGTAGTGTAATGTTAAAAAAGTCTTCTCTTCTTCAAAAGTTCTTGTTTATTTATTTATTTATTTATTTAAAAGTACCTTCCTGTATCTGAATTAATCTCCTCCAATTTTGCTGACTATCACATATCTATAGAGGTCCACCTACAAATTGTCATTCTAAAATTCAAAACATCAGAAATTTCACATGTACGGAACCCGGGAAGGGACATGATTTTTTTTAATTTTATAAGTTGTGCGCACAAGATAATATCTTGTTTGGACAAGATATTATCTTGTGCGGACAACATATTATCTTGTGCGGACAAGATATTATCTTGTCCGCACAAGATAATATCTTGTCCGCACAACATAATATCTTGTCCAAACAAGATATTATCTTGTGCAGACAACATATTATCTTGTGCAGACAAGATATTATCTTGTCCGCACAAGATATTAAGTTGTGCGAACAAGATATTATCTTGTCCGCACAAGATAATATCTTGTCTGCACAACATAGATCTTGTGCGCACAAGATATTATCTTGTCCGCACAAGATATTATCTTGTCCGCACAAGATAATATCTTGTCCGCACAAGATAATATCTTGTCCGCACAACTTCCCAAGATCTATGTTGTGCAAACAAGATAATATGTTGTGCGAACAAGATAATATCTTGTGCGGACAAGATAATATGTTGTGCGAACAAGATCATATCTTGTCCGCACAAGATAATATCTTGTCCGCACAAGATAATATGTTGTCCGAACAAGATAATATCTTGTCTGCTCAAGATATTATCTTGTTCGCACAACATAATAAAAATAAAAAATCATGTCCCTTCCCGGGTTCCGTACACATGCCCATCACACTGGTGATAGAACTGATGTTTTCAACACAAACTCTATTTATACGACTTGATGTTTCAAAATAAATTCAAAATACTGAGGGAGATTGATTTATTAGACCTAATTATACTACAGTGTCAACAGTTCTCCAGATCCCTGAGGGTTAAAATGGCTTAGTTGAAAAGAGAGGCATACCGAATCCGACGGAGGAAAGAAAAAAATAATTAAAGAAAGAAATAAAAACATAAATCTGTTCATTTTTTAGCTCCACTGGCCAAAGACCGGCGGGTCTTATGTTATATGTTATGGCCCTGTGTCTGTTGTGCGTCTGTGCGGTTGTGCATCCGTGCGTTAACTTTTTTCTTTAAACATTTCCTCCTTAACTACTTGGTCGATTGTAACCAAACTTCACAGGAATGTTTCTCACATAGTCCTCTTCTGAATTCCTTCAAAGAATTTTGTTACATGCAGAACAAAATGGCATCGAAAGCAAAAAAAAATATTTAAAAATCTTCTCAAAAACCGCTCAATGGATTTTATTCTTATTTTGCATGAATGTTCCTTGGGTGGACCTCTGTCAGATTCCTTGAAGAAATTCGGATCAGGCAAAAAACATGGCCACCATGGCCATGCCCCACATGACTGCCATGGCCATGCCCCTTGGCTCATTAGCTTTCAAAGACTTATATGGGGAGAAGTTTTAAAAACCTTCTCCTCCAAACCGCTCAACGTAATGGATTTTATTCTTACTTTGCATGAATGTTCCTTCTGTCAGATTCCTTGAAGTAATTTTGATCAGACAAAAAACATGGCCACCATGGACACGCCCATTGGCTAATTAGCTTCCATAGACTCATAAAGGGATCTTTTTTTTTTTTAATCTTCTCCTCCAAAACCGCTAAATGGATTTCGTTCTTAATTTTCATGAATGTTCCTTGTGTCTACCATTGTCAGATTCATTGAAGAAATTTTGATCAGACAAAAAACATGGCCGCCATGGCCACCACCTTTGGCTCATTAGCTTCCATACACCAATAAACGGAAAAACTTCTTCTCTGAAACCATAAAGCCTAAAGCTAAGACATTTACAGTAAAACCTGTCTTAGTGGCCACCTCTATTAAGCATGCAACCTGTCTTAAACAAGCAGGCATTCAGTTCCCAAGAAAGGCAGATGTGTTAAATTTCACCTGTATTAAGCAAGAACCTGTCTTAAGCAAGCATATTTTGACTATCCCTTAGGCACTTGCTTAATACAGGTTGAACTGTAGTATGTAGCAAAGTTATGTAGTCACCTACTAAGTCCTGCGAACTATGACTCTTGAGTCCAAATTGGCAATGCCCCGGTGCTTAGTAGCTCCCATAGACTAATAATGACAAAATCTTGAAACTTTTCTCCTCTGAAACCATAAGGCCAAGAGCTTAGTATGTAGCAACTTGAAGTATTCATCTGCATAAATCCTGCCAACTATGCCCCTGGGGTCCAAATTGGCCACACCCTGAGGCCCATAAGCTCCCATCGACTTATACTGGGAAAAACTGACAAAAATCTTCTCTGAAACCATCAGTGCCCAGAGCTTAGATATTAAGTATGCAGCAACTTCAAGTGGTCACTCAAATAAATCCTGCCAACAATGCCCCTGGGGTAAAAAATTGGTCATGCCCAGAGGCATATTAGTTCCCATAGACTTATAATAGGAAAAACTTAAAAGTCTTCTTCTCTGAAACTATAAGGCCCAGAGCTTTAGATATTTAGAACGGAGCAATGCCAAATGGTCACTCACATAAATCCTGCCAACCATGGCTCTGGGGTCCAAAAAATATAGAATGGACATTCCTTGGGTGGATCACTTGTTTCTTTTTTACCCATTGCATGCGGGAAAACCCTAAATGGGTACCTTGGCAAACAGTGCTGGCCCAGATCAGACCCCACAGAACACCATGTCTGATCAGGGCCTGCACTATTTGCTAACAGAATTTTCCATCAAAAGTAGAAAAAAAAATAGGCCTGACACCCCTTATATGACAAATTGACTGGTCCAACATATAGCAATAGAAGAGTCCACTAGTATACCATTGGTTAATGTAATAAATATGACAATTGTCTGAAGTTAGCCGGTGGAGCGACAGGCCCTCTTGGGCCTCTTGTTTTAATCCCAATAAAGACTGCCATTATTATGTTTTAGAGAACCAATGAAATTCGCCGTTACAAAAGCGCGAACTATCCCACAATGCTAATTTTACCCAACATATTTTTTGATACTACAAAAATATTTTACTGGACGCAAAAAAAAATATAGAATCTAATCAATACTTTTTTTTAAACAAATAAATATAATTTATTGGCTATAAATATAATTTATTGACCACATATATAATTAATTGACGATATATAAAATTTATTGATGGTATATATAGTTTATTGACCAAATATATAATTAATTGATGATATATATAATTTATTGACCATATATATAATTTATTGACAATATATATAATTTATTGACAACAAATATATTTGATTGACCAAAAATATATTTTATTGACCAAAAATATAATTTATTGACCACAAATATCTTAATATAGAAGACACACATTTTTTATGGAACAGATATATTACAAGATTCAATATTGCAACGTATTTCATGCCATACTCAGTTCTCACAAATATATTCAAATACTGTGAAATTCCTATATTAAGACCTTTAGGACTGTTCAAAAGTGGTCTTTAATCTGACCAGAGGACACTGTATGCAGAAAATACAAAGAAAGAATGACTACAGCCTGTTGAATAAGCTTTTTAAAGCAGAATTACCGTATTTGCTCTAATTACCGCACCGTGCCCTTAGTTTTTTCAAAATCATGTAAAAAAATCATAGTGAAAAATCAACCTAATTAGCGCACACTTGATACGAAAAATTAGCTTCCGAGATGGTGCATACTGATATTTAATGGGATGGAAAAGGATACTTAAGCATTGCCTTCACTGTTGTAGAAATAATGGTAAGTTTTTTAGCTCACCTGAGCACGAAGTGCTCAAGGTGAGCTTTTGGGATCGGTCTTTGTCCGTCGTCCGTCGTCCGTGCGTCCGTCGTCAACTTTTGCTTTAAACAACTTCTTCTACAAAACTGCTGGACAGATTTTGATCTAATTTCACAGGAATGCTCCTTGGGTGATCCTCTACCAAAATTGCTCAAACTGTTCTGCTCGGGTGAACAAGATGGCCGCCAGAGCTAAAAATAGAAAAACCTTTAAACGACTTCTTCTCCTTAACCAGTGGATGGATTTTGAAATTATTGCACAGGAATGTTCCTTGGGTGCCCCTTTACTAAAATTGCTCAAACTGTTCCGCTCGGGTGAACAAAATGGCCGCCAGAGCTAAAAATAGAAAAACCTTTAAACGACTTCTTCTCCTTAACCAGTGGATTGATTTTGAAATTATTGCACAGGAATGTTCCTTGGGTGCCCCTCTACTAAAATTGCTCAAACCGTTCCGCTCAGGTGAACAAAATGGCCGCCAGAGCTAAAAATAGAAAAACCTTTAAACGACTTCTTCTCCTTAACCAGTGGATGGATTTTGAAATTATTGCACAGGAATGTTCCTTGGGAGCCCCTCTACTAAAATTGCTCAAACCTTTCTGCTCGGGTGAACAAAATGGCCGCCAGAGCTAAAAATAGAAAAACCTTTAAAGGACTTCTTCTCCTTAATCAGTGGATGGATTTCGAAATTACTTCACAGGAATGTTCCTTGGGTGACCCTCTACCAAAATTGCTCAAACTGTTCTGCTCGGGTGAAGAAAATGGCCACCAGAGCTAAAAATAGAAAAACCTTTAAAGGACTTCTTCTCCTTAACCAGTGGATGGATTTCGAAATTATTTCACAGGAATGTTCCTTAGGTGACCCTCTGCCAAAATTGCTCTTACCATTCCGCTCCAGTGAACAAGATGGCCACCAGAGCTAAAAATAGAAAAACCTTTAAACGACTTCTACTCCTTAACTCGTGGATGGATTTTGAAATTACTTCACAGGAATGTTCCTTGGGTGATCCTCTACCAAAATTGCTCAAACCGTTCCGCTCGGGTGAACAAGATGGCCGCCAGAGCTAAAAATAGAATAACGTTTAAATGGCTTTTTCTCCTTAACCAGTGGATGGATTTTGAAATTATTTCAAAGGAATGTTCCTTGTGTGACCCTCTACCAGAAATGCTCAATCCGTTCTGCTCGGGTGAACAAAATGGCCGCCAGAGCTAAAAATAGAAAAACCTTTAAACGACTTCTTCTCCTTAACCAGTGGATGGATTTTGAAATTATTTCACACGAATGTTCGTTTGGTGAATCTCATCAAAAAATGCTCATACCGTTCCGCTTGGGTGAAAAAAATGGCCGCCAGAGCTAAAAATAGAAAAACTTTTAAACGATTTCTTCTCCTTAACCAGTGGATGGATTTTGAAATTATTTCACAGGAATGTTCGTTTGGTGTCCCTCTACCAAAATTGCTCATACTGTTCAGCTCGGGCAAACAAAATGGCCACCAGAGCTTCTCCTGCTTAACCAGTGGATGGATTATAAGCCCTTGGGCAAAAAACGGTCCCGCCCCGGGGCCCACTGGTTTTACATAGGCTTATATAGGGAAAACCTTCTTGTCTGAAACCAGAAGGCCCAGGTCTTTGATATTTGGTATTTAGCTTTGTCTAGTTGATCGCTACCAAGATTGTTCAAATTATAGCCCTGGTGCCAAAAACAGCCCCACCCTGGGGCCCACTGGTTTTACATAGGCTTATATATGGAAAACCTTTAAAAATCTTCTTGTCTGAAACCAGAAGACCCAGGTCTTTGATATTTGGTATGAAGCTTCTTCTAGTGGACCTCTACCAAGATTGTTCAAATTATAGCCCTGGGGCCAAAACTGGGGCCCACTGGTTTTACATAGGCTTATATTGGGAAAACCTTTAAAAATCTTCTTGTCTGAAACCAGAAGGCCCAGGTCTTTGATATTTAGTAAGTAGCTTCGTCAAGTGGACCGTTACCAAGATTGTTCAAATTATAGCCCTTGGGCCAAAAAATGCCCCCGGGCCAGGGCCCACTGGTTTTACACAGGCTTTTATAGGGAAACCTTTAAAAATCTTCTTGTCTGAAACCAGAAGGCCCAGGTCTTTGATATTTGGTATGAAGCGTCATCTAGTGGACCTCTACCAAGATTGTTGAAATTATAGCCCTGGGGCCAAAAATGTCGCCGCCCAGAGACCCTTTGGTTTTACATAGACTTATAAAGGGAAATTTTTAAAAATCTTCTTCACTGAAACTGCAAGGCCCAGGTCTTTGATATTTGGTATGGACCTTCATCTAGTGGACCTCTACCAAGTTTGTTAAAATTATAGCCCTGGGGCCACAAATGCCCCCACCCCGGGGCCCTTTGGTTTTACAGAGACTTATATAGCCTGGTGCATAGACTTATGTAGGGAATATCTTTATAAAAATCTTCTTCTCTGAAACAGCAAGGCCCAGGTCTTTGATATTTGGTGTGTAGCGTCATCTAGTGGACCTTTGCCAAGATTGTTCAAATTATAGCCTTTGTTTTTGTTTGGTATGAAGCTTCACCTTTAAGACCTCCCTCAACATTATGCACATTAAAGCCCTTCGGCCAATAATGGCCCTCCCTGGGGCCCACTTGTTACACTATGGATCAGGTGAGCGTTCCAGGGCCATCATGGCCCTCTTGTTTTAATTGATTTTACTGTGAGATAAGAGCTTCAATGGGAGGTTACTGTAAAGTGTGCGCTTATGCATTTCCTTTTCAAAAATAGCTTTGGTGTGCGCTTGTAGGAGCATGTGCGGTAATTAGGGCGAATACAGTAGTCTCAATTTTAGGTGGTCTTAGCGGAATTTCCAGTTTTGAGAAATTATTTTCTAGGACTAAAGAACAGTTTTGAAACAGCCATAGTAAACAAGCCATCAGTTGAGCCATCACAGTTGCACTATGAATATTGTTTAGGTAAAAACCTGCATGGGAAACTCTGCTAACCCCTTGTCCCATAGAGCTGTGAAAAGGGAGGGTGGTTACAAATGACTGATGATTTACCAGCCATAGGAAAATTATGCCTCCCACCAATGGGAGGTCAGTGCATAGCCTGTGTGAAGCTCTTTATCTCTGTTGGTTGGATTGTTACCAAATTTACATGGTTGGCGCATCAATAGGATGAACAAAAAGTTATTAGGTTTTGATAGGCCTTTCGATGAACTTACTCTCAAGGTCACAGGCTCCAAAAAGGTGTCAGTTTCAGGCCAAAATTGGCTTGTCTGCACTCTATCCCATGACCTTATTTATGAATTATAATCAAACTTGGTACAATATATCATTTCAACCTACCAATGATCTGGTTAGATATTGGTGACCTTGACCTAGTTGTGTATACCATATCTCTTGAATTGATGAAAGAATTCTGGCAAAACTTGGTACAGTATTTCAATTTCAAGGTCAAATAGTTGTTTGAGTCATATTATGGTAGGGGACTGAAAACATTTCTAGACTTGCTGGGTTGCACTGTAAAACAGTCCTGCTTTCAGCCCTTAACTCTTATCCTGCTGTTAACGAAAACCCTTTTCTTTGCAAACAGTGTAGATCCAGATTAGATGGCTTCTGAAGAAGCCATCTGATTAGGATCTACACTGTTTGACATTCAATTTATGAATTTGTAGGAATAAATTACATCAAGTAATCTGATTGGTTCAAAGTCAGAAATGGGTGTCGCTATTAAAACTGAATATTCAGCAAGAGAAGGGCTAAATTGACAAACATGGTCAACAGACATTATTCAAGGTAGTTTTTTATTTATTTTTCAGAGAAAGTAAACATCACGCAAACATGCCTACACCCGTGGACACAAAAGCGTTCAAACTCCTATGACATAACTTTCAATGAATCTCTTTGCATCAAGTTAGTTTGACAAGCAAATGTCATTCATGAAAGAATTCTAAAACTAGATCAAGCAATTGATAGGTCTTATTTTGGAAAACACTTTCTGATTGGCATTTGAAATGTATTTTGATTAGACAGTGCCGGAGTCAACAATGAAATGTACACCACCTTGTGTTTTGAATTTATTTCTGTCTAAAAGTTGACTGATAGGATGTTAGGATAATTGAGTGATGTTTCAAGTCAGAATGAAATGAAGCTCGTCAAAGTTTGAACGCTTTTGTGTCCACAGGTGTATATAGTTTTGACCCATTGAATATGTTCTATAAAAGGGTTATCCTTTGGAAGCAAGGAACACACCACAGAACTGAAAAATATGGAGTGTATATGTTTTCTGGGCCAGACTAGCTAGTTTCGGCCAATTACCGTATTCGGGTGTGTATTACCCGCATTTGCGTACTACCCGCACCCCCTTTTGTTGCCAAAATCTGGGGGAAAACTGTTATACTGTTGTATTACCCGCATGGAACATTTGCTGAAATTTTGGTGGATGCGTTAGTGAGAAAAAGTAAGAATTTGGCCAGTTTTTGTAGCACACAACGGAACGCGCGATCGTCTTCAAAAGGCGGGAAAATGCACGTGCGTGCGAGTATCACCAGAAAGCATGTATTTTGATTAAAATGTTGAAAAAACTTTACCTGTTCACCAGTGTTATTAATTTATTAACCCACATATGCCCGCGGCCCTTTTTTGGGACATCGGCAAACAGTGCAGTCCCGGATCAGATGCCTCAGAAAGACGCCGCAGACGTTTCTTTTTTGGGACATCGGCAAACAGTGCAGTCCCAGATCAGACACCTCAGAAAGACGCCGCAGATGTCTGATTTGGATTTACACTGTTTATTGATTTATAACGGTTCAATTATGACACTATTGTTAATCCCTGTCATATAATTGCCACCCTGCGGTGCGTGTCGATAAGGTGTGAAAATATGGTCAAGTTATGTCTCTAATTTGTGTTTATTCCCCAATCATAAAATTTAATCCGCAATCAGTGTGAAAATTATTTAATTGCTCCTTAGACGAGTTGCTACGACTATTCTGCTATCTCGTGAATGGTTATGTTTTGGCGCCAAATAGCAGACGCTTGGCGAGAAAAGTTGAACTCTTTGTGTTAACACATCTGTATTCTGTTGTTGGTTATTGACACGGAGCTTACGGAAAGCGCTGTTTTGCTAGCAAGAATACTTTTACCGTTTCCAAACATTTTTTTATGAGACAGATACGCCCCATTAAGCTAAAACAATAGACACGTGTGGGGTTGCTGGGGTACGATGACGTCATTTACCGATCGCGTGCAGAAAAAAAACTAGTGGTGATTTGTGGGCGGCAGTTTGGATGCCGGAAAACTTTGATGTTCGCATTGAACTTGCTTGTTTATTTTGTTTAAAATCAAAGTTTTAGGAATAATACTCACAAATTCGGGCTTGCTAGTAATAGAGATTGTTATATTACTCATGTGTAAGTAAAATTGAGTGGACAATTAAACGTTATTTATGCCGGGAATCGTAAAAGGATAGAGCATAACATGAGATGCATCGTATTTTCAGCTGTAAAAAGTAAAAATAAAATGGTCCAAAAATAATTCGGGCGGATTACCCGCATCCAGAACTTGGGCCTGTAATTTGAGGGAAAAAAACTGCGGGTAATACACGCCCGAATACGGTAGGCCTCATCAGAGACCCTCAGATATTTTCAAAATTCCACAATGGAATCAATGATCCCATGAACCCCACTTTCATATAGTAAAACTGGGGTTTGCAGGGGTAAACCTTATTTTTCTTATTTCTGCTCTAAACTATAGATTGTGGGTACTCATTAGAACCACCTCAATGAGGCGGTTCTAATGAGTACCAACAATCTATATTTTGAGCAGAAATAAGAAAAATATCACAATTTTTCATCTTAGATTTTTCATTTTTACGACAGTAAAATTTACAGTGTATATGTATAGGTGTGTTTTCTTAATAAGCTAGACAGTCCAGGCGTAATTTCTCTGAAAAATGAGAAAAATACTTTACATCATATGAACAAGTCCATGAAAGGAAGACCCCTACCCCTAAACCCCACTTTATATAGAGAAAACGGGCTTACAGGGGCATACATTATTTTTCTTATTTCTGCTTCAAGGCATAGATTGTGGGTACACGTTAGAACCACCTCAATTAGGCGGTTCTATCGAGCTTCCACAACCTATGTTTCCAGTATAAATCAGAAAAATATCACAGATTTTCATCAGACAAGTAGCCATTTTGGAGATGTGATAAATGCACTATGTCGCACAGGTGTGTTTTTATAACGAGACAGTCCATGTGTAATTTCTCTGAAAGATGAGACAAATACAATCTGCTGGCCCTGATTGGTGCTGTGATGGTTACATGAAAGATGTGGTCAGGTAAACTGACAGGCTCAGTCCTTATTAGTGATGATAAACTGACAGGCTCAGTCCTTATTAGTGATGACTTGGCTGTTTAACTCCAAACCACATCTCTAAAATGGCTACTTTTCTGAAAAAAAATTGTGATATTTTTAGCTCACCTGAGCCGTAGGCTCATTGGTGAGCTTATAGGGTGGTCATGCTGTCTGTATGTATGTATGTATGTATGTCAACATTTTCAAACATCTTCTCCTCTGGAACCGCTGGGCGGACTGAAGCCAAATTTCATGTGGGGCCTCAGTGGGATGGGGGAACGAAAGTTTGTTCGCGGGGTCCAGGTCACATGACCAAGATGGCCGCCATTCCCATATATGGTAAAAACCCTTCAAAAATCTTCTTCTCCGGAACCGCTGGTCCGATTTTCACCAAACTTGGTATGTGGCCTTGGGTACTGGGGCCTATCATAGTTTGTTCAAATAATGGCCCTTGGATGACCTTGACCTATTTTATGCCAAGGTCAAATATAGGCTAATATAGGCTTTTGAATGGCAAAAAGTGAAAAAGGTGGATTTTTCGAAAACTGTTGCAGCCTTTGGCCTGAAAGTTGGTAGATGACATCAGCTCAATGAGTTAATAAGTATATATGAGATTTATAGGTCAAGGTCATTCCGTGACCTTGGGTCAAGTTTTTTAATATGTCAAACTTTAAACTTATTTTTCAGGGAAACTACTTGGTCAATTTTGACCAAATTTCATATGCAAGCTTTATGGGAGAAGGACATGTTAATTAAGTTGATGATGTTGGGTCACATAACCAAGATGGCCGCCATGCCCATATATGGTTAAAACCCTTAAAAAATCTTCTTCTCTGAAACTACTGGACGGATTTTCATGAAACTTGGTATGTAGCATCTGTGACGCGGGCTCATCATAAATTCTTAAAATGGTGACCCTCGGATGACCTTAACCTATTTTATGCCAGGGTAAAATTTAGTCACATATGCATTTGTATGGGAAAAAGTGAAAATGCATTAAATGCATTATATCTCAAAAACCGTTCAATATTCCACCACTAAATCATATATATTCTTGTTCCTTAAGATAGGGCGCATTTATTGACATGGGGTCCACCAGGTCCCTTAAAAAAACCTTCAAAAATCTTCTTCTACGGAACCGCTGGGCCGATTTCCACCAAACTTGGTATGTAGCCTCGGGACTCGGGCCCATCATAGTTTGTTCAAAGAATTGCGATGGGATGACCTTGACCTATTTTATGCCAAGGTCAAATTTGGTCACATTGGCATTTGTATGGGAAAAAGTCTAAATGGCTGATATCTTGCAAATGGTTGAGAATACCACCCCAAAACCATATGTATATTCTTGTTCCTTGTGATTAAGCATGTTTAATGACATGGACCTTGGGAGTCCCCCGGGGACATGCCCCACCCCCTTCACTTCAAAAAGTGCCCAATATCTTGGAAACTGTTCAGATCCCCACCCATAAACAATATATATTCTAAGGGGCTTTATGTGACATGCATCTTGAGACCCTGGGGGTATGCCCCACCCCTGCATTACATAGAATGCATCAAATCTCAGAAACTGTTCAGATCCCCTCCCATAAATCATATATTTTCTTGTTTCTTGTGATAAGGGGCATTTAGTTACATGGATCTTTGAACACCATAGGTTAAATTTGGGGCCGACACCCCCTTTAGAAATGGTTAAGCTCTCCACCCATTATCCATATATTTTCTTGTTCCTGACCTTTTAGCTCATCTAAGGCTTTATCTTGGCTAAATATAACTGAAAATTCAAACTCAAAAGTTTTCCAACTGATCTTCAAGAGTCAGGAATGTGATTAAGGACCACTTGGTCATACAGCCAGATGCATTTAGTGACATGGACCTTAATTTGGGCCCCTGGGGGCATGCCCTACCCACATCATTTAATAAAATGCGTAATATTTCCCCACCCATTAACCATATATATTCTTTCTCTATATACTAATGTGGACATTTTCTCTGTTGATAATGGGTTTTCAGAAAAAACTCAATAAAAATTACATCAGGATAAAGAACAAGGTTTAAAAAAACTAGCGTTGCAATAATTTAGAAAATCTGTTGACAAATAAGGATTTTATAACCAAATACACATTTGAATAGGGAAATTTCCATTGTTAAATTACTAGCAAGGGAGGTAAATATTTCCCTGCAAACTTTCAATTTCTTCATACACTGTTACTAAATAACTGAAATAATCATAAATGATGCAAAACACATCATGAAGTTCAAAACATTTAAATCGAGGCCAAAAAAGATTCCAGAATCAAAACTTTATGATCATGGATTGTCTCCCCTTTCAATGTAAAATCTCTATTCAAATCTTATTTTGGTCATAATTTTTTTAATAGTGAACCGATTTTCAAAATTTTTGTGGCACATGTTTCAAGAAATTTATAAGCAACTTTTGCTAAAGAAATCATCAATCCTTGTCTTTGTTTACTATAACGAATCTCCGAAATATCATTATCAGAGGACAAAAACAGAACATTAAAACACGTTTGGTGACATGGATCTTAGATCCATAAGAGGTCTAGAGGGACCTTGGGTGCATGTCCCTTAGCCCTTTAGACCTAAGGCTGTCAGGTGAGCGTCTTCAGGACCAATGGTCCTCTAGTTCTTATGTATACTGCAAACACCAGTTGTGGGTGCTTGTTAGTCGGTTCTAATGAGCACCCACAACCTATGTCTTGGAGCAGAAATAAGAAAAATAATGTATACTCCTGTAAACCCATTTCATCTATATAAAGTGTGTTTTTGTTTGATTTGAGGTTTAACGTCCCCGTCAACAACACTTTATAGGTCATGTTGGAGACGTTGCTTCCGATTTTGCGGGACTTTTACCCGACATTGAGATGAAATGACACCTCAAGCGCTGTCGCCCAATGAAACAAATAGGGTTTATAAGCATGGGCGATCCGACTTGCACCGCTGTACCTGGGCAGACTTAGATCCTCTAAGCGGTTTACCAGTATTCGTGTGTGGTCGGTTTCAGCTCTGTGTGGAAGCAACATGCAGCCCAGCTATTTCTTCAAGCCCCGATGGATGTTGGCCAAAAGTGTGGTTTAGGGGATGTTTAGTCAACAGATGAAAGGCAGCCAAATATTTATGTTGTGTATCCATTTACAGTTACTGTTTGGGTCGATTGTTTGTCAAGCAATCCAAAGTTACTAAGCACAGAAGCTCTGCAGTGCTGGGGCCAGTTGTTTAAAGCATCGTTAGCTTAACAAGTTCGTTAGTGGTCATATTGTTAACTCTTCTAGCAAGTACAATATCATAGATTTTGGTATTTTTGCTGAAAAAATGTGAGAAGCTTTCGCGTCAGCAAAAGCTGCTCACATTTTTTTCAGCAAAAATTTCAGCATATTTGCCATATTTGGTGATCAAAGTTTTAACGATACGTTAACATACGACGTTGTTAGTTTTGAACAACTGGCCCCTGATGTTTGTGTGACTATCAGTGATTTGTAGGAAATCGTGTTGATGGTTATTTATAGAGAGGATCTTACATGAGTGCTCATGCATTATTGAATTCATTAAACGAGTTGAGGAAAAGGGATAAAATGCGAGGCTTTGCCGAGCATTTTATCCCTTTTCCTCAACGAGTTTAATAAATTCAATAATACATGAGCACGAATGCAAGATTCTATTTATCATATGACATTTAAAGCGCATTTTATTCATGATTGTTTACAAAAATGCCAATATTCCGCCATTAGTAAACGCGACGTCGTTAAGGAGGTCGAACATGTAACGTTACGGAATGTATCTAGCTAATTTGCATATTTAATCCACTAGTGGATTATCGAAAATATTACATGGCGTTATTACATTCTCAGACGCGACGTCATATGATAAATAAAATTAATGTGCTATTCTTATTTATCACTTTGTGTAAGAGGGTTACTGTAGAATATGGACAGTAATTGTATTGGGTTTGGCGGCAAACAGTGTAGTCCCAGAATCAGAATGTGACGTCTGATCAGGATCCACAATGTTTGCTTCCAGTAGGCATTTAAGTTCTGTCAGTGCTTTGTTTCTTTCAGACCTATGGTAAACACAATACCTTATTTCAAGCCTACATACAAGAACAATTGAGACATAAAAATGACACCATGTGAAAGACAACACATTTTCACTGAAAACATTGCTTGAAAGAAAAATAGAACAGTTTTTACAAAAGAAAACATTGCTAAACTGTGACAGTGTAACATTTTGTGCATCAGTTGTAAATGATTTTATGATTGTGGATATTAAATTCTGATAAAACACCACAGATTCTGAAATCCCATTTTATGTATACAAAGCAAAAATTGGCACAAAACTGATTTAAAATTGTAAATGTAACAGTCGGCCTTTTGGTCACAGATCATCTTTTGATTATGGATGTGGAAACATCTGTCTTGTATAAAAAAGTAAAATAAAAACATGATATTTCTCGATTATTCATTTGATGCCATCAGCATGAAGGAGTATAATATTATAGTGGAAAAAATGATGTATGTTGTATACCAGATGTGATATGACAGACAATACTCCAAATTGGAATATAATTAAGTTTGGGGGCTACATATTGTCTCTTTTGGTAAATACGATTATTGTGTTGTGTACCAAGGATTTAAGGAAATGTGATAGGAAGTTTTCTTTACGGGTGATTTTCTCGGGATTAATATTTGGTCCTCTCGGAGTTATAATTGTGTTGATCATAGCTAAAGAAGATAGTTAAAAATGGAGGCAGAATACGGGGACTTGTCAGACTTGAAAATGGCTCATCTGGTAGCTGTCAGGAATAAGTGTCGGAGACACACACTAGCAAATGTTCGGTGAGTAGCAAATTTAGGATAACATTATATATTTAACCCTTGTCCTGCTGATCCCGGATATGTCTTATCTTTGAAACAATGTAGATCCAGATCAGATGGCTTCTGACGAAGCCATCTGATCAGGATCTACATTGTTTGCCATTCAGATTGTGAAGTTGTTGCAATAATTTGCATCAAGTAATCTGATTGGTTGATAATCGGTAGTGGGAGTGGCATATATAAATATTCAGCAGGACAAGGGTTAAGCTTCACCACTCCCTGGGCTAATTCAGGAGATGACAAATTGTTGGTATTTTTCTTACTGTTCCCAGAAAACAGGATTTGACATCTCATGCAGATCTCCATAGGAGACAATTTGCTTGAAATGTAAAATCTGGTTAGGAAAAATAAGAAAAATATAATCTATATTTTAGAGCAGATATAAGAAAATAAGGTTTACCCCAGTAAACCCCAGTTTTACTGTATAAAAGTGGGGTTTCACGGGGTCATAATTATATAGGTGTGTTTTCGTGATGCAAAGGTGTTGATCACACGGCACAGATGTACGAGCTGATCTACACCTTTGTTGTTTGCAAAAGGCAAAGACAGGGTTTCTAATGACATTGCTCATAAGCCTGTCAAGTAAATATATATCACTGGACATGTATGAAAATCAGACTTGTGCTCATGCTCGTGTACTAAAATCCGACTGCGTACTCAGTCGGAATTCAGCCTTTTCTGTATGAATCATTGCAGCAAGTATTCTTAGACATCCATATTTAGCTGATCTGAGTCTTCGCTGGGCACAAATGTTCAAAGACGTATCTGTCCTTAGTGTGGCTCAAATAATTTTCTTACATAGCTTTTAGAATTGTATTTTTCAATGAAAATGTTATTAGGGCCCCACAAATTTTTGTGGGTGCCCTATAGTATTCACCCTGTCTGTCCGCCTGTCCAGCCACCTATCCATCCATCAGTATTTATTTTTCATGTTTTTAGCTCACCTGAGCCTTTAGGCTCATAGGTGAGCTTATAGTATAGCCATAATCCGTCGTCCGTCTGTCCGTCCACCATTTTCAAAGATCTTCTTCTCCTATACTGCAGAGCCAATCAAAGCCAAATTTCATATGGAGCCTCAGTGGGATGGGGGAACGAAAGTTTGTTCGCGGGGTCTGGATCACATGACCAAGATGGCCGCCATGCCCATATATGGTAAAAAGCCTTCAAAAATCTTCTTCTCCAGAACCATAAGGCCAGTGGCCTTGAAACTTGGCATGTAGCATATGGTACTCGGGGCCCATCATGGTGTATACAAATGGTGACCCAGGGTTGACCTTGACCTATTTTACAGCAATGTCAAATTTGCCGAAGTAGGCTTTTGCATGGGGCAAAGTGAAAATAATGGATTTATAGGAAACCATTGAAGACAGTGTCACCAAAATTTGTAGATCAGGTAAAGTAACTGAATACATGAATGTATATGGATCAGAAAGGTCAAGGTCATTCATTGGCCTTGTTCGCGGGTCTGGATCACATGACCAAGATGGTCGCCATGCCCATATATGGTAAAAAGCCTTCAAAAATCTTCTTCTCCAGAACCATAAGGCCAGTGGCTTTGAAACTTGGCATGTAGCATATGGTACTCGGGCCCATTATGGTTTGTACAAATGGTGACCCTGGGTTGACCTTGACTTATTTTACAGCAATGTCAAATTTTCCGACTTAGGCTTTTGCATGGGGCAAAGTGAAAATAATGGATTTATAGGAAACCATTGAAGACAGTGTCAACAAAATTTGTAGATCAGGTAAAGTAATTGAATACATGAAGATCTATGGGTCAGAAAGGTCAAGGTCATTCATTGGCCTTAGACCAAGGTCATTCAGGATCCATATTTCAAACATTTTTTTCTCCAAAACTGCTGAGCCAATTTAAGTAAAATTTAATATGGAGCCTTTGTGAGTTGAACAAATGAAAAATTGCCAATACGGTCTAGATCACATGACCAAAATGGCCGTCACGCCCATATATGGTAAAAAGCCTTAAAAATTCTTCTCTTCCAGAACCGTAAGGCCAATGGCCTTGAAACTTGGCATGTAGCATATGGTACTCAGGCCCATCATAGTTTGTACAAATGGTGACCCTGAGTTGACCTTGACCTATTTTACAGCAATGTCAAATTTGCCGACTTAGGCTTTTGCATGGGAAAAAGTGAAAATAATTGGATGTTTAGGAAACCATTGAAGACACTGTCACCAAAATTAGTAGATAAGGTAAAGTAGCTGAATACATGAAGATCTATGTGTAAGAAAGGTCAAGGTCATTAATTGACCTTAGACCAAGGTCACGCAGGTTCCATATTTCAAACATTTTTTCTCAGAAACTACTGAGCCAATTGAAGTGAAATTCAATATGGAGCCTTTGGGAGTTGAACAAATGAAAAGCTGCCAATATGGTCTAGATCAAATGACCAAGATGGCCTCCACGCCCATATATGGTAAAAACACTTTGAAATTCTTCTTCTCAAGAACCGTAAGGCCAATGGCCTTGAAACTTGGCATGTAGCATATGGTACTCGGGCCTATCATAATTTGTTCAAATGGTGACCCTGGGTTGAACTTGACCTATTCTTGACCTATTTTACAGTAATGTCAAATATGCTGACAGGCTTTTGCATAGGAAAAAGTGAAAATAATGGATTTTTAGCTCACCTGAGCCTTTAGGCTCATAGGTGAGCTTATAGTATAGCCATGGTCCGTCGTCCGTAAATGACATTTTCTGCTGATCTAAGTAGGAAAATTGTCACCAGCCAGGTGAGCGGTTCAGGACCACTGGTCCTCTGGTTTGTTGTTGTTGCCATCATTGGCCCTTGCTTTGTTTTTGTTAGCTCAGAAGTGCTCAAGGTGAGCTTTTGGGATCAGTCTTTGTCCGTCGTCCGTCGTCCATGCGTGCATGCGTGCGTCCGTCGTCAACTTTTGCTTTAAACAACATCTCCTCCAAAACTGCTGGACAGATTTTGATCTAATTTCACAGGAATGCTCCTTGGGTGATCCTCTACCAAAATTGCTCAAACTGTTCCGCTCGGGTGAACAAGATGGCCGCCAGAGCTAAAAATAGAAAATTCTTTAAACGACTTCTCCTGCTTAACAAGTGGATGGATTTTGAAATTGTTTCACAGGAATGTTCCTTGGATGACCCTCTACCAAAATTGCTCAAACCGTTCAGCTCTGGTGAACAAAATGGCCGCCAGAGCTAAAAATAGAAAAACCTTTAAAGGACTTCTTCTCCTTAACCAGTGGATGGATTTTGAAATTATTGCACAGGAAGGTTTCTTGGGTGCCCCTCTTCTAAAATTGCTCAAACCAATCCGCTCGGGTGAACAAAATGGCCACCAGAGCTAAAAATAGAAAAACATTTAAAGGACTTCTTCTCCTTAACCAGTGGATGGATTTCAAAATTATTGACAGGAATGTTCCTTGGGTGACCCTCTACCAAAATTGCTCAAACCGTTTCGCTCGGGTGAACAAAATGGCCACCAGAGCTAAAAATAGAAAAAGCTTTAAACGACTTTTTCTCCTTAACTAGTGGATGGATTTTGAAATTACTTCACAGGAATGTTCCTTCGGTGACCCTCTACCAAAATTGCCCAACCGTTCCGCTCGGGTGAACAAAATGGCCGCCAGAGCTAAAAATAGAAAAAGCTTTAAACGACTTTTTTTCCTTAACCAGTGGATTGATTTTAAAATTATTTCACTGGAAGGTTCCTTGGGGGATCCTCAACCAAAATTGCTCAAACTGTTCAGTTTTAAACCCCATTGGTTTCATTGGGTGGCAGGGCTTGAGATGTCATTTCATCAAAAATGACTTTTACTTCTCAAAATGACTTCTACTCCTAAACAGGCAGACTGATTTTGAATTAATTTCACAGAAATGGTCTTTGGGTCCAACCAAAATTGCTCAAACCCTCCACTCCACCATATATTACCCACAATTCTGTTTGTACAATAGGATCAGGTGAGCGATCCAGGGCCATCATGGCCCTCTTGTTTGTATTGGAGTTTAACAGCCCAGTCAACACTATCAAATAGGTCTCATCTGCTGTTTCTGGTCACAAAGTAGATAAAATGCAATTACCAGGAACTGATAAAACAATGAAGTGGAGGAGTTGGAGCATGGACTGGTTGCTATCACTGAATGCATCATATCATAAGGAACAAGAATATTCATAATGTATATGCTTGTATGGTTGGGATTTGATTTGAATGATTTCGAAGATATAAATTATTGCCTTTTATGAAGTGGAGGGGCAGGGCATGGCCCCAGCACATTACCTCAGTACAAAGAGACCCCAGGTTGTTTAGCTCTTTTTCATAAGAAAATGGCTTTTTTTTTTTTCGGGCAAAAGCCTTCAAAATTGGAATTTTTTTTTTTTTTCAAATAAAAACGCTTAAAACAAGATTTCTTCTTCAGTGGTTCTCTTAATTGCTGCAGTCGGTTGGGCTTTGTACAGAAGACTAATTTCATTTTTGATAATTTACCCTCATCCAACTTAGGCCCCCAAGGCTTACAAAGGGAAAACCTTTAAGAATCTTCTAGTCTGAAACCAGATGGCCCATTTGTTTGAAATTTGTTTGTTTGTTTGATTTGAGGTTTAACGTCCACCTCAACACTGTATAGGTCATTTTGGAGACGTTGCTTCCAATTTTGTGGGACTTTTACCAGACATTGAGATGAAATGACATCTCAAGCCCTGTCGCGCAATGAAACCAAAAGGGATTTGTTTGAAATATGGTATGAGTTGTATCTAGTTGGCCTCTACCAAGATTGTTCAAATTATAGCCCTGGGGCCAAAACTGCCCAGCACTAGAGCCCATTTTACATTAACTTAGTTCCATAACTCTATCATGCAATTTGATTGAATTATGTCCCCTTTTCTCTCCATTTAAAAAAAATGTTTTGGACACATCTGTATGATCATAAGTGCTACATTCTTACCAAGTTCCATAACTCTACCATGAAATTTGACTGATTTATCTTCCTTTGTGACATACAAAACGTTTTGGCTATATCGTCCCACAAGGTACCATATTCTATACAGACCATCCCACAATGTACCGCTGATTCAATCATTTCCATGGCTGAAGTTGCTTAGAATAGTAGTGTAGCTAGTGAGAGCTAGGGTATCACAGGTCCTAATGTATGAATGTCTTCTGAAGTGTGAAGTGTCACCAGTAACAATCTGACAGTCTTGACTTACATGTAACTGTAAGTATAAAAGCATGGTGGCATTTGTTAAACCCCTGTCACACCAGGGCTGCGTTCTCACGGCGTCCAAGAAAAATGCAGAACGCCGAGGTGCGCGCGGTACGATCGCAAACATCGCCGTAGCAATGCAGTGGCGTCGCCAGTAGACGCGTTGGGATCGCATAGAACGCCAAGCGACGGCGCGCATTTTGAGCATGCTCAAAACAAACGCCGTCGCTCGGCGTTCTGATCAGAGCGCAGTGAGGTCGCCGTAAGGTTGCCATAGCAGCGCAGTTAGGTCTCCTACAACGCTACAGGAGCTCGGCAGGGGCGCACAGAGGTCTCCTACAACGCCATGTAAGCTCCGCTTGTATAATTGATTAACTGATTGGTTGATTTGATATTTAACGTCCCAGTCAACATTGTATAGGTCATTTTGGAGACGTTGCTTCCAATTTTGTGGGACTTTTACCCGACTTTGAGATGAAATGACATCTCAAGCCCTGTCGCCCAATGCAACCAATGTAGTTTACACGTATAAGCATGTTTACACCAATAGAGTTTACACTATCTCGCACCGCTTTGCCTGGGCAGGCTTAGATCCTCTAAGCGGTTTACCAGTACTCGTGTGAGGTCGGTTTCAGCTCTGCGTGGAAGCATCATGCAGCCCATCTATTTCTTCCAGTCCCGATGGGAGGGGGGCGCCCGCTTGTACAAACAGTGGCTAGAGTAGAGTTTGATTGTGTACTGTCCCGAAAAACCTACTTCTGAGGTGACTCATCCCGGGTAAGGTAATGGCGGTGGACTTGCTCCTGCTTGCGGTGATTGCGGTGGACTTGCTTCCGACGGCACAGGAGTACTGGTAAACCCCTTAGGGGATCCAGCTTGCCCAGGCAAAGGGGCGCGAGTCGGACCATCCGTGCTTATTAACCTTATTAGTTTCATTGGGTGACAGAGATTGAGATGTCATTTAATCTCAATTTCGGGTATAAGTCCCACAAAATTAGAAGCAACATCTCCAAAATGACCTATAATGTGTTGATGGGACGTTAAACCTCAAATCAAAAACTGTTCGACTGATGAAGATGTCTGTTTACACTTTGATAACGTCTTCAACATGTGAGCGCCGTAAAAGTGCAGTGCACGCATTGAGAGCGCCGTAAAAGCGCAGTGCACGCATTGTGAGTGCCGTAAAAGCGCAGAGGAAGCGCCATGAGAGCGCATACAATCGTCACCAAGAACGCCGCAGGATCGCGATAGATCGCCATGTAAGCTCCGTAGCAACGTCTTGGTCGCTGTAGGGACGCCATGACAGGTCCATGTTCACAAAAATATCTCTTATTTCTTGCGATCTCGCGGCGTTCTGAAAAATTAAACAACGCCGTCCCATCGCAGTGAAAACGCGGCATAGTGTGACAGGGGCTTTATACATTGTACTAAATTGTTGTGGTTTGTTTCTTTAACAAGCTCATTTAGTAAACCTAGCCTTGGAGCAACTTGGGCCTCATGAATTATTTCAGGTGTTGATATTAAAAGGAGAGAAAGTTTTGTATGTCAGAAAGCATATAAACAAATGACACCTTTCCTGTTTCCAGGTTAAGTAACATTTATCAAGTTGACATACAAGCCTGGTGAAAATTATAAAGCACATTTAAACTGCATGTTGCCATCATATTATCATACAAAACAGACCTCTGTGCCCAAGTGGTAAGAGTTATTAGGGATCAAACTTCTGTGGGTTTGAGTCACGTGAGAGGCCAAGAGACTCCAAGTGCTCCGGTTTTTGCCCTTCTCACTGCAATGCGAATGCAGGCCCAGATCAGACACCGCAGAACGCGGCGTCTGATCAGGGCCTCCAATGTTTGCTGAAAGTTCAGTCATTTTCCAAATAAATTTTGATGAAAACACAGCCTGACACCCCTAAATTTTGGAATGGACTCTTGCTATATATAAGGTTAGGTACTGAAAGGGTTTATTCTTCAGGTTTCGCAAATGGCTAATTACATGTACTTGCATCATCATGCTGCAAGGCATATCATTTCCTTGTGGGCAGGTTCTCAGTAGATAATGTTCTTGGCTTCTCTTCCACCACTGTGGGTGATGGTCAACTCTATATTCCCAAGGAGAGTCATGGTCGGCCCAGGGTTGTCTCTCCCTTTCCCTGCACTCACAAGGACAGATGGTTCAAGGCTAGCTTAGCACTGCATCTTGACTCTCTGCTAGGAGGCGCTGCTCCTCCCTCTGTTAGCCATCATACGTTCCAACACTTTTTGGAGGCCTGTTCCAACTAGCACAACAGAGTGTCTCCACCTCCTTTGGTCTAGCTAGCTTGGATACATTCAACAGCTGGGTTGATTCTTTGTAGCCAAATTTAAGAAGTAGCAGTAAAGAAATAATAAATAGAGGATCTTACATGAGTGTTCATGTATTATTAGATTTATTAAAAGAGTTGAGGAAAAGGGATAAAATGCGAGGCTGTGCCGAGCATTTTATGCCTTTTCCTCAACGAGATTAATAAATTCAATAATACATGAGCACGAATGCCAGATTTTATTTATCATATGACATTTAAAACGCATTTTATTCATGATTGTTTACAAAAATGTCAATATTCCGCCATTAGTAAATGCGACGTCGTTAAGGACGTGGTATATGTAACGTTATGGGACATATCTAGCTAATTTGCATATTTAATCCACTAGTGGATTATGAAAAATATTACTATAATGTTATTAATCAAGTAATTTCGTTTTGGCCCAGGTACAGGTCCGCAGTCTGCTGCATTGGCCTGAGGCCGAAGGCCGAGGGCTAATGCAGCTGACCAAGGACCTGTAACTGGGTCAATACGAAATTACTTGATTAATGACAATTTTATTAATTGATACAATTAAAATAACATGATTATTGATTTTTTTACCCCACTTGACCTCAGTTAATATTAGTTGACCTGGTGTTAATACGGATGACCTCCGAACACTCTCAGAAGCGATGTCATATGATAAAGTATAATATAGATATCAGGCATGTCCCTTCTTTATTCGTTACAAAAAGTTGTGGTATAGAAAGTGAATATAGATTTTTTCATCAGTCAGAAACGAACACAACTTAACCCATTTAGTACCGGAGACCCCAAAACTGGTACCTGGGCAAACTGTGCAGGCCCAGATCAGACGCCACAGAACGTGGCGTCTGATCAGGGCCTACACTGTTTGCAAAATGCTCAGCCATTTTCCAAGAAAGTTTTGATGAAAACACAACCTGTCACCCCTAAATTTTGAAATGAACTCCTGCTATATATAAGGAGGAAGATTCCATTTGGTACAAAAAGGGTGAAGGCAAATTTCCATATTGGTCATGAGCAAGTTATTAGGGGCTTTGGTAATAAATAGCCAGGGCATAATCAAGTAGTCACCATGCTTTATGAGGCTTGAGTCATATTTTTTGAGAGAGAAAAGAATCAATACAGCCTTTTCTATTTCTTTTTTTTTATACTCTGTTGGTTTATTCTAGGTCAGGCCACCATGGTGTCCAGGTACTGATGTCATAAATTAATAAATGGAAATTTTATTAAATTATCACCTGTGTAATAGTTTACAGGTAAAGTAATCATGATTGTTGACTAAACAGTCAGTTTTTCTGGTAGCTGGATTCAGCTGGTGTACATTTGATTGATCTCTTATTCCTTGGCGTGGGAGGGGTGGGGGGGGGACCCTAATGAGGTACCTCGGCAAACAGTGCAGGCCCAGATCATAGGCCACAGAATGGTGTCTGATCAGGGCCTGCACTATTTGCTAGCATAATTTTCCATCAAAAGTAGAATAAAAAAAAAAAAAATAGGCCTACCCCACCTTATATGACAAATGGACTTGTCCAGCATATAGCAATGGAAGAGTCCACCAGTATACAATTGGGTAATACTGTAAAGTCTCCTCCCTAGAAACCCTCAATTCCAGGGTTTAAAGGTACATTATTGAGCTATCTGGAAAAAAATGCTTCCAAAAATAAAATACATATAGCATGTATTTTTTTTTAAAACAATACAAATGAATGCATTTTATGCAAAAAATGCTAACAATTATGATGACAGGTACCGTATTCGGGCGTGTATTACCCGCAATTTTTTTCCCTCAAATTACAGGCCCAAGTTTAGGGTGCGGGTAATCCGCCCGAATTATTTTTGGACCATTTTATTTTTACTCTTGTCAGCTGAAAATACGATGCATCTCGTGTTATGCTCTATCCTTTTACGATTCCCGACATAAAAACGTTTAATTGTCCACTCAAATTTACTTACACATGAGTAAAATTACAATCGCCATTACTAGCAAGCCCGGTTTTGTGAGTATTATTCCTAAAACTCTGATTTTAAACGAAATAAACAAGCAAGTTCAATGCGAACATCAAAGTTTTCCGGCATCAAAACTGCCGCCCACAAACCACCGCTAGTTTTTTAGCTCACCTGGGCTGAAGGCTCCAGGGGAGCTTATAGTATAGTGGGTCCTCCGTCGTCCGTCGTCCGTCCGTCCGTCCGTCGTCCGTCCACACTTTTGAGCAGCTATATCTCTGTATCCTGCAGGCTGATCTCATTCATTTCTCACCTGTAGCATGCCTCTGGTGGGGCATTGATGACATAAACTTTTTTTTGAAATCGCTCTAAAACTTTGGTTCCTATAGCAACCACAAGGTCCCATAGACTTACTATGGGAAAATGCTTGTCATCACCGTAGCGCCTTCAGTTTTGATCAGATCTTTCTGAAACTTATATGTAAGGTGACTGGGGATAAAAACTCGGATGAGTTCGAAAACCGGCCAAGTCGGCCCATTTATCATAGAGTTACGTCTCTTTGATTGCTGAAAATGCCGATTTTTGACCTTGTCATCACCGTAGCACCTTCAGTTTTGATCGGATCTTTCTGAAACTTATATGTAAGGTAGCTGTGGATAAAATCTCGGATGAGTTCGAAAACCGACCAAGTCGGCCCTTTTATCGTAGAGTTATGTCCCTTTGATTGCTGAAAATGCTGATTTTTGACCTTGTCATCACTGTAGCCCTTTCAGTTTTGATCGAATCTTTCTGAAACTTATATGTAAAGTGGCTGGGGATAAAATCTCGGATGAGTTCGAAAACCAGCCAAGTTGGTCCATTTATCACAGAGTAACATCCCTTTGATTGCTGAAAATACCGATTTTTAGCTCACCTGGGCCGAAGGCTCCAGGGGAGCTTATAGTATAGTGGGTCCTCCGTCGTCCGTCGTCTGTCCGTCCGTCGTCCGTCCACACTTTTGAGCAGCTATATCTCTGTATCCTGCAGGCTGATCTCAATCATTTCTCACCTGTAGCATGCCTCTGGTGGGGCATTGATGACATAAACTTTTTTTTGAAATCGCTCTAAAACTTTGGTTCCTATGGCAACCACAAGGTCCCATAGACTTACTATGGGAAAATGCTTGTCATCACCGTAGCGCCTTCAGTTTTGATCGGATCTTTCTGAAACTTATATGTAAGGTGACTGGGGATAAAAACTCGGATAAGTTCGAAAACCGGCCAAGTCGGCCCATTTATCATAGAGTTACGTCCCTTTGATTGCTGAAAATGCCCATTTTCGACCTTGTCATCACCGTAGCCCCTTCAGTTTTGATCGGATCTTTCTGAAACTTATATGTAATGTGGCTGGGGATAAAACCTCGGATGAGTTCGAAAACCGGCAAAGTCCACCGATTTATCATAGAGTTACGTCCCTTTGATTGCTGAAAATGCCGATTTTTGACCTTGTCATCACCGTAGCCCCTTCAGTTTTGATCGGATCTTTCTGAAACTTATATGTAAGGTGGCTGTGGATAAAATCTCGGATGAGTTCGAAAACCGACCAAGTCGGCCCTTTTATCGTAGAGTAACGTCCCTTTGATTGCTGAAAATGCTGATTTTTGACCTTGTCATCACTGTAGCCCTTTCAGTTTTGATCGAATCTTTCTGAAACTTATATGTAAAGTGGCTGGGGATAAAATCTTGGATGAGTTCGAAAACCAGCCAAGTTGGTCCATTTATCACAGAGTAACGTCCCTTTGATTGCTGAAAATGCCGATTTTTGACCTTGTCATCACCGTAGCCCTTTCAGTTTTGATCGGATCTTTCTGAAACTTATATGCAAGGTGGCTGGGGATTAAGCCTCCGATGAGTTCGCATACCGGCAAAGGTGGCCTATTTATCATAGTTAGGTCCCTTTGATTGCTGAAAATGTTGATTTTTGACCTTGTCAACACTGTAGCCCCTTCAGTTTTGATCGTATCTTTCTGAAACTTATATGTAAGGTGGCTGGGGATAAAACCTCCGATGAGTTCGAAAACCGGCCAAGTTGCCCCATTAACTATATAGTTATGTCCCTTTGATGGCTGAAAATGTCGATTTTTTACCTTGTCATCACCGTAGCCCCTTCAGTTTTGATCGAATCTTTCTGAAACCTATATGTAAGGTGACTGGAGATAAAACCTAGGATGAGTTTGAATACCGGCCAAGTTGGCCCATTTATCAATGATTTACGTCCCTTTGATTGCTGAAAATGCCGATTTTTTACCTTGTCATCACCATAGCCCCTTCAGTTTTGATCGGATCCTTCTGAAACTTATATGTAAGGTGGCTGGGGATAAAATCTTGGATGAGTTCAAAAACAGGCCAAGTCAGCCCATTTATCATAGAGTTCTGTCCCTTTGATGGCTGAAAATGTTGATTTTTGACCTTGTCATTACCGTAGCCCCTTCAGTTTTGATCGGATTTTTCTGAAACTTATATGTAAGGTGGCTGGGGATGAAACCTCGGATGAGTTGGAAAACTGGCCAAGTTGGCTCATTTATTTTAGAGTAACATCCCTTTGATTGCTAAAAATGCCAAATTTTGACCTTGTCATCACCGTAGCCCCTTCAGTTTTGATCGGATCTTTCTGAAACTTATATGTGAGGTGGCTGGGAATAAAATCTTGGATGAGTTTGAATACTGGCCAAGTCTGATCGGATCTTTCTGAAACTTACATGTAAGGTGGCTGGGAATAAAACCTCAGGTGAGTTCGAATACCGGCCAAGTCGGCACATTTATCATAGAGTGACGTGCCTTTGATTGCTGAAAATGCCTATTTTCAACATTGTTATCACTGCTGTCCCTTTAGTTTTGAACGGATCTTCATGAAACTTACAAACAAGGAAGTCAGGCAGAAAGCTTGGAGGAGTTTGAAAACTCTTGTTTTTGAACTTGTCATCACCATAGCCACTTCAGTTTAGATCGGATCTTCTAAGCAAGTCAGGAATAAAAGCTTGAATGAGTTTGAAAACCGGTGAGGTCAGCCTGTTTATCATAGAGTTAAATTCTACTTGATTTTCAGAAAATGCTTACCCTGTCATCACCATGTCCTCCCATAAAGCCTTCAGTAAAGGTTGGCACTTCCTTAAACTTTGAATCTGTTAGCTCAGGTGAGCGATACAGGACCAAGCTAGCTTGGTCCTCTTGTTTTTTTCTGCACGCGATCGGTAAATGACGTCATCGGACCCCAGCAACCCCACACGTGTCTTTTGTCTTATCTTAATGGGGCGTATCTCTCTCATAAAAAAATGTTTTGGAAAAGGTAAAAAAATTCTCGATAGCAAAACGGTTGTGGAAAACAGCGTTTTCCGTAAGCTCCGTGTCAATACCAACAACAGCATACAGATGTGTAAACACAAATAAAGCGTTCAACTTTTCTTGCCAAGCGTCTGCTATCTGGCGCCAAAACATAACCATTTACGAGATAGTAGAAAAGTCGTAGCAACTCGTCTTAGGAGCAATTAAATAATTTTCACATTGATTGCGGATTAAATTTTATGATTGGGGAATAAACGCAAATTAGAGACATAACTTGACCATATTTTCACACCTTATCGAAACGCACCGCAGGGTGGCAATTATATGACCGGGATTAACAAAAGTGTCATAATTGAACCGTTATAAATCATCAAACAGTGTAAATCCAAATCAGACGTCTGCGGCATCTTTCTGAGGTGTCTGATCTGGGACTGCACTGTTTGCCGATGTCCCAAAAAAGAGACGTCTGCGGCGTCTTTCTGAGGTGTCTGATCTGGGACTGCACTGCTTGCCGATGTCCCAAAAAAGGGCCGCGGGCATATGTGGGTTAATAAATAAATTACAATGGTGAACAGGTAAAGTTTTTTCAACATTTTAATGCAAAATACATGCTTTCTAGTGATACTCGCACGCCCGTGCATTTTCCCTCCTTTTGAAGACGATCGCGCGTTCCATTGTGTGTTACAAAAACTTGCCAAATTCTTACTTTTTCTCACTTACGCATCCACCAAAATTTCAGCAAATGTTCCATGCGGGTAATACAACAGTATAACAGTTTTCCCCCAGATTTTGGCAAAAAAGGGGGGTGCGGGTAGTACGCAAATGCTGGTAATACACACCCGAATACGGTAAACGAGTTTGAGAGGGATTCCCTAACTAGGTTTTGAACACTAGTTAGATCTATTTTTTGACGCTGAATACCATGCCATAAGTAACGACACTCAGAGACGATACTGTCGCCATGTATGTGTAAAGTGACAGATTTATTTTTAGAACAGAAATTCCGAACACATGTTCAGAGCAAAGGGTAAACATGAATGAAAAAGACCATTTTCACAAAGTTCTGAAGCTGTATTTGGCTCCAAAAGTATACACATGACAAAGGAGTATGCATTGAAGATAAAAACCAGAAAAAAAAATTTGAGACCTGGTAGCTCAATACCTTATCAATTTTTGCTGCTCAAATCCTCACAGAAGAGAATTCTAGGCTCATTTTGCACCATTTTCCTTCTCCAGAAGTCTGCTCCACATGAGACAACCAAATTCACAGTAATGGAACAATTCTGTATAAGATTATTCTTTTATTATATTTTCCAAGCACTGCAAATAATAAGCCACATTCACAGAACTTATTCCTGAAACAGAACCCTGCAAAAATGCGCCTTAAGAATCTTATGACAAAAAGCCCTGAGATGATGTGGGCACATCTTAAATATTCTGACTCTGTCCCAAATATGGTAAGATGCTCTAAATCGTAAAAATCAAAGAGCAATGCATTTGGATACTAAAAATAAAGATCCCATGAGACCCAAATATGGTAAAACTCACTCACTACCACCTTTTTATTAGCTCACCTGAGCATGAAGTGCTCAAGGTGAGCTTTTGTGATCGGTCTTTGTCCGTCGTCCGTGCAACCGTGCGTCTGTCGTCAACTTTTTCTTTAAACGACATCTCCAAAACTGCTGGACAGATTTTGAAATAATTTCACAGGAATGCTCCTTGGGTGATCCTCTACCAAAATTGCTCAAACTGTTCCGCTCGGGTGAACAAGATGGCCACCAGAGCTAAAAAAAGAAAAACCTTTAAACGACTTCTCCTCCTTAACCAGTGGATGGATTTTGAAATTATTTCACTGGAATGTTCCTTTGATGACCCTCTACCAAAATTGCTCAAACCGTTTCGCTCAGGCCAATAAAATGGCCGCCAGAGCTAAAAATAGAAAAACATTTAAACGACTTCTTCTCCTTAACCAGTTCATGGATTTCGAAATTATTTCACAGGAATGTTCCTTGGGTGACCCTCTACCAAAATTGCTCAAACCATTCGCTCGGGTGAACAAAATGGCCACCAGAGCTAAAAATAGAAAAACCTTAAAACGACTTCTTCTCCTTAACCAGTGGATGGATTTTGAAATTACTTCACCGGAATGTTCCTTGGGTGACCCTCTGCCAAAATTGCTCAAACCGTTCCGCTCGGGTGAACAAGATGGCCACCAGAGCTAAAAATAGAAAAACCTTTAAACGACTTTTTTCCTTAACCGGTAAATGGATTTTGAAATTATTTCACAGGAATGTTCCTTGGGTGACCCTCTACCAAAATTGCTCAAACCGTTCTGCTCCGGTGAACAAAATGGCCACCAGAGCTAAAAATAGAAAAACTTTTTAACGACTTCTTCTTAACCAGTGGATGGATTTTGAAATTATTTCACAGGAATGTTCCTTAGGTGACCCTCTGCCAAAATTGCGCAAACCATTCTGCTCAGATGAACAAAATGGCCACCAGAGCTAAAAATAGAAAAACCTTTAAACAACTTTTTTTCCTTAACCAGTAAATGGATTTTGAAATTATTTCACAGGAATGTTCCTTGGGTGACCCTCTACCAAAATTGCTCAAACCGTTCCACTCGGGTGAACAAAATGGCCACCAGAGCTAAAAATAGAAAAAAATTTTAACGACTTCTTCTTAACCAGTGGATGGATTTTGAAATTATTTCACAGGAATAGTCCTTGGTGACCCTCTACTAAATTGCTCCAAACCGTTCTGCTCGGGTGAACAAGATGGCCACCAGAGCTAAAAATAGAAATATTGAGGCGATTGTTAATCAGAGGTGGGCGAAAACCGGAGTACCCAGAGAAAAAACACCTGACCTTCCGTTGCAGTACTTGGGGTCTCAAATGTGACCCGAGCGAGGCTCAAACCACAGCGGTAAGAGACCCAATGATCAGCGCTCTTAACCACTAGGCCAGTGCTCTTAACCACTAGGCCACGGAGGCCCGTGCAAAGGTATTTTTAAAAGTGTAACTAGTTTTGAACTGCAAACAGAAGAACAGAATGATAAGCTTTTGTATGGAATTTGGTAATACCCCCTATGTTCAACTTCAGTTGGGTATTTGAAAAGATGACCGGTTACCCATTTTATTGGATGTGATTGGCTAAAATATGGATTTGAACTTACCTTATTACTTGACTGAGGCTTAAATTGCATCTTCACAATGTTTTGTTTATTGCGCTGAACCAATAAAAAATTTAATTATAAGCAATTTGGGTAGCTTGGATTTTTATTTGGGTTTTGTTACCCAACAACTTCTTTTTATGTCCCCGGTAGCGATAGCGGGGACATATTGTTTTTGCCCTGTCTGTTTGTTTGTTGGTTTGTACGTGGACAACTTTAACGTTGGCCATAACTTTTGAACCGTTTGAGATAGAGCTTTCATATTTGGCCTGAAGGTTCCTTGTGACAAGACCTTCACATTCATGCCAAAAAATTTGACCTGTGACCTTGACCTTTGACCTACTTAAAAGAACAAAATAACATTGGTCATAACTTTTGAACCACTTGAGATACAGCCTTCATATTTAGCATGTATGTTCCTTGTGACATAAGCTTTACATTCATGCAAAAAATTTTGACCTGTGACCTTGACCTTTGACCTACTTAAAATAAAAAAATCACATTTTGGTCATAACTTTTGAACGGTTTGAGATAGAGCCTTCATATTTTGCATGTAGGTTCCTTGTGACAAGAGCTTTACATTCACACAAAAAATTTTGACCTGTGACCTTGACCTTTGACCTACATAAAAGAAAAAGTTAACATTGGTCATAACTTTTGAACCGTTTGAGATACAGCCTTCATATTTAGCATGTATGTTCCTTGTGACAAAAGCTTTGCATCCATGCAAAGAAATTTGACCTGTGACCTTGACCTTTGACCTACTTAAAATATAAAAATAACATTTTGGTCATAACTTTTGAACGGTTTGAGACAGAGCCTTCATATTTTGCACGTAGGTTCCTCTTGACAAGAGCTTTACATTCACACAAAAACTTTTGACCTGTGACCACAGCCTTCATATTTAGCATGTAGGTTCCTTGTGACAAGAACTTTACATTCATGCAAAAATTTTGACCTTTGACCTTGACCTTTTACCTACTTAAAAAAAATAAACATTTTTGGTCATAACTTTCGAACCGTTTGGGATAGAGCTTTCATATTTGGCATGTAGGTTCCCTGTGATTAAGGTTTTTCATTTATGCAAAATGTTTGGACCATGACCTTGACATTTGACCTACTTAAAAGAAAAAATAAAATTGTCCATAACTTTTGAACTGTTTAAGATAGAGCCTTAATATTTGGCATGTAGGTTCATTGTGACAAGAACTTTACATTCATGCAAATTTTTTTGACCTGTGACCTTGACCTACTTTAAAGAAAAAATATTATTGTTCATAGCTTTTGAACCGTTTAAGATAGAGCTTTCATATTTGGCATGTGAGTTTCTTGTGTCAAGGGCTTCCCACACAAACATCTTGAACTGTGAGCAACTTTGAATAAAAAATGACCTTGCCCGGGGACATATTCGTGTTTCACAAACACATCTTGTTTAATTGGGTTTTCTTTCAATTTTGTTGGGAATTTAAGCAAATACCCTGCTTATCTGCTTCTCCAGGCAAAAGTTACTTCCATTTTCTCATAGAATGTCTGCTCATGGCTGTTCTATATTCTGCAAGGAGTCCAAAAGGTGCAATTGAATGGCAAACAGTGTAGACCCATGATCAGACTGCACCTTCAGCATTGTCTGCATAGGCATATCTGTCCCAGTACTTTAAGGATCTTTATGGTATTTCATCATGTCCCAGTTCATACAGACTGCAAACAACATATTTTTTTCACTCATTAATTTTCAATAATAGTCTGTTAAATCAAATGAAATGAATACATATAACGGCAACATCTGCACTGCTGACAATGAGTAAAATGAGCACTGATAGGAACAAAACAACTGTCAAAGTCCCCAAGGAAATTTTACTAATACAAGGCTAATATTTCTCACATTATCTGTAAGGACAATGCTGATAATGAATTTGACATAAATAATACTGTGATGATTTTAGTGGCAATACTGGAGCAAAAGCTGCTTGTCAGCTCACCTGGGCCATAAAGGCTCCAGTGGATCATACAGGATAGTAGTCAACCCGTTGTCAGTCTATCCATACATTTGGCCAATTAACCCTTATCTTGCTGAATATTCATTTAAGCCACACCCATTTCTGTCTATCAACCAATCAAATTGCTTGATGTAATTTTTTGCTACAAATTCATAAACTGATTGCCAAACAGTGTAGATCCTGATCAGATGGCTTCTTCAGAAGCCATCTGATCAGGATCTATACTGTTTGCAAAGATAGGGGTTGTCGTGAACAGCAAGATAAAGGTTAAACATTGCTGTAGACTATACATTGCAGATTTGATTGATTGTTTGGGATTTAACCACAAGTCAACCCTTGTGGGTCATTTTGTGTTATCTCCCAGACAAATGGAGAAAAGAAATGGAGGAGATTTGTTTGTTTGATTTGAAGTTTAACATCTCCTTCAACACTGAATATGTCATTTTGGAGACATTGCTTCCAATTTAGTGGGACTTTTACCTGACATTGAGATGAAATAACTTCTCAAGCCCTGTCGCCCAATGAAACCAATGGGGTTTATAAGCGTGGACGGGCCGACTCACATCACTTTGCCTGGGCAGGCTTAGATCATGACTTTTGAACCGTTAAAATAAAGCCTTCATGTTTGGCATGTAGGTTCCTTGTGCCAAGGGCTTCCCAATCAAACAAAAAATCTTGACCTGTCACCTTGACCTTGAACTGTGACCAATTTTGAAAAAAAAATTGACCATGCCGGGGGACATGTTCGTGTTTCACAAACACATCTTGTTTATAGTAAAACTGGGGTTTACAGGGGTATACATTAGTTTTCTTTTTTTTGGCTCAAATACATTGATTGTGGGGACTAGTTAGAACCGCGGTTATTAGCAGAAATATGAAAAAATATCAGTCTTCATCTGAAAATTTTTATTTTTAAGTGGTAAAATTTTCAATATATTTGAATAGCCTTGTTTTCGTAATGTGCTAATTTTTCATATTTCATTAAAGTCGATTTTTTATCTTTTTTGTCGCCTTTTTCGGGGATAACTTTTTAGCTCAGCTTTGCTCAAGCTGAGCTATTGTGATCACGCTTTGTCAGTCAAACGTGCATCGTGCGTTGTCAACAGTTACATTGTTCGCCCTCTAGAGGTCACAGTTTTGTTTCAATCTTCATGAAACTTTACCAGAATGTTTGTCATGATGATATTTGAATCAAGTTCGAATATGGGTCATGTCGGATAAAAAACTAGATCAAATTTCTGGAAAACCTCATTCACCCTCTAGAGATCACAGTTTTGCTTCAATCTTCATGAAACTTTACCAGAATGTTTGCCTTGATGTTATCTCAGTCAAGTTTGAATATGGGTCATGTTAGGTCAAAAACTAGGTCACCAGGTCAAATTGCTTTAAAACCTTGTTCACCCCCTAGAGACCACAATTTTGCTTCAATCTTCATATAACTTTACCAGAATGATTGTCTTGATGATATCTGGACCAGGTTCGAATATGGGTTATGTTGGATCAAAAACTAGGTACAGTTTCTTGAAAACCTTTTTCACCCTCTAGAGATCACAGTTTTGCTTCAATCTTCATGAAACTTTACCAGAATAGTTGCCTTGATGATATCTGGGCCAAGTTTGAATGTGGGTCATGTTGGGTCAAAAAGTAGGTCACCAGGTCAAATTGTGTTAAAATCTTGTTCACCCTCTAGAAGCCATAGATTTGCTTCAATCTGCATGAAAATTCAAACTCGTCCAAGATTTTATGGCTGTCCCCATTACATACAATATTGATGAGGATTAAATATAAAATAAAGTCACCATTGCCAAGACAAGAAAGTAAATGGTGAATGTACGAGGACGGAAAACAGGCCATGGCATAAGCTGACCTGGAGCTGTACTCCATATGAGCTAAAAATAGGAAAAAATTAAAATGACAATTCCTCCGATACATTTGGTTCAGTTTCAGAATGTGCTTAGGTGACTTGTACCAAAATAGCTTAAGTCATTACACTCCACTAAACAAGATAGCCACCAGAGCTAAAAATAGAAAAACTTATAAATGGCAACTTCTCCTTTACCTTAGTCCAGCTTCATTCAAACTTCACAGGAATGTTGCATACTCGTAGATGACCCTCTACAGAAAAAGCTAAATAGTTCCACTTGGATGAACAAGATGACTGCCAGAGCCTAAAATAGAAATAATCTTTCAATGTCAACTCCTATACCTTTGGTTCAATTTCATTCATCCTTCACAGGAAGACTTCTTAGGTAACCTCTACAAAAGTGGTTTTGCACCAATGAAGAAAATGGCTGGCACACTCAAAAGTAGAAAAACCTTAAAATGACAAGCTCTCCTAAACTCTGAAGCCAGTTTCATTCAAACTTCTCCAATGTTGCCCAGGTGATCATCTAAGTGCAACATTTATGCTTCATGGAATAAGATGGCTGGCAGTTATCCACGTGACTTTCAGAGGCTATGTGACATATTCATATAATAAAGGTGAGTGATTCAGGGCCATCTTGGCCCGCTTGTTATTGTATCTTTTGTACCATGCACTTCACACAGTGGCTGACAGAATATGCACACTACTGTTTCTGGTGTGGCCCTGAGCAAATCCTCAGTCCAAAAGGGAACCAGAAGCAGTCCTGGGATTGCTTGGCCTCTGCCTTATTAACCCTTGTCCTGCTAATCCCGAATATGCCTTATCTTTGAAACAATGTAGATCCAGATCAGATGGCTTCTTCAGAAGCCATCTGATCAGGATCTACATTGTTTGTCATTCAGATTGTGAATTTGTTGTAATAATTTCCTACAGGTAATCTGATTGGTTGATAATCGGTAGTGGGTGTGGCATATATGAATATTCAGCAGGACAAGGGTTAATTATGCTGACCTTAATCACAGTGCACATGGGTGAACAACTTCCAGTCCTTCAGGCTATGGGATGTTTAAACCTTTTAAGAGTGACATTTCATTATGTATCCAACAATTTCAGAGATCCAGCTAGAGACCTTTTGTATTATCTAAGGTAAGACACAGTGCACTAAATAGAAACCAGTATTATGTCCTAGCTCTGTGTGCTAGTACCAAAGAATTTTTCGTCTTTAATTACTGGACATATAATGGGTAAAAAATTAGAATTTTTTCACATCTGACATTTTCATCTTGTATTATTGGCTTATTATCTGGGCTTTCCCCCCCCCCCCCCCCCCCCATTAGATGTAAAATAGAAAGTATTAATTTAAGCCACACCTATTTCTGTCTATCAACCAATCAAATTACTTCATAGTGTAGTTTGTATTTTCTTGTCCTTTGGGATCATTTATTCCAATGTGGAATTTTGAAAATACTTGAGGGTCACTGATGAGGCCTTATTGGCTGAAACTAGCTAGTCTGGCCTAGAAAACATGCACACTTCATATTTTCTAGTTCTGTGGTGCATTCCCTGCTTCCAAAGGATAACCCTTTTATAGAACATATTCATGTAATTTATTGCAACAAATTCATAAATTGAATGCCAAACAGTATAGATCCTGATCAGAAGCCATCTGATCTGGATCTAGACTGTTTGCAAAGATAGGGGTTGTCGTTAACAGCAAGATAAGGGTTAAGGTTTCGTCCAGTAAAATTGGTGAAAAATTCAGTGGTTACCGGATGTCCATTATATTCTTCACCAGAGCTGCACAGACTCAGTATAATCGCCTACTAATTCATTACTTAGTTTCTAGGCATATCACCATTTCTATCTGTATTTGTAATTAGGTGTCAATGGTTCTAGTGTCTGATTTGTTCGATAAGGCCAAAACAAAATATATGTGTGGTTCCGGTTACCCGACCGTGCCTAGCTTTTTCCCGCCGACCCTAATTATTTTTTCTATCATGAATATTCCAAACATTTTATGTGCAAAAACGGTCTTTCAATTTTTCATGGTTAAATTATTTAAGTACATATTCATTAAAAAGCTCTTTCATTAAAGGACAATCTGGTCGTATTTACGCATGAAAATGGTGTGCGTCTGCCAAAAAAAAAAACATCAACAACATCCGTGTTTGTCTCTAAATAACTGTGAGCCTAGAATAAAAATGCATATCGTAAGCATCGCTATTTAAAAGCTGTTTTTTTTTATCAATTGCCGCGAGCTGTCAGTTAACGGTAAGTGGCCTGTGCTATTCAATAAGAATTAGCCAGTTACAGTTCAAATGGGTCAGGGATATGGCACGTTGCTACTTCTGAAGAAGCCGACGCTTTTGTAGTAACCCATAATTATAATCCAAAATCTCCAGTACTTAGCACATTCAAGACCGTTCATGCAAGCCAATAGAACCACCACCGGAAACAAAATAAATAAGAAAAAAACTACTACCAGAGGGTAAAACGTCTGTTGTCTCCTGTGATCAACAGGTATTTTCCATGAACCGGTAAGAGAGGCAAAATTAGGAAGCGGTCGGGACCCACAAATTTTGAATGCAATTTGTTTTCGGAAGCGCAAGATGCATAAAATCCATGTCTTGGACGCAAAAAAAGGACAATGGCGCACATTTCTTGCAGTATGCAGACCGTGACGGTATGACCCCTCTCAATAATCAGATTACTTTTGTGACAATAAAAATTATCCAAATCATGTTTTACCACCTGTAGCGATAATCAGACAAGTGTGCACGCTTCAACAAACATAAATAATGCAGACAGCTTGTGTAAATCTCTCAAGTATTTTCACTATCTCCATGAACAGAAAGCTAAGCATCCACAGATGTGCCGGATGATCGTAGTCTTCGCTGGTCTCACATATATAGTTTTTGTCATGCCGCGCTTAATTTCCCGCCGTCATTTTGAACGTGCATTTGTTGCAGTCTGAAATTTTCCCGCGTTTTTCAATAACACGTCATCGATAGTTTGCACACGCGGTCTTCGCATCCAATTTTTGGAAAACATGACAGTAAAACTGTGCGACAGGTGAAGTCACAGATCAGCCTGCGCAGTCTTATAAGTCTTTGCTCTTTGTTCAAACCTGTTGTAGTATGGCTTCTGGGATAAGCAGAGAGCAGCAAACGAAGAGCTCGATGTACAGGCTGATCTTACGTTAAAAGAAATTTTTTTTCGTGAGTGCCGCAAGCAGTTAAACCTGTTGTAATATATGTCCGACAAAGACGGTAGTTAATGAGCTAGGATGTCATATGGTGGTGACATCAGAAATGCTTTCCGAGAAATGCACTGAATGCGTATGCGCGCACAGAAAAGACTCCGATCAGCTGGAAGTTCTGCACAGTCTGATCTGAATTTATTGTTCACAATTTTTCATTTCTCGGAAAGTTTAGACACTCGCCGATCAGACTGGTCGCATATGCGCATGACAACACTGGTCAGGTAACCTTTCACACCTAATCGTTTAATTGGTATCACTTACATGTACACTGGTCATCAAATCTTAAAGTGAGATAATTTGGAACAATAAACAGCGGGATTAGCGGCAAACCATCAAACAGGCAACAATCTATTGCTAAAAAAAAGTGTCTAAAATATCCATTCTTTAAACTGGCATGACGTTATATTTTGGTCATTTGATTTGAGGTTTAACGTTCCCGTCAACACTGTAAAGGTCATTTTGGAGACGTTGCTTCCAATGCTGTAGGACTTTTACCCGACATCGAGATGAACAGACTCAATAAAACCGAGTCTGCTATTTTCATTTATTTGGTGTATTCTTTGCTTCCGGGGGATCTAACTATTCAGAACTTATTTATCCCTGCTCACCCTTGCATGCCCCTAGTTAAAGGGGAAAGCAGACTTAACTGGGGATATATTTTTTCCCAATCTCTGCTCAAGAACATACATGTACATTGTGGTTTCTTATTACTACCACCTCAATGGCATGGTTCTATTGAGTTTCCACACGGTACAAAGTTGGATTGAAGTCATGAAAGAGGCAATTAGGGAAACATGCAACTATGATGTAGTGCACACATGTGTGTAGAAATGTTGTTTATGTTTTTTGTGCAATCAAGATCAGGAACTTAACTTTTCAAAATGAAGGATTTTGGGCTCCTGTTTTCAGAATCATTGTGAGATCTATCTATCTATCTATCTATCTATCTATCTATCTATCTATCTATCTATCTATCTATCTATCTATCTATCTATCTATCTATCTATCTATCATGTTCAGCTTTAAGACCAAGTATGACAGATACAAATGGCACAAGGACTACGATTTGAAAATACTATATAAAATAGTTTCTGCTGGTGCTAATTGCTTGATGTTTAATTTGCAGCATTAAGCCGTTATAAGAAACTTTCTGATATCCGTTTACTCTGTCATTTCATCTTTCACTAGAACAGCAAGTCCCAAAGGCTGACCTTTTGTAAAAGGCACAGGATGTCCAATCAAAATACTTTGTTCTGACTGAAGAACACCCTTATTTTTGTAACAATTAGGACAATATGGATGAAAACTAAGCATTATTTATTATTCTTTTATTTGTTTACAATGTTTTCAAATACAATTATACAACAAAAGCAAAACAATATAACAAAATAAGTGCAGTGTGTAGCATAGTATAGAACGTAGAAGGTGAGAAAAAAAAATAAAAATAAAAAATAAAATAATTTTCCTACCTACCTACCCTATTTTTGAAAACCATGTAATAGGAACCACACATATAGTTTGTTTTGGCCTAAAGTGAACTTTATGGCATCTCTGAATTACAGTTTTCAGCCTGTATACATGTCAAGGTCTCGGATTTTAACGGGACAGGAATTCAGGAACATTTACCCAGCCTGCACTCTGTGACAACTGTCCAACCATTACTTTCCGTGCTTTTATTTGATGCTTGTCAAATACCGAAAAAATCCTAAAATTTCTGACACCTTGAGGACTTGCTGTAATTCTCCAAAAATTTTAACAAATTTGTTTCATGATCCAGCAAGAAGTCCAGATGGCAAACAGTGTAGGCCCTGATCCAGACTGCTCAGCAGTCTGATCTGGGGTCTGCACTGTTTGCTCAGGCCTATCTATTCTTAAGATCATTAAGGTAAATCAAAATCAAATTTTTATTGGTTAAAAGTTCTAATTAAACTTTCGTGTCCTTGTTTTTTTTCTCTGTCATTCTTTATGATATTGATCATGATCAGCTATTAATTGGTTGAGGGAGCTATTCATTTCTCTGAGATCAAATCTTATACAGTTAACTGTATCATGGTTGCATTGATCTGGCTGTTTAACCCATTTTATACCGGAAACCCCAAAGCGGGTGTTTGGCCAACAGTGCAGGCCCAGATCAGATGCTGCAGATTGCGGCCTCTGATCAGCAGCCTACACTGTTTGCAAAAAGTTGACCCATTTTCTGAGTAAATTTTGAAAAAAACACAACCTGTCACCCCTAACTTTGGAAATGGACTCCTGCTATATTTTAGGAGGAACATTCTATTTGCTACAAAAAGCATTAACTCATTTATCCCCATTATCCCATTCAAGGGACATTGACGAATAGAAAGACCTAGATCAGATGGCGCAGAATGCATCATCTGATCTGGGTCTTTACTATTTGCATGAAGAACATGTACAGGTATTTTTGTAAAACTTACAATAATTAAAATGAATGAATCAACCCTGAAATTTGAAATGTCCCTGTCCCAAACTTATCAAGTAGAAGATTTTATTTGTCAAAGTAAGCTGTGGGACTGAATACTGTATTCATCCTAAATGTTTGGACACCTCAACTCCTTACCATCTTCCCTTGCGAAAACATTAAGAACAATTCAAGAAAAGTCCTTTCACAGTTCAAGAACAAAGTTCAAGAACTGGACATGAATTGCTCTTAAAGTGTTCAAGAACAGTTCAAGAACATTTTAAGAAATGTTAAATTGGACAATTTTTAGGAACATATATTGAAAAATGTTCTTGAACAGTTCAAGAATGAAGTTCTCATACAGTTCAAGAACAGATATTGAACTCTTTAAAGAACTTTTATTCTTGAACTATTCAAGAATGCAATGTTCTTAAAAATTGAAGAACACATGTTCTTAAAAATTGTCCAATTTAAAATTTCTTAAAATGTTCTTAGACTGTTCTTGAACACTTCAAGAGCAGCTCATGTACAAGAGAAACATTAGTTCTTCAAGTGACCAAGAACTGTTCCAGAACATTATAGTTCTTGCATACTTCAAGAATATGTTTCAACCACTTTGAGAACCGGTGTTCTTGAACTGTTCTTCACAGTTTGAACTGCCCAAGAACTGCTCTTAATCAATACATGCCATTGCATACTTTTTAGCTCACCTGAGCCGAAGGCTCCTATTGTGATCGGTTTTCGTCCGTCGTCGTCGTCAGTCCAGATGTCTGTCCACAATTTCTATATCTCCTTCTAAACCACTGAACAGATTTTGACCAAACTTGGCAGAAATGATCTGTGGATTTTCCTCTCTAACAGTTGTTCAAAGAATTCCATTCTATGCAGAACTCTGGTTGCCATGGCAACAAAAAGGAGAAAATAAGAAAAAACCTTTAAAAATCTTCTTGTCTGAAACCAGAAGGCCCAGGTCTTTGGTATTTGGTATGACGCTTCATCTAGTGGACCTCTACCAAGATTGTTCAAATTATAGCCCTGGGGCCAAAAATGCCCCCGGGCCAGGGCCCACTTGTTTTACATAGGCTTGTATAGGGAAAACATTTAAAAATCTACTTGTCTGAAACCAGAAGGCCCAGGTCTTTGATATTTGGTATGAAGCTTCATCTGGTGGACCTCTACCAAAATTGTTCAAATTATAGCCCTAGGGCCCAAAATGCCCCTGCGTCAGGGCCCACTGGTTTTGTATAGGCTTATATAGGGAAAACCTTTAAAAAATCTTCTTGTCTGAAACCAGAAGGCCCAGGTCTTTGATATTTGGTATGATGCTTCGTCTAGTGGACCTCTACCAAGATTGTTCAAATTATAGCCCTGGGGCCAAAAATGCCCCCGGGCCGGGGCCCACTTGTTTTACATAGGCTTGTATAGGGAAAACATTTAAAAATCTTCTTGTCAGAAACCAGAAGGCCCAAGTCTTTGATATTTGGTATGAAGCTTTGTCTAGTGGACCTCTACCAAGATTGTTCAAATTATATCCCTCGGGGCCAAAAATGCCCCCGCGCTGGGGCCAACTGGTTTTACATAGACTTTTTATGGGGAAAACCATTAAAAATCTTCTTGTCTGAAACCAGAAGACCCAGGTCTTTGATTTTTAGTATGAAGCTTCGTCTAGTGGACCTCTACCAAGATTGTTCAAACTTTAGCCCTGGGGCCAAATATGCCCCCACTAAGGGGCCCACTTGTTTTACATAGGCTTATATAGGGAAAATCTTTAAAAATCTTCTTGTCTGAAACCAGAAGGCCCAGGTCTTTGATATTTGGTATGAAGCTTCATCTAATGGACCTCTACCAAGATTGTTCAAATTAAAGCCCTAGGGCCAAAAATGCCCCCGTGCCAATGGGCCCACTATTTTGTATAGGCTTAGAGAAAACCTTTAAAAACCTTCTTGTCTAAAACCAGAAGTCCCAGGTCTTTGATATTTTGTATAAAGCTTTGTCTAATGGAACTCTACCAAGTTTGTTCAAATTATAGCCTGGGGGCAAAATATGCCCCCGCGCCGGGGCCCACTGGTTTTACATAGACTCATAATGGGGGAAAACCTTTAAAAATCTTCTTGTCTGAAACCAGAAGGCCCAGGTCTTTGATATTTGGTATGAAGCTTTGTCTAGGGGACCTCTACCAAGATTCTTCAAATTATAGCCCTGGGGCCAAAAATGCCCCCGTGCCGGAGCCCATTTGTTTTACATAGGCTTATATAGGGAAAACCTTTAAAAATCTTCTTGTCAGAAACCAGAAGGCCCAGGTCTTTGATATTTGGTAAGAAGCTTTATCTAGTGGACCGATACCAAAATTATTCAAATTATTACCCTTCGGCCAAAAATATCCCTGCGTTGGGCCCCACTGATTTTACATAAGCTTACATGGGGGAAAACCTTTAAAAACCTTCTTGTCTGAAACCGGAAGGCCCAGGTCTTTGATATTTGGTATGAAGCTTCATGTAGTGGACCTTTACCAAGTTTCTGATTGTTCAAATTATAGTCCTGGGGCTAAAACTGGCCCCGCCCCATGACCCACTGGTTTTACATAGGCTTATATAGGACAAACCTTTAAAAATCTTCTTGTCTGAAACCAGAAGGCCCAGGTCTTTGATGTTTGGTATGAAGTTTCAACTGATGGACCTCTACCAAGATTGTTCCAATTATAGCCCTGGGGCAAAAAATGGCGCTGTCCCAGGTTTTACGTAGGCAAATATAGGGAATTACCTTTAAAAGTATTCTTGTCAGAAACCAAAAGGCCTTGATCTTGGATATTTGGTATGATGCTTGCTGCTTCATCTAGTGGGCCTCTTCCAAGATTGTTCAAATTCTAGCCCAGGGGCCAAAAATGCCCCCCTACCCCCACCCCACAGGGCCCGCATCTTTTACATAGGCTTTTATAGGGAATACCTTAAAGAATTTTTTTATCTGAAACCAGAAGGCCCAGGCTTATGATATTTGATATTAAGCTTCATTTAGTAGACCTCTACCATGATTGTTCAAATTATAGCCCTGAGGCCAAAAATTGTCCCACCCAAGGCCCCACATGTAAATCTATGACTTACACAAAAATGGCAATTCTACCTTGCTTAATTGATGAGTTATCTGCCCTTGCCAAACTTTGGTGTTTGGACTTACCATGGTGTTGAATCCACATGTGAAGTTCAAGATCATAAATCAGTCAAATGGTCAAAGAGTTTCAGCCAGGACACAGAATTTTTGCAAGGGCAGGTAACTCATAAATGCAGCAAGGTAGAGTTATCATTCTTTTGCATGAGACATTCTGTCCAATCATGTTGAATCCATCTGTGGAGTTGGACAGATTTCACTTTATAATACCAGACATTATGTTTTATGGGCTAACAAATGTGACAAAACTGACAAAATGGCATGTGTGTCCAGCCCAGACTCAGATAAGCCTTGGCACTGCCCATGCTGATCAAAGTCTTTGCTCAGTTACCTGTCTACCCTTTTTTACACATTAAGGAAAGAGCAAAGACTCTGATCAGACTCTGTGCCTTTTATGATCTCATCTTGTTCTGCAGGAAGAAATTATACCCCACCCATGCAGAAATCATTTAAAGGTTTTTCTATTTTTAGCTCTGGTGGCCATCTTGTTCACCCGAGCGGAACAATTTTAGCAATTTTGGTAGAAGGTCAGCTGCTTCCAGGTCATCTTGGGCCTTCCAGGCCCCTGCTTTCCACCTACCTGTATGTCACAAAATATGACGGGCCTCCGTGGCCTAGTGGTTAAGAGCGCTGACTCTTGATCATTAGGTCTCTCACCGCTGTGGTTCGAGCCTCGCTCGGGTCATATGTGAGACGCCAAGTTCTGCATCGGAAGGTCAGGTGGTTTTTCTCTGGGTACTCCGGTTTTCGCCCACCTCTGATTAACGATTGGCTCGATATGAGTGAAATAATCTTGAAAGGGCCATAAAACCAAAACCAAAAAAAAAAAAAAAATGTCACAAAATATGATTCAGTTCTTGTTCATTTGTTCTTAGGAGTACTTTGTGGTACTCTTTCAACTGTGCAGTCTGTTTAGCTCTTTCACATAAAAATGGCCTTTTGGGGCAAAACCAGCAAAATTTGAATTGTATTTTTTTTAAACCAGATTTCTAGTGTTTCTTAGGGGTTCTATCTGGTTCTCTTTTAACCCTTTTTGTACCAAATGGAATCTTCCTCCTTTTATATGGCAGGAGTTCATTTCAAAATTTAGGGGTGACAGGTGTTATCTTCAAAATTTGTTTGAAAAATGGCTTAACTTTTTGCAAACAGTGAAGGTCCTGATCAGATGCCGCGTTCTGCGGCGTCTGATCTGGGCCTGCAATGTTTGCCAATTACCCGTTTTGGGGTTTCTGGTACTCAATTGGTTAATTGCTGTGGTCTGTTGGGCTCTTTTACAAAAGAAAATGAAAAACCCGTCCATAATGTCATTATAATGAGATGTTGCTTCAGCAATTTTATGGGACTTTTACCTGACATTCAGATGAAATGACATCTCAAGCCTATATCAAATATAAGGACACTTTCTACTGTTTCAGTTTCTGTTAATTCTAAATTTGCATTTGACTAATTGATTTTACTTGTATTTGAGCTGCTTGTTATCGAATTTGATGAGTTCAATTTTATCATCATATCATGCATTTTAACTCTTTCAGCCCCAAATTGATTTCTGAACATATTTTAATTAATGTTTTATTTATTTAACAAGGATTACCACCAACCCAAAAGCTATTAGTCTAATTCCCAGTGTCAAATTAATTTCTAGTCCCTGGCATTTTCAACAGCTTGAAGACATCTGTTCCAAAAATGCAACAAGAGTGCCCTGCTAGGCAGTCAGTTATCATACCCCCGGCATACGCAGTATGCCATGTGCGTATTTATGGTGGTATATAGTTTTCGTATTTTCTGTGTGTGTGTTTGTGTGTGTGTTTGTGTTTGTGTGTGTGTCTGTTAACATTTTCGTGTCCGCTCCATAACTTTTAAACCGCTTGACATATTTTCATGAAACTTTACATAAATGTTAAACACCATGAGACGACGTGCAGAACACATGAACCATAACTGTTGCTTTTCTACTTTCAGAGTTATTGCCCTTTGTATGTTTTAACTTGCATTTTTGTGTCCGCTCCATAACTTTTCAACTGCTTGATATATTTTCATGAAACTTCACATAAATGTTAAACACCATGAGAGGACGTGCAGAACACATGAACCGTAACTCTTGCTTTCCTACTTTCAAAGTTATTGCCCTTTGAATATTACGAGTTTTACCATACACTTGTGTCCGCTCAGTGACTTCAAAACCTTTTGAGATAATTTCATGAAACTTCAAACAAATGTAAAGCAAGATAATAGGATGGGCAGAACACAAGAACCATAACTCTTGTTTGCATACATTACAAATTATTTCCCTTTGAAGATTGTAAATTATGTGTCTGCTAACATCTTCGTGTCTTCTCCATTACTTTTAAGCGGCTTGACATATTTTCATGAAACTCCACACGAATGTTGAACACCATGAGACGACGTGCAGAACACATGAACAATAACTCTTGCTTTCCTACTTTCAGAGTTATTGCCCTTTGAATCTTGAAAATGGCCATTCTATGGAATATGGCCTGTATATGCAAAGAAGCTTTTGACATTGCTATTTTCAGCTAGGTGATGGCACTGGCCGGGGGTATACGTGCCCCACTGGGCACTTTTGTCTAGTTATTTATAGGACTAGGGTGCTGAAAGAATTAATACTGGCTGATGTTTTCTAGTTTATCTAATGATTTGACCATTGCATGCACCAAACTTTTATGAAATTAGATCACAGTTACCTACTTTTGCCAAAATAAGCATAACATATTTTGCCTTGTATAACACATGCTGTTTTCACTCAAAAATATGGGATCGAAATTTGGTGTGTGTATTGCATCAGAACTCAAAACTGTAATTATTTTATGAAAATTTGACCAAATTATGCCCTTTGTAGACTTGGGCATTTTGGCATAGGAATGGCTTGTAAGCCAAATATCTCAAGACCCCTATGGCTAGACCCTCAAAATTTTACAGGTGCTATTTTGAACCCATGTGAAGATGACCTGTTTAAATTTTGCTATGTTTTTGGATTTTTTTTCCTTAAAAATCTGTCTTTTAAAATAGCCGCAGGCGGCTGTCTGGCGTTGGGCGTCATGGGAGGTTTAACTTTTGGTTAATCTTTTTTATGCCCCGCGAATCAAAGATTTGGAGGCATATAGTTTTTGGTATGTCTGTCTGCCCTAGCTCTGTATATCTGTTTGTCTGTCTGCAAAAAAATATTCGAATTGAGTAGTAGGCCTGATGGAGGTCAATTGAAGCCATGTAACAACCAGGCTTAACCAAACTGAGGGCAATTTCAAAAGTATTCATTTTGAAATGATGATATTCAATTGATTTGATTTAAAATCATACGGTATTCACCATCTTTCTTCTGATGAAAATTGGAGAAATAAATTGGTTTTCTTGTGGCTGGACCTCTTTATTTATCCCCATATCAGAAAGTTTCAGTATTTCCTGAGAAATATTTTCTTCTTCTACTAAACTGAAATACACCTGTGGACACAAAAGCGTTCAAACTTTGATGAGCTTCATTTCATTTTGATCTGATGTTTCATTCAATGTTTCCTTACATCCTGTCAGTCAACTACAAAGACAGGAATAAATTCAAAACACAAAGTGTTGTATATTTCATTGTAGACCCTGCACTATCCAATCAGAATGCATCTTGAATGTCAATCAGATCTAAAAATGGAAAATAGTGCTTGCCACAATAAGACCAATTAATGTATATTGCTTGATCCAGTTTTAGACTACTTTGATGAATGACATTTGCTTGTTAAACTAACTTGATGCAAAGAGATTCAATGAAAGGTACTTCACCGGAGTTTGAACGCTTTTGTGTCCACAGGTGTATTGTGGGGGATAATTTACTTGTTTCGGGATAATTTTATCAAATTCTAAATGACAATGCAAAGCTGTGTCCAGCACACTTTCATCAGATGTAAGTTTTCTACAATTCCCCTCAAACTGACTGAGCCTACTTGCTTTAAAGCATGCCGGCTCTACTTCTTCTCCGCCACCTTCTGGCCGTTTTTTGGAGCCTGTAACAGCCTGTACCCCTCTTGGAAGGGTCATAAGGTCTACCCCTTCCGCCTCTGATGAATCGTGAGCCCCCCACGAGTTGCTCGTCTGTTGCCGAATAGACCACCAACATTTCTGCTTATTTTGTTCATCTCTTGTATGTCTTTCACCATACAACATATCAGTAAAAGAAGTTGATGAAGAACAGAGATGGTGCAGTTTTGGGTCCATGTCCATTTTATGATGTTCTTTCCTACAGACATTCAACCATTTATTTCCTTGTCCCAGCAACCCAAATGAGTTCACAGTCTTACGACATGAAAGCCGTAACAAAGGAAAAAAGCATAGCCTGAAAAAATACCCACCTATGGTGGGATTCGAACCCAGGTCGCTCGGTTGATAGTCCAGTGCTCTAACTGCTGAGCCAAAGAGCTGACTCCCTGACGCAGTTGTCAGAGAGTGGTTATAAACCTAGAAGCTATGCATATGATCTAGCAAGGTAGATAATGGTAGGGAGGTAACACACCCCTTCTTCAAGGAAGTCATCATTTATGATGACATGTCGCCAACTTCAGCACAAAGCCAATTCTGGCATGTAAAGTCAGATCATGGACCAGTCCCCATCTTACGACATGAAAGCCGTAACAAAGGAAAGAAGCATAGCCTGAAAAAGTGGGATTCGAACCCGGGCCGCTCGGGTGGTAGTCCAGTGCTCTAACCGCCTAGCCAAAGAGTCGACTCCCTGACGCAGTTGTCAGAGAGTGGTGATAAACCCATAAGCTTTGCATGTAGATTACTGAAGGGAGGCAATGCGGTCCGTAACACACTCCTCTTCAAGGAAGTCATCATTTATGTTGACGTGAAGCCAACTCCAGCACAAAGCCAATTTCGGCGAAGTAAAGTCCGATCCCGGCGCAGCCCCCATCTTACGACATGAAAGTCGCAACAAAGGAAAGAAGCATAGCCTGAAAAAATCCCCGCCTATGGTGGGATTCGAACCCGGGATGCTCCGGTGATAGTCCAGTGCTCTAACCTCTGAGCCAAAGAGTCCACTCCCTGACGCAGTTGTCAGAGAGTGGTTATAAACCTAGACGCTATGCATATGATCTAGCAAGGTAGATAATGGAAGGGAGGTAACAATAGTAAGCTCAAGGGTTTCTTGGTCAAACCGATTTGCCTCTTTGTCCACCGCTTTCACCAGGTTGCACGCTGCTTTGATTGTACAGTTCTGTATGCCACGTAATTTAACATCCTCAGACGAAGTATGTTGCCTTAGAACTGACCAGACCCCTAGATTAACTTTTGTCTCTTTCAAACTGTCACAGTTACTGGGTCTATGAATTTTCTTGAATAATCCTTGTCCTGCTGAGCCCGGATATGCCTTATTTTCCAAACAATAAAGATCCAGATCAGATGGCTTCTGACGAAGCCATCTGATCAGGATCTACATTGTTTGCCATTCAGATTGTGAATTTGTTGCAATAATTTGCATCAAGTAATCTGATTGGCGGTTAATCAGTGGTGGGTGTGACATATATGAATATTCAGCAGGACAAGAGTTCATTCTTGGTGCAAGTTGTCAGACATTCCTTCTCTGAATGCTTCATTTACTACTTCTGCCAACTGGGAATCAACTGGGTCAGTGGTTGTGTCATACTTCTTGGATGTTCTAGAGAATTTTTGAAATACATTTTTGGACTCAATGTTATTATTATTATCATCATGAAACAATGGGTTCAAGGTCCTGCTCTGATGCCGTATCAGCAGCCTGCAAATCTACACTATAATCATCACCATAAATACGAGGACTTCAAATATGAATGCAAGTAGAACGTTTTCTCATGCACTAATGCGAAAATCACCTGGAAATAAATATCGCAGCATAGAAAAACATTTTACCTATACATTGATCCCAAACCTGTTATAATCCGTCCACTTTAGCCATGTATATCGTTCAATAAACACTGTCTACTCTCGTATACTAATACAAAACATGGTTGGAAGAAGATCAGAGTACGCTGTTGAAATATGGTCCTATATTAAGAATCGTTGTATTCTTGGTTTACGGTGCAAAGACATTTTTGATGAAATATGTTTGGTTTATGGGCAAAAAGAAATGTCTTTTCCGACAGTTTTTCGCTGGTGTAAGAAATTCAGCTGTGGGCTAGGCTCAGCAGAAGATGCACCACATGATCGTCGGCCGAAAAGAGCAACATCTGCCAAGATGGTTGCTAGAGTGAAAGAAATAGTTGCTACCGATGCATGATACACCACTAGGCAAATAGCTAGTATGGTTGGCATCTCATTAGGAGCAGCTCATACAATTCTGAAACGGGATTTGAAAATGAGAAAGATCTGTGCTAGATGGATTCCCAATCTGTTGACAGATGAGCAGAAAAAGACACGCGTTCAGTGCGCCAAGAAGTTGCTTAAAAAGTTTCCAAATTACAATGCACAGTCTTTCGCTTATGTCGTCACAGGTGACGAGACATGGGTTCACTTTTTTGAGCCAAAACGAAAGATTCAGAACAAAATATGGGCAACAAAGTATCGCAAAAGACCATGCATTGCAAAGCGGACCATGAGCGTCAAAAAGGTAATGTATGCCATATTCTTTTCAAATCAGGACCCTGCTATTCAGGTTGCTGTGCCTAAAGGCAAATCTGTAAATGCAAAGTTTTACAAGAATAAATTTCTTCGAAAATTGAAGAAATATTTCAAAGAACGAAGACTCGCAACTGGTTTGGCCAATGTCAGATTGCTACATGACAATGCGTCATCGCACAAGGCGTTCATTGTGCAAGACTATCTGAAGCAGGAAAAGGTTGTTGAACTCCCTCACCCCCCATTATTCCCCTGACCTTGCCCCGTGTGACTTTTTAGCTCACCTGTCACATAGTGACATGGTGAGCTTTTGTGATCACTTTTTGTCTGTCGTCCGTTGTGCGTCCGTGCGTCCGTCTGTGCGTCCGTAAACAATTTCAAATAAGTATATCTCTAATACCCCATGGTCAATCTTGATCAAATTTCATGAGAAGCATCATCAGGTAGGGGGAAAGGCTGCATAAGGTTTTTGGGCTGATCAGATTGGAATTCTGGTTGCTATGGCAACATATAGCTCCCATAGACTTACAATGGGAAAAAATTAGAATATCTTCTTCTCTGAAACCACAAGGCCCAGAGCTGAGATATTTAGCATGTAGCAACGGCCAGTGGTCACCTACATAATTCCTGCCAATCATGCCCCTGAGGTCCACATTGGCCACGCCCCGGGGCCCTTCGCTCCCATAGACTCATAATGGAACAAAAAGCTTCAAAAATCTTCTTCTCCGAAACCACAGGGCCCAGAGCTTAGATATTTAGCATATAGCAACGGCAAGTGGTCACCTACATAATTCCTGCCAATCATGCCCCTGGGGTCCAAACAGGGCCACGCCCCGGGGCCCTTTAGCTCCTATAGACTCATAATGGGAAAAAGCTTCAAAAATCTTCTTCTCTGAAACCACAGGGCCCAGAGCTGAGATATTTGGCATGTAGCAACGGCAAGTAGTCACCTACATAATTCCTGCCAATCATGCCCCTGGGGTCCAAATTGGCCACACCCCAGGGCCCCTTAGCTCCAATAGACTCATAATGGAACAAAAAGCTTCAAAAATCTTCTTCTATGAAACCACAGGGCCCAGAGCTTAGATATTTAGCATGTAGCAATGGCCAGTGGTCACCTACATAATTCCTGCCAATCATGCCCCAGGGTTCCAAATGGGCGACGCCCCGGGGCCCCTTTGCTCCCATAGACTCATAATGGAACAAAAGGCTTCAAAAATCTTCTTCTCGGAAGCCACAGGGCTCAGAGCTTAGATATTTAGCATGTAGCAACGGCAAGTGGTCACCTACATAATTCCTGCCAATCATGCCCCTGGGGTCCAAATGGGCCACGCCCCGGGCCCTTTAGCTCCTATAGACTCATAATGGAAAAAAGCTTCAAAAATCTTCTTCTCTGAAACCATAGGGCCCAGAGCTGAGATATTTGGCATGTAGCAAGGGCAATTGGTCACCTACATAAATCCTGCCAATCATGCCCCTGGGGTCCAAATGGGCCACACCCCGGGGCCCCTTCGCTCCCATAGACTCATAATGGAAAAAAAAGCTTCAAAAATCTTCTTCTCTGAAACCACAGGGCCCAGAGTTTAGATATTAAGCATGTAGCAACGCCAATTGGTCACCTACATAATTCCTGCCAATCATGCCCCTGGTTTCAAATGGGCCACGCCCTGGGGCCCCTTCACTCCCATAGACTCATAATGGAAAAAAGCTTAAAAAATCTTCTTCTCTGTAACCACAGCGCCCAGAGCTTAGATATTTAGCAGGTAGCAACGGCAAGTGGTCACCTACATACTTCCTGCCAATAATACCCCTGGGGTCCAAAAGGGCCACGCCCCGGGGCCAGTTAGCTCCTATAGACTTATAATGGAAAAAAAAGCTTCAAAAATCTTCTTCTCTGAAACCACAGGGCCCAGAGCTTAGATATTTAGCATATAGTAATGGCAAGTGGTCACCTACATAAATCCTGCCAATCATGCCCATGGGGTCCAAATGGGCCACACCCCGGGGCCCCTTAGCTCCCATTGACACATAATGGAAAAAAGCTTCAAAAGTCTTCTCCTCTGAAACCACAGGGCCCAGAGCTTAGATATTTAGCATGTTGCAATGACAAGTGGTCACCTACATAAATCCTGCCAATCATGCTCCTTGGGTCCAAATGGGCCACACCCTGGGACCCCCTTAGCTTCCATAGACTCATAATGGAAGAAAAACTTCAAAAATCTTCTTCTCTGAAACCACAGGGCCCAGAGCTTAGATATTTAGCATGTAGCAACAGCAAGTGGTCTCCTACTTATTTCCTGCTAATCATGCCCCTGGGGTCCAAATGGGCCACGCCCCGGGGCCCCTTAGCTCCCATAGACTCATAATGGAAAAAGCTTCAAAAATCTTCTCAGAAACTGTGAAGCACAGAACTTAGATATTTAGTGTCTAGCAACATAAAATAGCCAGCTACATAAATCCTGCTAACCCTGCCCCTGGGGTCAAAATTGGCCACGCCCGGGCTCATCACCTCAAATAGACTTATAATGGAAAAAAACTTAAAAAATCTTCTTTTCTGAAACCATAAGGCCCAGAGCTTAGATTTTTAGTATGTAGCAACATCAAGTGGCCACTTACATAAATCCTGCCAGTTATGCCCCTGGGATCCAAATTGGCCACACCCCAGGGCTCTTTATCTTCCATAGACTTACAATTGGAGAAACTTCAAAAATCTTCTTCTCTGAAACCACAGGGCCCTTATAATGAAAAAAAAAAAACACCTTAAAATGGGGAAAAAAATCTTCAAAATTCTTCTTCTCTGAAATCATAAGTCCCAGAGCTTAGGTATTTAGCATGTAGCAATGTCAAGTGGTCGCCTACATGAATCCTGCCAATCATGCCCCTGGGGTCCAAATCCTGTGGCCCCTTAACTCCAACAAACTTATAATGGAAAAAAGCTTCAAACATCTTCTTTGAAACCATGAAGTACAGACCTTAGATATTTAGTATTTAGCAACACAAAATGGTTGCCTACATAAATCCTGCCAACCGTGCCCTTTGGGTCAAAATTGGCCTAGCCCCAGGGCTCATTAGCTGCTATAGACTTATACTGGAAAAAACTTAAAAAATCTTTTTCTCCAAAACCATAAGGCACATATTTTGTTTGATTTGAGGTTTTACATCCCCCTCAACACTGTATAGGTCAATTTGGAGATGTCTCTTCCAATTTTGTGGGACTTTTACCCGACATTGAGATGAAATTACATCTCAAGCCCTGTCGCCCAATGAAACAAGTAGGGTTTATAAGCATGGACACTGCTTTGCCTGAGCTTAGATATTTAGTATATAGCAATGTCAAGTGGTCTCCTACAATAATGATTTTCTGGCACACAGGTGAGCGATATAGGGCCATTGGGCCCTCTTTTTTTTGTTCCCGTGGCTGAAAAAATACCTTTCTGGTCGAAAATTTGTACAGCGCAAACACCTCGGTTCTGCAATATTCCAGTGCCTGCATAGTATACCTCAAAAAGACTACCAAAATGCATTGAATGATTGGATCAGAAGACTGAAAGTTTGTATATCTGTTAAAGGGGAATACTTTGATGGGACAAAATAAATTTTTCATCGAAATCTATCACGGAATCAATTTTATGTGCTTAGTTGCATTCATATTTGAACAGTCCTTGTATCATAGTTGTCACTGTTCTCAAAGTCATTACTCAGACAGTCTACCAGTAATGAAAGTGATTCTACCCTTTCATTTGTTCTATTTATCTCGCAAGATTTCCAAAGCTTCCTTATTGAAAGCGGAGACACTTTGGGTTCGGAGATTTTCAGTAACAGTGGGTGGGGGAACAGCATTTGTGGTCCTAGGCGGCTGATCTTTATTGCGATTAGCACTTGTAACCACAACCGACATTTGGGGTTTGTGCTGAGCTTTCGCCGGTGCCGGTTTCTTTCCTTTGTCATCTGGCTGAGCCATGTCTTTCTCTTTACTGTTCGCAGAAACGGATTTAACACCGTCAGCGTGTTTCAACATGGCAGCTGCCACTTTCTCCAGTGTATGAATAATATGTGCTTATCCATACTACTTTCTGTGAAGAAAAGCGAACTACTTTTTGTGCACAATGACGCACTCTATGTATATGATGCAATAAGCGCTATTTTCAGAAATATATTTATTCTATTTTTAGAACCGTGTATCTGTCTATATGTCACTGTAATGTACAGAGGACAATAATTTTATTATACATGTAATATTTCTTTATAAACAGATCTATATCAACGGCTTTATCACATTGATATCTACTGGTATATTATATTCAGTGCTGTTTATTCCGTCAAAGGAATAGAACTTTCAATGTTTGAAAGTAAATGTACTGATAAATAATGACTGTAAAACTTGAACTGAAATGAGAACAGCTCAAGAAACAAAGGCGCACTGACGATATGACAGCTACTTGTGTACATCTCACGTGATCACGGGAGTACTGTGACATAAAACAACTGGGGTTTATATTATTTTTCTTATTTCTGCTCAAAAACATATATTGTGAGTACTCAATGAGGTGGTTCTAACGAGTACCCATTATACATGTTTAGGGCAGAAATAAGAAAAATCTCTCAACCTTTTTATGGGAAAGTTTTCATTTCTTAGTGTTAAAATTGTCAATATATTTGAATAGGCGTGGTTTCTTAATGAAGATTAGGCAGACGACATAAATAGATGTCATTTTCAGATGCATTTTTTCTCCATATCTTAACCCTTGTCCTGCTAATCCCGGATATACCTTATCTTTGAAACAATGTAGATCCAGATCAGATGGCTTCTGATGAAGCCATCTGATCAGGATTTACATTGTTTGTCATTCAGATTGTGAATTTGTTGTGATAATTTGCTACAGGCAATCTGATTGGTTGATAATCAGTAGTGGGTGCGGCATATATGAATATTCAGCAGGACAAGGGTTAAGGGTTAAATATTTTATCAGGTTAACAGTTGTGTAATAAACACCCATCTAACACCCACTTTATGTACAGAAAAGTGGGGTTTACAAGGGAATACATTGTTTTCAATTTATATCAGGATTGCCATCAGGAAATGTTTTCTGCTAAATATCCTGTTAACCCATTGCATGCAGGAAACCCCTAAAGGGAAACTTGGCAAACAGTGCAGGCCCAGATCAGAAGCTGCAGAATGCGGTGTCTTATCAGGGCCTGCACTATTTCCTAACAGTATTTTCTGCCAAAAATAGAGTAAAAACGTAAAAATAGGCCTGCTGAACCTTAAATGACCAATGAACTTGTCTAGCATAAAGCATAGGAAGAGTCCACTAGTATACGATGTGTTAATGAATGGATGGATTTCAGTCAGAATTTACAATTCCTTGCCTGGGATTGTTACTCCGTTTGGTATATACCTTGATAGCCATCAGAAAATTGTTTCCACTAAGTATTTCCATGGATTTCAATCAGATTTTATATATGGAATGGTATTCACAATACCTTGCCTGGGATTTTTAGCTCACCTGAGCCGAAGGCTCATGTGAGGTATTAGTATACGACGAGCCGGCGTCCGTCGTCCGTCGTCGTCCGTCGTCGTCCACACTTTCAAAGAAGTATATCTCCGGAACCAGTGGGCCAATCTTGATCAAATTTCATGTGAAGCATTATCAGGTAGGGGGAAAGGCTGCATACTGTTTTCAGGCAGATCGGATTGGAACTCTGGTTGCCATGGCAACAAATAGCTCCCATAGACTTAACATAGGAAACATGGCAGCTGCCACTTTCTCCAGTGTATGAATAATATGTGCTTATCCATACTACTTTCTGTGAAGAAAAGCGAACTACTTTTTGTGCACAATGACGCACTCTATGTATATGATGCAATAAGCGCTATTTTCAGAAATATATTTATTCTATTTTTAGAACCGTGTATCTGTCTATATGTCACTGTAATGTACAGAGGACAATAATTTTATTATACATGTAATATTTCTTTATAAACAGATCTATATCAACGGCTTTATCACATTGATATCTACTGGTATATTATATTCAGTGCTGTTTATTCCGTCAAAGGAATAGAACTTTCAATGTTTGAAAGTAAATGTACTGATAAATAATGACTGTAAAACTTGAACTGAAATGAGAACAGCTCAAGAAACAAAGGCGCACTGACGATATGACAGCTACTTGTGTACATCTCACGTGATCACGGGAGTACTGTGACATAAAACAACTGGGGTTTATATTATTTTTCTTATTTCTGCTCAAAAACATATATTGTGAGTACTCAATGAGGTGGTTCTAACGAGTACCCATTATACATGTTTAGGGCAGAAATAAGAAAAATCTCTCAACCTTTTTATGGGAAAGTTTTCATTTCTTAGTGTTAAAATTGTCAATATATTTGAATAGGCGTGGTTTCTTAATGAAGATTAGGCAGACGACATAAATAGATGTCATTTTCAGATGCATTTTTTCTCCATATCTTAACCCTTGTCCTGCTAATCCCGGATATACCTTATCTTTGAAACAATGTAGATCCAGATCAGATGGCTTCTGATGAAGCCATCTGATCAGGATTTACATTGTTTGTCATTCAGATTGTGAATTTGTTGTGATAATTTGCTACAGGCAATCTGATTGGTTGATAATCAGTAGTGGGTGCGGCATATATGAATATTCAGCAGGACAAGGGTTAAGGGTTAAATATTTTATCAGGTTAACAGTTGTGTAATAAACACCCATCTAACACCCACTTTATGTACAGAAAAGTGGGGTTTACAAGGGAATACATTGTTTTCAATTTATATCAGGATTGCCATCAGGAAATGTTTTCTGCTAAATATCCTGTTAACCCATTGCATGCAGGAAACCCCTAAAGGGAAACTTGGCAAACAGTGCAGGCCCAGATCAGAAGCTGCAGAATGCGGTGTCTTATCAGGGCCTGCACTATTTCCTAACAGTATTTTCTGCCAAAAATAGAGTAAAAACGTAAAAATAGGCCTGCTGAACCTTAAATGACCAATGAACTTGTCTAGCATAAAGCATAGGAAGAGTCCACTAGTAAACGATGTGTTAATGAATGGATGGATTTCAGTCAGAATTTACAATTCCTTGCCTGGGATTGTTACTCCGTTTGGTATATACCTTGATAGCCATCAGAAAATTGTTTCCACTAAGTATTTCCATGGATTTCAATCAGATTTTATATATGGAATGGTATTCACAATACCTTGCCTGGGATTTTTACTCAGTTTGGTATATACCTTGATAGCCATCAGAAAATTGTTTCTAGTTAGCATTTCATTAAAAAAAGACTGATGGATTTCACATATGGAATGGTATTCCTGGGATTTTTACTCAAACAATTGACAGACTTCAATATAATTTAGCACTGGGGCTTGAAGAAATTTATATATATATATATATATATATATACAGGTACCCTGCCTTAATATGTCGGTGTTATGGTTTCAATGTTGATAAATACTCGTCTATTTATAAATCATAACAAACAACGGTGTTTTCCACAGGTACGTAACGGGTTATATTCTAAGACAAAAGCACTTAATTTTGCAGGGCCGATGTAATCAGTAGCGTAGCGCAACTAGTATCGAGGAGCGCCCAAAACGACCGGTTTACTTCCTGACCGTCGCAGGTTCGATTCTCGCAGAAAACCTTTTTTCATAAAGCTATTAAAAGCATGATTTATTTTTTTTTCTTGATGATTTTTTTATAAAATAGTTTCAGAATTTATATTTTTTAGCTCACCTGACCGAAGGTCATGGTGAGCTTTTGTGACAGTAAGATGTCCGGCGTCGTCGTGCGTCGTCCGTCGTCCGTCGTGCGTAAACTTTTTCTTGTGAACACACTAGAGGCCACAGTTTTGGTCCAATTATCATCAAACTTGCTCAGAATGATAATCATGACAATATCTCGGTCAAGTTCGAATTTGGGTCATGTCGGGTAAAAAAGTAGGTCAGTAGGTCAAATCATAGAAAAACCTTGTGAACACTCGAGAGGCCACAATTTTGGTCCAATCATCATCAAACTTGCTCAGAATGATCATTGTGACAATATTTTAGTGAAGTTTGAATATGGATCATGTCGGCTTAAAAAGTAGGTCAGCGGGTCAAATCATAGAAAAACCTTGTGAACACCCTAGAGGCCACAATTTTGGTCCAATCATAATCAAACTTGCTCAGAATGATCATCATGACAATATCTTGGTCAAGTTCGAATATGGGTCATGTCCGGTCAAAAAGTAGGTCAGTAGGTCAAATCATAGAAAAACCTTGTGAACACTCTGAAGGCCACTGTTTTGGTCCAATTATCATGAAACTTGCTCAGAATGACCATTGTGACAATATTTCAGTCCAGTTCGAATATGGGTCATATCGGGTTAAAAAGTAGGTCAGCGGGTCAAATCATATAAAAACCTTGTGAACACCCTAGGGGCCACAATTTTGGTCCAATCATAATCAAACTTGCTCAGAATGATCATCATGACAATATCTCGGTCAAGTTTGAATATGGGTCATGTCCGGTTGAAAAGTAGGTCAGTAGGTCAAATCATAGAAAAACCTTGTGAATACTCAGGAGGCCACAAGTTTGGTTAAATCATTAATCTTGCTCAGAATGGTCATTGTGACAATATCTTGGCTAAGTTTGAATAAAGGTCTTTTCGGGTCAAAAAGTAGGTCAGTAGGTCAAATTAAAGAAAAAACTTGTGAACACTCTAGTTTTACATAGACTTATATAGGGAAAATCTTTAAAAATCCTTTTCTCTGAAACCACAAGGCCTAGGTCTTTTATATTTGGTATGAAGCTTCATCTAAAAGACCCCTAACAAGATTATTCAAATGATAGTGCTGAGGCCAAAAATGTCCCCGCCCCCGGGCCCTTTGGTTTTACATAGGCTTATATAGGGAAAATCTTTAAAAATCTTCTGCTCTGAAGCTGCAAGGCCCAGGACTTTGATATTTGGTATTAAGCTTTATCTAGTGGACCCCTACCAAGATTGTTCAAATTATAGTGCTGGGGCAAAAAATGCCCCCGTTCCGGGGCCCTTTGGTTTTACATGGCCTTATATAGGGAAAATCTTTAAAAATCTTCTTCTCTGAAACCGCAAGGTCCAGGACTTTGATATTTAGAATGAAGCTTCATCCATTGGACCTCTACCAAGATTGTTCAAATTATCGCCCTTGGGCCAAAAATGCCCCCGCTCAGGGGCCCTTTGTTTTTACATAGACTTATATAGGGAAAATCTTTAAAAATCCTTTTCTCTGAAACCACAAGGCCTAGGTCTTTTATATTTGGTATGAAGCTTCATCTAAAAGACCCCTAACAAGATTATTCAAATGATAGTGCTGAGGCCAAAAATGTCCCCACCCCCGGGCCCTTTGGTTTTACATAGGCTTATATAGGGAAAATCTTTAAAAATCTTCTGCTCTGAAACTGCAAGGCCCAGGACTTTGATATTTGGTATTAAGCTTTATCTAGTGGACCCCTACCAAGATTGTTCAAATTATAGTGCTGGGGCAAAAAAAGCCTCCACCTGGGGCCCTTTGGTTTTACATAGGCTTATATAGGGAAAATCTTTAAAAATCTTCTTCTCTGAAACCGCAAGGCCCAGGACTTTGATATTTTGTATGAAGCTTCATCTAGTGGACCCCTACCAAGATTGTTCAAATTATAGCCCTTGGGCCAAAAATCCCCCTGCTCAGGGGCCCTTTGGTTTTACATAGACTTATATAGGGAAAATCTTTAAAAATCCTTTTCTCTGAAACCACAAGGCCTAGGTCTTTTATATTTGGTATGAAGCTTCATCTAAAAGACCCCTAACAAGATTATTCAAATGATAGTACTGAGGCCAAAAATGTCCCCGCCGCCGGGCCCTTTGGTTTTACATAGGCTTATATAGGGAAAATCTTTAAAAATCTTCTGCTCTGAAACTGCAAGGCCCAGGACTTTGATATTTGGAATTAAGCTTTATCTAGTGGACCCCTACCAAGATTGTTCAAATTATAGTGCTGGGGCAAAAAAAGCCTCCGACTGGGACCCTTTGGTTTTACATGGCCTTATATAGGGAAAATCTTTAAAAATCTTCTTCTCTGAAACCGCAAGGCCCAGGACTTTGATATTTTGTATGAAGCTTCATCTAGTGGACCCCTACCAAGATTGTTCAAATTATAGCCCTTGGGCCAAAAATGCCCCCGCTCAGGGGCCCTTTGGTTTTACATAGACTTATATAGGGAAAATCTTTAAAAATCTTCTTCTCTGAAACCACAAGGCCTAGGTCTTTTATATTTGGTATGAAGCTTCTTCTAAAGGACCCCTACCAAGATGATTCAAATTATAGTGCTGGGGCCAAAAGTGGCCCCGTCCCGGGGCCCTTTGGTTTTACATAGACTTATATAGGGATAATCTTTAAAAATCTTCTCTGAAACCACAAGGCCCAGGACTTTGAAATTTGGTATGAAGTTGCATCTAATGGACCTCTACCAAGATTGTTAAAATTATAGCCCTGGGGCCAAAAATGCCCCCACTCTGGGGCCCTATGGTTTTACATAGACTTACATGGGGAAAATCTTCAAAAATCTTCTTCTCTGAAACCACAAGGCCTGGGTCTTTGATATTTGGTATGAAGCTGCATCTAGTGGACCTCTATCAAAATTATTCAAATTATAGCCCTGGTACCAAAAATGTCCCCGCTCCGGGGCCCTTTGGTTTTGCATAGACTTATATAGGGAAATCTTTAAAAATCTTCTCTGAAACTGCAAGGCCAAGGCCTTTGATATTTAGTATGGAGCTTTATCTAGTGGACCTCTACCAAGATTGTTCAAATTATAGCCCTGGGGCCACAAATGCCCCCACCCCGGGCCGGGGCCCTTTGTTTTTACATAGATTTATATAGCCCTGGGGCCATTTGGTTTTGCATAGGCTTATGTAGGGAATATCTTTAAAAAAAATCTTCTTCTCTGAAACTGCAAGGCCCAGGTCTTTGAAATTTGATGTGTAGCTTTATCTAGTGGACCTTTGCCAAGATTGTTCTAATTATAGCCTTTGTTGATGTTTGGTATGAAGCTTCACCTTTAAGACCTCCCTCAACATTATGCACATTAAAACCCTGGGGCCAATAATGGCCCTCTCTGGGGCCCACTTGTTACACTATGGATCAGGTGAGCGATCCAGGGCCATCATGGCCCTCTTGTTATTATTTCTTTTTTAATTTTCAATTGTGTTTATTATTTTTGTATTATTATTTTTTCGTGAATGGTTATCTATTTATTTTAAAGTTCAATACATGTCATGCACAATTTTAAAGATCAACTTCACATTTGATTTATAAAAGTGAATAAAAAAGAAACACCAGCAAGTACATGTAGAGAATTGAAATACATGATACCATAATTTGATACAATGGAACCTGATTGGCCTAGACCCTATATGTGACATGTGAAAGTAAAGAATAGGCACACCAATAACATGACTTGAAATTAACATTGATTGGAAATTTATAATTTAATTCATGTTGATCATACGTTATTTTAACGTTTATCGATTGTTAGTCACAAAACTGCACTTGTCAGAACCAAAAAACTTCGCTTTGTCAGCCGACAAAGTCTCTTCTGCTGTCAGAGTAGCATCACATGACGACACTTCAACAGCAGGGCAACCGAGTATGAACTAAGGAATATTCAGTAAAAATTTATATCAGCACAAAAAATGCATGCTTCACAAGAAAATCGAGGATTTTTTTATTTTGGCGTGAAAAAAAAAAAAATGTTAAAGAAAAAAACATCCCCAGCGGGATTCGAACCCGCATACTTCAGCTCTACAGGCCCGTGACTTTACCACTTGGCTAGCGTCGATACAGTGCAGGTATGGTATTTTTTAGCCTGATACCATCACATTAATAGGGAGTCACCAAAAATAAAATTAGATCATCCAAAAATAACATAAAATTGCGTAGATAAATTTAAAAATAACCTTTATTTACAATAATATTGACAATAACAAACTGACAACTGATGTCGGTTTTACTGTATATAAGAGAGAGAGAGATAGAGAATCTAAGCCTGCCCAGGCAAATCAGTGCGCATGAGTCGGACTGTCCATGCTTATAAACCCTATTGGTTTCATTGGGCGAGAGGGCTTGACATTTCATTTCATCTCAAAATTGGAAGCAACGTCTCCAAAATGACCTTTACAGTGTTGACGGGGCTGTTAAGCCTCAAATCAAACAAACAAAAGCATGTAAAACACCACTTGGGATTGTTTCTGAGTATCTCTTTGTCTATACCAGAGTTAATGTCCTTAAATGGTTTCTGCATTTTGGCTTGATATGGTGTCAAAGAATGGTTGGATTTTTAGCAAATTTGACATCTAGAAATGACAGTGACATGGTCATTATCTTGATTATACTTTGCATACTAATTGTTGTTGTGCATGCTAATTACTGACATAGGAGATCTACCATATTCAACCTATTCTTAGGTTTTTTATATTTGTATCAAAAAATCATGGTGAAAATTCAACGTAATAAGCACACTCTCGATATATACCACCCAAAAAATAGCTAGGCTACATTACAGGTCGAGATGATTTTAACAGAGGGGTTCACCATATACCTTGTCCATATGATTGTCTGGGTCTTGTTTGTATGTTTGATTTGAGGTTTATCATCCCCGTCAACACTGTAAAGATCATTTTGGAGACGTTGCTTCTAATTTTGTGGGGCTTTTACCCGACATTGAGGCCAATAGGGTTTATAAGCATGGACGGGCCGGCTTAGATCCTCTAAGCGGTTTACCAATACTCGTGTGCAGGTCGGTTTCAGCTCTGCATGGAAGCATCATTCAATCCATATATTTCTTGAAGCCCCTATGGGTGGGGGCCGTGATTGTCTGGGCCAAAAATGCACCAAAACTCAATATGAAACTTCGAGGAGGGCACATGCATTTTCTTTCCAAATATAGCTTATAGGAGCATGTGCATTAAACAGGGTGAATAGAGTAGTTCCAGACCTCCCTGATGATTCAGGGACAGTCCACACATCAGTGCTGTCAGGGCTTTGATTGGGATAGTTACGGTATGCAGTGTAACAATATAAACTATTAATTAATGTTTGTGTGTGACACACAAGGCTTATTTAAATATAGCTTATTAACATTTAATACCAATTTAACTTTCATTATTTTGCACATACAGAATAGAACGACATAATCTCATGAAGATTAAGCTTGTATTTCGTGGATTTTTACTGCAGGATTATAAATATGACAAAATTTTATATAGGCAGGAAAGTTTTCATTTGTGTCTTCATTATAATGGTAATTAGTGCACTTTGGAGCAGTGTAATTGATTGTGGCTTGTGATAATACATGATGATGCTAAAATCATATTAATTTTTAACCCAGTCACTCAACAAGATTTCTCAAAAAGATCAATGCTTACATATTGGGTTTGATTAGGGAATATAATATTAACTGGAGCTTGAAAGGGCAGTATTAAGCCTGCTTCGGTGATGTTTTGTTCAATTTATGTAGAATCAGAAGTCAATAAACCGAACATGGAATAATTAACAAGGAGATAATGATTTTTCATTATCAGTAGGATTTGGTCTTCTCAGGTTATACCGCAAAAATCCTAAAAGTTCAGAAACCTTGAGGACTTGTTGAAACTCTTCTAAAATTTTAACAAATTTGTTTCGGAGACCAAAAGGTGCAGACGGAATGGCAAACAGTTCAGACCCTATCGGACTGCTCCTCCAGGAGCAGTCTGATCTGGGTCTACACTGTTTGCTTCAAGGCCTATCTGTCCTAATACTTAGGGTCATTACAGTAATTAAAAAAGTCTGTGATTCAACTGGTTGCTGCTTGCTACTATATTGACATCTTTTTACTGTTTAAAAAAATTTTGTACTTTATGATTATTTTTTTTATTTGAATTTGTTATTTTTCTCAATTTAAGAGTGGATTATGTAAGACTGGATTTAAAACACCTGTCATAAATGTTACAAAACAATTATTAGTTCAACTCTTTTCATCAGAATTTTCGGTGGCAATGCGCTGCTTCTTCAGGGAATAAATAAAAATGTTTTTATCCAAAACTGTGCTGTATTGAACAGTTCGTGTGCATATTGGATATCAACCCTTTCCGTACAGTGGAACAAAACATGCATGTTCATTAAATGTGTAGATGTAGATGGGAGAGCTTGTAAATGAGCCGTCTTATCATTGCTGTTCTAATTCTGAGTTATGACAATCCCCTGAAATTGTTCTGTGCTGCTAATAAATGGATTTGTTTGTTTCGGGGTTTAAAGTCCCCATCAACACTGTATAGGTCAGAATGCGGCGTCTGATCAGGGCCTCCACTGTTTGCTAAAAAGTTCAGTCATTTTTCAAATAAATTTTGATGAAAACACAACCTGACACCCCTAAATTTTGAAATGGACTCCTGCTATATACAAGGAGGAAGATTCCATTTGGTACAAAAAGGGTTAATAGGAATTTGACGATTGGTGAAGTGCATGTGTTTCAGCCGGCCTCAGTGGCTCAGTCGGATGCATGTCTGACAGGTGATCAGGAGAAAGCGGCTTCGACTCCCGCCGGGGTCGGCAACATGCTTTCGTGGAGATTGATCATGAAATCTTTTCTGCGGTCATTCTCTCCCTTCCGCTGATTCTGAATCAGCGGAAGGGAGAGAATGACCGGAGAAAATTAAATCATTCAAGAAGGGCAGTTGTCAGTTTCTGGCAAAAGAATGTGCACTGTACTGGTTAACCACTTACGTATAAGCCTGCCCAGGAAAGTGTTGATAGGTAAACTGACCGGCTCAAAAATGACCTAAATAGTGTTGACTGGGCCATTAAACTCCAAAACAAACAAACAAAGCATGTGTTCCAATAATGCAATGTGTAATGTGGGCAGGAGGAAAACAAGTGGATACCAAGTTAACACTGCCAGTCATGGCATTTGACTGAAACTTGATATATATTTAGACCATGATGTGGAGCAGCTCATATTATTTTGAGGTTTGGTTTCAACAAATATTAACAGAGTTATGCCTCTTTGAAAATTTCTGTAAACATTTAATTTCCAGGTAACTCCTCCTACAGAGTACATCCAATCAAGCTGAAACTGGATATTATAGTTTACGCATATCAACGGTCCACTAGATAGGCCCCTTTAAAAATCTTGCAAATATTTTATTTCCAGCTAACACCTACAGATTACATCCGGTCAGGCTGAAACTAAACTGATAGACCATGGTGTGGAGCAGCGCATATTGTTTCGAGGTTGCAGTCCACCAAATATTAATAGAATTATGCCCCATTGAAAATTTCTGTAAAACATTTTGTTTGTTTGATTTGTGGTTTAATGTACCCATCAACACTGCATAAGTCATTTTGGAGATGTTGCTTCCAATTTTGTGGGACTTTTACCTGACAATGAGTTGAAATGACATCTCAAGCCCTGTCACCCAATGAAACCAATAGTGTTTATATGCATGGAGGGTCAGACTTGCACCACTTTTCCTGGGCAGGCTTAGATCCTCTCAAGGATTTACCAGTACTCGTATGACAGTTCACCTCAATATCAGGTAAAAGTCCCACAAAATTGGAAGCAACATCTCCAAAATGACCTAAATAGTGTTGATGGGGATGTTAAACCCCAGTGCAAACAAAACAAAGTACTGGTATGTGGTTGGTTTCAGCTCTTCATGGACACATCATGCAGCCCATCTATTGCTTCAAGCCCCAATGAACGGGGTCCGGCACCTTAGTGTGGATCAGCCTATATTGTTTTGGGAATAGAGTCCACCAAATATTGACAGAATTATGTCCCTTTGAAAATTTCTGTAATATTTCTGGCTGACTCCTCTAGTTTGTGTCAGACCAAGCGACAACATGATATGGAGCAGCACATATAAGCAGATTGACATGCCCATTTGATATCTCCTCCTAGCTAGACTGTAATGTGGAACAGTGCATATTGTTTCCCAACGATTACTGGTAACAGAGTCATGCCCCTTTGAAAATTTCTGTGAAGCAACATACCATTTTAAGGTTACAATCCACCAAATATTAGCAGAGTTAATAAAATATGCCCCTGTCAAAATGCTTGATAACTTCATTTCCAGCTAATTCCTCCTATAGTTTATATCCCATCTAGCAGAAATGTGATTATAGTTGGACTATGGATGTATTTTGTTTAGAGGTTACAGGCCACCCAAGCAAATAACTGAATTATGTCCATTTGTCCGTCCATTAACTTGCAGAGCTCTTGTTAAAAAAAAAAAGGAGACAAAACTTGTTTTTTAAAGAGTTGCCTCCCCTGTTTGTGTATGTTCCCCTTAACCCATAATGCCAAATACGACTATTGTCTTCTGCTTTGACATCTGCTAGTTGCTTTAAAAGTCATTTTTGCAAACAGTGTGGACCCAAATCAGACTGCTCCCAGAGGAGCAGTCTGATTTGGGTCCACTCTGTTTGCCTGTATGCAAAAATATTTTTAAAAAGTTAGCAAAAAGATTCAGCAGATGACCAAAGCAGACAACATTTTCAGATGTAGTTTTTCTCGGTGTCTTAAGGGTTAAAAGACCCCTCACCCTCCACCCCCCTTCCCTTCCACCCCCCACTCCCACCCACACACACACACCACCCCACTACCTCATACCAACAGATCTTAATCAAGAGTGCAAACTAAGTTTCTCCCTAGGCATTGAAAACCCGCTTCAGTTTATTTTAAGATTTCAAGCTCCACATTTCTTAGAACTATTTATTCATTGAACTGTAAACTAGCAGCTGATAATTTAATAATTTTTCCAGACATGATTATTTTTTGTGTAATTTTGCCCTTCGATAAGGTTAATTAAATCGCTAGTTAGATCACTTCTAAATTAGGAATGATGCCCTGCATATTGAACTGCAGAGAATCCGAATATCACAGTAATTAATCCTGATTTAAACACAATTTTCTACAGTACTCTGTGAAAGCCCACCTTGTGGGTACTCTTCAGAATTATCCTAAATAAGTGAGTACCCACGTTCTTTAGTTTTGGAGAGATATGATCTTATTGTCCTAGACTGCTCACCTACAACTTAGCTTGACTGGTACTCTGTCGAATTGTCCTTAATTGATGTAAATTGTTCAGTCTGCATTTTAAACTTCTTTGACAGCATTGAATCCAGAATCTGTTTTGGTAATCAGTAGAACTGCTGGAAGATTTCTTAAGATAACGTTTGACTTTACAAATCTGAGGGGAATGTAGGTTTTAACTATTTCTCTTTCAAAATAAATTGATGATAAATTTTTCAGGAAAGTTTGAAAGTTATCCTAGTTTTTTTTTTTGTTCACAGAAAGCTGCAGCAGCACCCTTTTAACATTGGATCATTGCAGTGTGTGTGGATATCTGAGTATAATAATGTTGCATTTAATTAACGCATTGTATGCAGGGGGGGGGGGGGGGGAATCCTGGCAAACAGTGAAGGCCCAGATCAGATGACGGTAAATGCGGCGTCTGATCAGGGCCTGCACCATTTGCTAACAGAATTTTCTCTAAAAAAATGAATAAAAACAAAAAATCCCATAACATAGGTTTATGTGGAGAAATAAAGAAAACTATTCCATAATTATCTCCTAATACCAATCAGATCTGGCGCTATCCTCTAACATTTTTCCATAGGTTTGTTAATGTAATGAAGCCCTTGTCATATTTTTAGCAAATCACAATGCATGTATACGGACTGACAGGCCTGAGCAGACATTGGTAGTAAATTATACTTGTTCAAATTTTTAGTACAAGTATGACAAGAAAATGAGGTGTCATAATATTTAGGGTAAATACGGTAAGAAAAAATCAACAACAAAAGTGGCTGCAATCAAGCCAAGTTTAAGAAGTGTTCACTTGTTTAAATATAGTCAAGCTTTTTAGATTTATATGACAGACACATTTAAATTAACCCATTTTGTACCGGAAACCCCAAAACAGGTAATTGGCAAACAGATGAAACAGTGCAGGCCTAGATTAGATGCCGCAGAATGTGACGTCTGATCAGGGCCTACACTGTTTATAAAAAAATTCAGCCATTTTCCAAATAAATTTTAAAGAAAACACATCCTGGCATCTCTAAATTTTGAAATGGATATGTACTATATAGAAGGTGGAAGATTCTATTTGGTACAAAAAGGGTTAACTCTTATCATGCTGTTCGCGACAACCTATATCTTTGGAAACAGTGTAGATCCAGATCAGATGGCTTCTGAAGAAGCCATCTGATCAGGATCTACACTGTTTGACATTCAGTTTATGAATTTGTAGCAATAAATTACATCAAGTAATTTGATTGGTTGACAGACAGAAATGGGTGTGGCTTAAATGAATATTCAGCAAGATAAGGGTTAAAATGATGCATAGGACTGTTGCATTATATATTTTCCTTTATGCTCTGAAATGGAAAGTCATCTCATAATTATTTCATATTCAGTTTGCGAAGTCATTGTACTACAATATTTCAAATCTCATTGGTATTTTAGTGCAAGTATGTTGCAGCAGTTTAATCTGTGGATGCACAGGCGGATACTGAAGAGCGCTGACTCTTAATTTTAATCATATGGTCTCTGCAGTGGGTCGAGCTTGGCTCGGGTCACATGTGA